>CAKXZU010000182.1:0-186941 GCA_936014575.1 Bombus lapidarius
AATACGTTATAACGTATAACGTTACATAGTATTACGTTATAACGTATAACGTTATGTAGCATTACGATATAATGTATAACGTTATGTAAGATTACGATATAACGTATAACGTTATGTAGCATAAAGATATGACGTATAACGTTATGTAGCATAACGATATAACGTATAACGTTATATTGTAATACGTTATAACGCATAACGTTATGTAGCATTACGATATAACGTATAACGTTATATAGTATCACGTTATAATGTATAACGTTATACAGTATTATGTTATAACGTATAACGTTACGTAGCATTACGGTATAACGTGTAACGTTATGTAGCATAACGATATGACGTATAACGTTATGTAGCATTACGATGTAACGTATAACGTTATGTAGCATTACGATATAACGTATAACGTTATGTAGCATTACGATATAACGTATAACGTTATGTAGCATAACGATATAACGTATAACGTTATATGCTAATACGTTATAACGTATAACGTTATGTAGCATTACGATATAACGTATAACGTTATGTAGAATAACGATATAACGTATAACGTTATATGCTAATACGTTATAACGTATAACGTTACATAGTATTACGTTATAACGTATAACGTTATGTAGCATTACGATATAATGTATAACGTTATGTAAGATTACGATATAACGTATAACGTTATGTAGCATAACGATATGACGTATAACGTTATGTAGCATAACGATATAACGTATAACGTTATATGGTAATACGTTATAACGCATAATGTTATGTAGCATTACGATATAACGTATAACGTTATTTAGTATTATGTTATAACGTATAACGTTATGTAGCATTACGATATAACGTATAAGGTTATGTAGCATAACGATATAACGTATAACGTTATGTAGAATTACGATATAACGTATAACGTTATATAGTATTATGTTATAACGTATAACGTTATGTAGCATTACGATATAACGTATAAGGTTATGTAGCATAACGATATAACGTATAACGTTATACAGTATTATGTTATAACGTATAACGTTATGTAGCATAACGATATAACGTATAACGTTATATGGTAATACGTTATAACGCATAACGTTATGTAGCATTATGATATAACGTATAACGTTATGTAGCATAACGATATAACGTATAACGTTATATGCTAATACGTTATAACGTATAACGTTATATGGTAATACGTTATAACGTATAACGTTATGTAGCATAACGATATAACGTATAACGTTACATAGTATTACGTTATAACGTATAACGTTATGTAGCATTACGATATAACGTATAACGTTATGTAGCATTACGATATAACGTATAACGTTATGTAGCTTAACGATATAACGTATAACGTTATATGCTAATACGTTATAACGTATAACGTTATGTAGCATTACGATATAATGTATAACGTTATACAGTATTATGTTATAACGTATAACGTTATGTAGCATTACGATATAACGTGTAACGTTATGTAGCATAACGATATAACGTATAACGTTATATGGTAATACGTTATAACGTATAACGTTATGTAGCATTACGATATAACGTATAACGTTATGTAGCATTACGATGTAACGTATAACGTTATGTAGCATTACGATATAACGTATAACGTTATATGGTATTACGTTATAACGTATAACGTTATGTAGCATTACGATATAACGTATAACGTTATGTAGCATTACGATATAACGTATAACGTTATGTAGCTTAACGATATAACGTATAACGTTATATGCTAAAACGTTATAACGTATAACGTTATGTAGCATTACGATATAATGTATAACGTTATACAGTATTATGTTATAACGTATAACGTTACGTAGCATTACGATATAACGTGTAACGTTATGTAGCATAAAGATATAACGTATAAGGTTACATAGTATTACGTTATAACGTATAACGTTATGTAGCATTACGTTATAACGTATAACGTTATGTAGCATTACGATATAACGCATAACGTTATGTAGCATTACGATGTAATGTATAACGTTATGTAGCATTACGATATAACGTATCACGTTATGTAGCATTACGATATAACGTATAACGTTATGTAGCATAACGATATAACGTATAACGTTATATGCTAATACGTTATAACGTATAACGTTATATGGTAATACGTTATAACGTATAACGTTATGTAGCATTACGATATAACGTATAACGTTATGTAGCATAACGATATAACGTATAACGTTATATGCTAATACGTTATAACGTATAACGTTACATAGTATTACGTTATAACGTATAACGTTATGTAGCATTACGATATATCGTATAACGATATGTAGCATAACGATATAACGTATAACGTTATACAGTATTATGTTGTAACGTATAACGTTATGTAGCATTACGATATAACTTGTAACGTTGTGTAGCATAACGATATAACGTATAACGTTACATAGTATTACGTTATAACGTATAACGTTATGTAGCATTACGATATAACGTATAACGTTATATGGTAATACGTTATAACGTATAACGTTATGTAGCATTACGATATAATGTATAACGTTATACAGTATTATGTTATAACGTATAACGTTACGTAGCATTACGATATAACGTGTAACGTTATGTAGCATAACGATATAACGTATAAGGTTACATAGTATCACGTTATAACGTATAACGTTATGTAGCATTACGTTATAACGTATAACGTTATGTAGCATTACGATATAACGCATAACGTTATGTAGCATTACGATGTAACGTATAACGTTATGTAGCATTACGATATAACGTATAACGTTATGTAGCATTACGATATAACGTATAACGTTATGTAGCATAACGATATAACGTATAACGTTATATGCTAATACGTTATAACGTATAACGTTACATAGTATTACGTTATAACGTATAACGTTATGTAGTATTACGATATAATGTATAACGTTATGTAGCATTACGATATAACGTATAACGTTATGTAGCATAACGATATAACGTTTAACGTTATGTAGCATAACGATATAACGTATAACGTTATATGGTAATACGTTATAACGCATAACGTTATGTAGCATTACGATATAACGTATAACGTTATATAGTATCACGTTATAACGTATAACGTTATGTAGTATGACGTCATAACGTATAACGTTATGTAGTATTACGTTATAACCTATAACGTTATGTAGCATTACGATATATCGTATAACGATATGTAGCATAACGATATAACGTATAACGTTATACAGTATTATGTTATAACGTATAACGTTATGTAGCATTACGATATAATGTATAACGTTATACAGTATTATGTTATAACGTATAACGTTAAGTAGCATCACGATATAACGTGTAACGTTATGTAGCATAACGATATAACGTATAAGGTTACATAGTATTACGTTATAACGTATAACGTTATGTAGCATTACGTTATAACGTATAACGTTATGTAGCATTACGATATAACGCATAACGTTATGTAGCATTACGATGTAACGTATAACGTTATGTAGCATTACGATATAACGTATAACGTTATGTAGCATTACGATATAACGTATAACGTTACGTAGCATAACGATATAACGTATAACGTTATATGCTAATACGTTATAACGTATAACGTTATATGGTAATACGATATAACGTATAACGTTATGTAGCATAACGATATAACGTATAACGTTACATAGTATTACGTTATAACGTATAACGTTATGTAGCATTACGATATAACGTATAACGTTATGTAGCATTACGATATAACGTATAACGTTATGTAGCTTAACGATATAACGTATAACGTTATATGCTAAAACGTTATAACGTATAACGTTATGTAGCATTACGATATAATGTATAACGTTATACAGTATTATGTTATAACGTATAACGTTATGTAGCATTACGATATAACGTGTAACGTTATGTAGCATAACGATATAACGTATAACGTTATATGGTAATACGTTATAACGTATAACGTTATGTAGCATTACGATATAACGTATAACGTTATGTAGCATTACGATGAAACGTATAACGTTATGTAGCATTACGATATAACGTATAACGTTATATGGTAACACGTTATAACGTATAACGTTATGTAGCATTACGATATAATGTATAACGTTATACAGTATTATGTTATAACGTATAACGTTACGTAGCATTACGATATAACGTGTAACGTTATGTAGCATAACGATATAACGTATAAGGTTACATAGTATTACGTTATAACGTATAACGTTATGTAGCATTACGTTATAACGTATAACGTTATGTAGCATTACGATATAACGCATAACGTTATGTAGCATTACGATGTAATGTATAACGTTATGTAGCATTACGATATAACGTATAACGTTATGTAGCATTACGATATAACGTATAACGTTATGTAGCATAACGATATAACGTATAACGTTATATGCTAATACGTTATAACGTATAACGTTATATGGTAATACGTTATAACGTATAACGTTATGTAGCATTACGATATAACGTATAACGTTATGTAGCATAACGATATAACTTATAACGTTATATGCTAATACGTTATAACGTATAACGTTACATAGTATTACGTTATAACGTATAACGTTATGTAGCATTGCGATATAATGTATAACGTTATGTAAGATTACGATATAACGTATAACGTTATGTAGCCTAACGATATGACGTATAACGTTATGTAGCATAACGATATAACGTATAACGTTATATTGTAATACGTTATAACGCATAACGTTATGTAGCATTACGATATAACGTATAACGTTATATAGTATCACGTTATAACGTATAACGTTATGTAGTATGACGTCATAACGTATAACGTTATGTAGTATTACGTTATAACGTATAACGTTATGTAGCATTACGATATATCGTATAACGATATGTAGCATAACGATATAACGTATAACGTTATACAGTATTATGTTGTAACGTATAACGTTATGTAGCATTACGATATAACGTGTAACGTTGTGTAGCATAACGATATAACGTATAACGTTACATAGTATTACGTTATAACGTATAACGTTATGTAGCATTACGATATAACGTATAACGTTATATGGTAATACGTTATAACGTATAACGTTATGTAGCATTACGATATAATGTATAACGTTATACAGTATTATGTTATAACGTATAACGTTACGTAGCATTACGATATAACGTGTAACGTTATGTAGCATAACGATATAACGTATAAGGTTACATAGTATTACGTTATAACGTATAACGTTATGTAGCATTACGTTATAACGTATAACGTTATGTAGCATTACGATATAACGCATAACGTTATGTAGCATTACGATGTAACGTATAACGTTATGTAGCATTACGATATAACGTATAACGTTATGTAGCATTACGATATAACGTATAACGTTATGTAGCATAACGATATAACGTATAACGTTATATGCTAATACGTTATAACGTATAACGTTATATGGTAATACGTTATAACGTATAACGTTATGTAGCATTACGATATAACGTATAACGTTATGTAGCATAACGATATAACGTATAACGTTATATGCTAATACGTTATAACGTATAACGTTACATAGTATTACGTTATAACGTATAACGTTATGTAGCATTACGATATAATGTATAACGTTATGTAGCATTACGATATAACGTATAACGTTATGTAGCATAACGATATAACGTATAACGTTATGTAGCATAACGATATAACGTATAACGTTATATGGTAATACGTTATAACGCATAACGTTATGTAGCATTACGATATAACGTGTAACGTTATGTAGCATAACGATATAACGTATAACGTTATATGGTAATACGTTATAACGTATAACGTTATGTAGCATTACGATATAACGTATAACGTTATGTAGCATTACGATGTAACGTATAACGTTATGTAGCATTACGATATAACGTATAACGTTATATGGTAATACGTTATAACGTATAACGTTATGTAGCATTACGATATAATGTATAACGTTATACAGTATTATGTTATAACGTATAACGTTACGTAGCATTACGATATAACGTGTAACGTTATGTAGCATAACGATATAACGTATAAGGTTACATAGTATTACGTTATAACGTATAACGTTATGTAGCATTACGTTATAACGTATAACGTTATGTAGCATTACGATATAACGCATAACGTTATGTAGCATTACGATGTAACGTATAACGTTATGTAGCATTACGATATAACGTATAACGTTATGTAGCATTACGATATAACGTATAACGTTATATAGCATAACGATATAACGTATAACGTTATATGCTAATACGTTATAACGTATAACGTTATATGGTAATACGTTATAACGTATAACGTTATGTAGAATTACGATATAACGTATAACGTTATGTAGCATAACGATATAACGTATAACGTTATATGCTAATACGTTATAACGTATAACGTTACATAGTATTACGTTATAACGTATAACGTTATGTAGCATTACGATATAACGTATAACGTTATGTAGCATAACGATATAACGTATAACGTTATGTAGCATAACGATATAACGTATAACGTTATATGGTAATACGTTATAACGCATAACGTTATGTAGCATTACGTTATAACGTATAACGTTATATAGTATCACGTTATAACGTATAACGTTATGTAGCATTACGATATAACGTGTAACGTTATGTAGCATAACGATATAACGTATAAGGTTACATAGTATTACGTTATAACGTATAACGTTATGTAGCATTACGTTATAACGTATAACGTTATGTAGCATTACGATATAACGCATAACGTTATATGCTAATACGTTATAACGTATAACGTTACATAGTATTACATTATAACGTATAACGTTATGTAGCATTACGATATAATGTATAACGTTATGTAGCATTACGATATAACGTATAACGATATGTAGCATAACGATATAACGTATAACGTTATACAGTATTATGTTATAACGTATAACGTTATGTAGCATTATGTTATAACGTATAACGTTATGTAGCATTACGATATAACGTATAACGTTATGTAGCATTACGATATAACGTATAACGTTATATGCTAATACGTTATAACGTATAACGTTATATGGTAATACGTTACAACGTATAACGTTATGTAGAATTACGATATAACGTATAACGTTATGTAGCATAACGATATAACGTATAACGTTATATGCTAATACGTTATAACGTATAACGTTACATAGTATTACATTATAACGTATAACGTTATGTAGCATTACGATATAATGTATAACGTTATGTAGCATTACGATATAACGTATAACGTTATGTAGCATAACGATATAACGTATAACGTTATGTAGCATAACGATATAACGTATAACGTTATATGGTAATACGTTATAACGCATAACGTTATGTAGCATTACGTTATAACGTATAACGTTATATAGTATCACGTTATAACGTATAACGTTATGTAGTATGACGTCATAACGTATAACGTTATGTAGTATTACGTTATAACGTATAACGTTATGTAGCATTACGATATATCGTATAACGATATGTAGCATAACGATATAACGTATAACGTTATACAGTATTATGTTATAACGTATAACGTTATGTAGCATTATGTTATAACGTATAACGTTATGTAGCATTACGATATAACGTATAACGTTATGTAGCATTACGATATAACGTATAACGTTATATAGTATTACGTTATAACGTATAACGTTATGTAGTATTACGTTATAACATATAACGTTATGTAGTATTACGTTATAACGTATAACGTTATGTAGAATTACGATATAACGTATAACGTTATATAGTATTACGTCATAACATATAACGTTATGTAGCATTACGATATAACGTATAACGTTATGTAGAATTACGATATAACGTATAACGTTATATAGTATTATGTTATAACGTTAACGTTATGTAGCATTACGATATAACGTATAAGGTTGTGTAGCATAACGATATAACGTATAACGTTATACAGTATTATGTTATAACGTATAACGTTATGTAGCATAACGATATAACGTATAACGTTATATGGTAATACGTTATAACGCATAACGTTATGTAGCATTACGATATAACGTATAACGTTATGTAGCATTACGATGTAACGTATAACGCTATGTAGCATTACGATATAACGTATAACGTTATGTAGCATTACGATATAACGTATAACGTTATGTAGCATTACGATGTAACGTATAACGTTATGTAGCATTACGATATAACGTATAACGTTATGTAGCATTACGATATAACGTATAACGTTATGTAGCATAACGATATAACGTATAACGTTATACAGTATGACGTTATAACGTATAACGTTATGTATCATTACGATATAACGTATAACGATATGTAGAATTACGATATAACGTATAACGTTATATAGTATTACGTTATAAGATATAACGTTATGTAGCATTACGATATAACGTATAACGTTATGTAGCATAACGATATAACGTATAACGTTATATAGTATTACGTTATAACGTATAACGTTATGTAGTATTACGTTATAACATATAACGTTATGTAGTATTACGTTATAACGTATAACGTTATGTAGAATTACGATATAACGTATAACGTTATATAGTATTACGTTATAACATATAACGTTATGTAGCATTACGATATAACGTATAACGTTATGTAGAATTACGATATAACGTATAACGTTATGTAGCATTACGATGTAACGTATAACGTTATGTAGCATTACGATATAACGTATAACGTTATATGGTAATACGTTATAACGTATAACGTTATGTAGCATTACGATATAATGTATAACGTTATACAGTATTATGTTATAACGTATAACGTTACGTAGCATTACGATATAAGGTGTAACGTTATGTAGCATAACGATATAACGTATAAGGTTACATAGTATTACGTTATAACGTATAACGTTATGTAGCATTACGTTATAACGTATAACGTTATGTAGCATTACGATATAACGCATAACGTTATGTAGCATTACGATGTAACGTATAACGTTATGTAGCATTACGATATAACGTATAACGTTATGTAGCATTACGATATAACGTATAACGTTATGTAGCATAACGATATAACGTATAACGTTATATGCTAATACGTTATAACGTATAACGTTATATGGTAATACGTTATAACGTATAACGTTATGTAGAATTACGATATAACGTATAACGTTATGTAGCATAACGATATAACGTATAACGTTATATGCTAATACGTTATAACGTATAACGTTACATAGTATTACGTTATAACGTATAACGTTATGTAGCATTACGATATAATGTATAACGTTATGTAGCATTACGATATAACGTATAACGTTATGTAGCATAACGATATAACGTATAACGTTATGTAGCATAACGATATAACGTATAACGTTATATGGTAATACGTTATAACGCATAACGTTATGTAGCATTACGTTATAACGTATAACGTTATATAGTATCACGTTATAACGTATAACGTTATGTAGTATGACGTCATAACGTATAACGTTATGTAGTATTACGTTATAACGTATAACGTTATGTAGCATTACGATATATCGCATAACGATATGTAGCATAACGATATAACGTATAACGTTATACAGTATTATGTTATAACGTATAACGTTATGTAGCATTACCATATAACGTGTAACGTTATGTAGCATTACGATGTAACGTATAACGTTATGTAGCATTACGATATAACGTATAACGTTATATGGTAATACGTTATAACGTATAACGTTATGTAGCATTACGATATAATGTATAACGTTATACAGTATTATGTTATAACGTATAACGTTACGTAGCATTACGATATAACGTGTAACGTTATGTAGCATAACGATATAACGTATAAGGTTACATAGTATTACGTTATAACGTATAACGTTATGTAGCATTACGTTATAACGTATAACGTTATGTAGCATTACGATATAACGCATAACGTTATGTAGCATTACGATGTAACGTATAACGTTATGTAGCATTACGATATAACGTATAACGTTATGTAGCATTACGATATAACGTATAACGTTATGTAGCATAACGATATAACGTATAACGTTATATGCTAATACGTTATAACGTATAACGTTATATGGTAATACGTTATAACGTATAACGTTATGTAGAATTACGATATAACGTATAACGTTATGTAGCATAACGATATAACGTATAACGTTATATGCTAATACGTTATAACGTATAACGTTACATAGTATTACGTTATAACGTATAACGTTATGTAGCATTACGATATAATGTATAACGTTATGTAGCATTACGATATAACGTATAACGTTATGTAGCATAACGATATAACGTATAACGTTATGTAGCATAACGATATAACGTATAACGTTATATGGTAATACGTTATAACGCATAACGTTATGTAGCATTACGTTATAACGTATAACGTTATATAGTATCACGTTATAACGTATAACGTTATGTAGTATGACGTCATAACGTATAACGTTATGTAGTATTACGTTATAACGTATAACGTTATGTAGCATTACGATATATCGTATAACGATATGTAGCATAACGATATAACGTATAACGTTATACAGTATTATGTTATAACGTATAACGTTATGTAGCATTATGTTATAACGTATAACGTTATGTAGCGTTACGATATAACGTATAACGTTATGTAGCATTACGATATAACGTATAACGTTATATAGTATTACGTTATAACGTATAACGTTATGTAGTATTACGTTATAACATATAACGTTATGTAGTATTACGTTATAACGTATAACGATATGTAGAATTACGATATAACGTATAACGTTATATAGTATTACGTCATAACATATAACGTTATGTAGCATTACGATATAACGTATAACGTTATGTAGAATTACGATATAACGTATAACGTTATGTAGTATTATGTTATAACGTATAACGTTATGTAGCATTACGATATAACGTATAAGGTTGTGTAGCATAACGATATAACGTATAACGTTATACAGTATTATGTTATAACGTATAACGTTATGTAGCATAACGATATAACGTATAACGTTATATGGTAATACGTTATAACGCATAACGTTATGTAGCATTACGATATAACGTATAACGTTATGTAGCATTACGATGTAACGTATAACGCTATGTAGCATTACGATATAACGTATAACGTTATGTAGCATTACGATATAACGTATAACGTTATGTAGCATTACGATGTAACGTATAACGTTATGTAGCATTACGATATAACGTATAACGTTATGTAGCATTACGATATAACGTATAACGTTATGTAGCATAACGATATAACGTATAACGTTATACAGTATGACGTTATAACGTATAACGTTATGTATCATTACGATATAACGTATAACGATATGTAGCATTACGATATAACGTATAACGTTATGTAGAATTACGATATAACGTATAACGTTATATAGTATTATGTTATAACGTATAACGTTATGTAGCATTACGATATAACGTATAAGGTTGTGTAGCATAACGATATAACGTATAACGTTATACAGTAATATGTTATAACGTATAAAGTTATGTAGCATAACGATATAACGTATAACGTTATATGGTAATACGTTATAACGCATAACGTTATGTAGCATTACGATATAACGTATAACGTTATGTAGCATTACGATGTAACGTATAACGTTATGTAGCATTACGATATAACGTATAACGTTATGTAGCATTACGATGTAACGTATAACGTTATGTAGCATTACGATATAACGTATAACGTTATGTAGCATTACGATATAACGTATAACGTTATATAGTATTACGTTAGAACGTATAACGTTATGTAGCATTACGATATAACGTATAACGTTATGTAGCATAACGATATAACGTATAACGTTATACAGTATGACGTTATAACGTATAACGTTATGTATCATTACGATATAACGTATAACGATATGTAGAATTACGATATAACGTATAACGTTATGTAGCATTACGATGTAACGTATAACGTTATGTAGCATTACGATATAACGTATGACGTTATATAGTATTACGTTATAACGTATAACGTTATGTAGTATTACGTTATAACATATAACGTTATGTAGTATTACGTTATAACGTATAACGTTATGTAGAATTACGATATAACGTATAACGTTATGTAGCATTACGATGTAACGTATAACGTTATGTAGCATTACGATATAACGTATAACGTTATGTAGCATTACGATATAACGTATAACGTTATGTAGCATAACGATATAACGTATAACGTTATACAGTATGACGTTATAACGTATAACGTTATGTATCATTACGATATAACGTATAACGATATGTAGCATTACGATATAACGTATAACGTTATGTAGAATTACGATATAACGTATAACGTTATATAGTATTATGTTATAACGTATAACGTTATGTAGCATTACGATATAACGTATAAGGTTGTGTAGCATAACGATATAACGTATAACGTTATACAGTAATATGTTATAACGTATAACGTTATGTAGCATAACGATATAACGTATAACGTTATATGGTAATACGTTATAACGCATAACGTTATGTAGCATTACGATATAACGTATAACGTTATGTAGCATTACGATGTAACGTATAACGTTATGTAGCATTACGATATAACGTATAACGTTATGTAGCATTACGATGTAACGTATAACGTTATGTAGCATTACGATATAACGTATAACGTTATGTAGCATTACGATGTAACGTATAACGTTATGTAGCATTACGATATAACGTATAACGTTATGTAGCATAACGATATAACGTATAACGTTATACAGTATGACGTTATAACGTATAACGTTATGTATCATTACGATATAACGTATAACGATATGTAGAATTACGATATAACGTATAACGTTATATAGTATTACGTTATAAGATATAACGTTATGTAGCATTACGATATAACGTATAACGTTATGTAGCATAACGATATAACGTATGACGTTATATAGTATTACGTTATAACGTATAACGTTATGTAGTATTACGTTATAACATATAACGTTATGTAGTATTACGTTATAACGTATAACGTTATGTAGAATTACGATATAACGTATAACGTTATATAGTATTACGTTATAACATATAACGTTATGTAGCATTACGATATAACGTATAACGTTATGTAGAATTACGATATAACGTATAACGTTATATAGTATTATGTTATAACGTATAACGTTATGTAGCATTACGATATAACGTATAAGGTTGTGTAGCATAACGATATAACGTATAACGTTATACAGTATTATGTTATAACGTATAACGTTATGTAGCATAACGATATAACGTATAACGTTATATGGTAATACGTTATAACGCATAACGTTATGTAGCATTACGATATAACGTATAACGTTATGTAGCATTACGATGTAACGTATAACGTTATGTAGCATTACGATATAACGTATAACGTTATGTAGCATTACGATATAACGTATAACGTTATGTAGCATTACGATGTAACGTATAACGTTATGTAGCATTACGATATAACGTATAACGTTATGTAGCATAACGATATAACGTATAACGTTATATGCTAATACGTTATAACGTATAACGTTACATAGTATTACGTTATAACGTATAACGTTATGTAGTATTACGTTATAACGTATAACGTTATGTAGAATTACGATATAACGTATAACGTTATATAGTATTACGTCATAACATATAACGTTATGTAGCATTACGATATAACGTATAACGTTATGTAGAATTACGATATAACGTATAACGTTATATAGTATTATGTTATAACGTATAACGTTATGTAGCATTACGATATAACGTATAAGGTTGTGTAGCATAACGATATAACGTATAACGTTATACAATATTATGTTATAACGTATAACGTTATCTAGCATAACGATATAACGTATAACGTTATATGGTAATACGTTATAACGCATAACGTTATGTAGCATTACGATATAACGTATAACGTTATGTAGCATTACGATGTAACGTATAACGTTATGTAGCATTACGATATAACGTATAACGTTATGTAGCATTACGATGTAACGTATAACGTTATGTAGCATTACGATATAACGTATAACGTTATGTAGCATTACGATATAACGTATAACGTTATGTAGCATAACGATATAACGTATAACGTTATACAGTATGACGTTATAACGTATAACGTTATGTATCATTACGATATAACGTATAACGATATGTAGAATTACGATATAACGTATAACGTTATATAGTATTACGTTATAACATATAACGTTATGTAGCATTACGATATAACGTATCACGTTATGTAGCATAACGATATAACGTATAACATTATATAGTATAACGTTATAACGTATAACGTTATGTAGTATTACGTTATAACATATAACGTTATGTAGTATTACGTTATAACGTATAACGTTATGTAGAATTACGATATAACGTATAACGTTATATAGTATTACGTTATAACATATAACGTTATGTAGCATTACGATATAACGTATAACGTTATGTAGAATTACGATATAACGTATAACGTTATATAGTATTATGTTATAACGTATAACGTTATGTAGCATTACGATATAACGTATAAGGTTGTGTAGCATAACGATATAACGTATAACGTTATACAGTAATATGTTATAACGTATAACGTTATGTAGCATAACGATATAACGTATAACGTTATATGGTAATACGTTATAACGCATAACGTTATGTAGCATTACGATATAACGTATAACGTTATGTAGCATTACGATGTAACGTATAACGTTATGTAGCATTACGATATAACGTATAACGTTATGTAGCATTACGATGTAACGTATATCGTTATGTAGCATTACGATATAACGTATAACGTTATGTAGCATTACGATATAACGTATAACGTTATGTAGCATAACGATATAACGTATAACGTTATACAGTATGACGTTATAACGTATAACGTTATGTATCATTACGATATAACGTATAACGATATGTAGAATTACGATATAACGTATAACGTTATATAGTATTACGTTATAACATATAACGTTATGTAGCATTACGATATAACGTATCACGTTATGTAGCATAACGATATAACGTATAACATTATATAGTATTACGTTATAACGTATAACGTTATGTAGTATTACGTTATAACATATAACGTTATGTAGTATTACGTTATAACGTATAACGTTATGTAGAATTACGATATAACGTATAACGTTATATAGTATTACGTTATAACATATAACGTTATGTAGCATTACGATATAACGTATAACGTTATGTAGAATTACGATATAACGTATAACGTTATATAGTATTATGTTATAACGTATAACGTTATGTAGCATTACGATATAACGTATAAGGTTGTGTAGCATAACGATATAACGTATAACGTTATACAGTAATATGTTATAACGTATAACGTTATGTAGCATAGCGATATAACGTATAACGTTATATGGTAATACGTTATAACGCATAACGTTATGTAGCATTACGATATAACGTATAACGTTATGTAGCATTACGATGTAACGTATAACGTTATGTAGCATTACGATATAACGTATAACGTTATGTAGCATTACGATGTAACGTATAACGTTATGTAGCATTACGATATAACGTATAACGTTATGTAGCATTACGATATAACGTATAACGTTATATAGTATTACGTTATAACGTATAACGTTATGTAGCATTACGATATAACGTATAACGTTATGTAGCATTACGATATAACGTATAACGTTATATAGTATTACGTTATAACGTATAACGTTATGTAGCATTACGATATAACGTATAACGTTATATAGTATTACGTTATAAGGTATAACGTTATGTAGTATTACGTTATAACGTATAACGTTATGTAGCATTACGATATAACGTATAACGTTATATAGTATTACGTTATAACGTATAACGTTATATAGTATTACGTTATAACGTATAACGTTATGTAGCATTACGATATAACGTATAACGTTATGTAGCATTACGATATAACGTATAACGTTATATAGTATTACGTTATAACGTATAACGTTATATAGTATCACATTATAACGTATAACGTTATGTAGCATTACGATATAACGTATAACGTTATGTAGCATTACGATGTAACGTATAACGTTATGTAGCATTACGATATAACGTATAACGTTATGTAGCATTACGATATAACGTATAACGTTATGTAGCATTACGATATAACGTATAACGTATAACGTTATGTAGCATTACGATATAACGTATAACGTTATGTAGCATTACGTTATAAGGTATAACGTTATGTAGCATTACGATGTAACGTATAACGTTATGTAGCATTACGATATAACGTATAACGTTATGTAGCATTACGATGTAACGTATAACGTTATGTAGCATTACGATATAACGTATAACGTTATGTAGCATTACGATATAACGTATAACGTTATATAGTATTACGTTATAACGTATAACGTTATGTAGCATTACGTTATAACGTATAACGTTATGTAGCATTACGATATAACGCATAACGTTATGTAGCATTACGATGTAACGTATAACGTTATGTAGCATTACGATATAACGTATAACGTTATGTAGCATTACGATATAACGTATAACGTTATGTAGCATAACGATATAACGTATAACGTTATATGCTAATACGTTATAACGTATAACGTTATATGGTAATACGTTATAACGTATAACGTTATGTAGAATTACGATATAACGTATAACGTTATGTAGCATAACGATATAACGTATAACGTTATATGCTAATACGTTATAACGTATAACGTTACATAGTATTACGTTATAACGTATAACGTTATGTAGCATTACGATATAATGTATAACGTTATGTAGCATTACGATATAACGTATAACGTTATGTAGCATAACGATATAACGTATAACGTTATGTAGCATAACGATATAACGTATAACGTTATATGGTAATACGTTATAACGCATAACGTTATGTAGCATTACGTTATAACGTATAACGTTATATAGTATCACGTTATAACGTATAACGTTATGTAGTATGACGTCATAACGTATAACGTTATGTAGTATTACGTTATAACGTATAACGTTATGTAGCATTACGATATATCGTATAACGATATGTAGCATAACGATATAACGTATAACGTTATACAGTATTATGTTATAACGTATAACGTTATGTAGCATTATGTTATAACGTATAACGTTATGTAGCGTTACAATATAACGTATAACGTTATGTAGCATTACGATATAACGTATAACGTTATATAGTATTACGTTATAACGTATAACGTTATGTAGTATTACGTTATAACATATAACGTTATGTAGTATTACGTTATAACGTATAACGATATGTAGAATTACGATATAACGTATAACGTTATATAGTATTACGTCATAACATATAACGTTATGTAGCATTACGATATAACGTATAACGTTATGTAGAATTACGATATAACGTATAACGTTATGTAGTATTATGTTATAACGTATAACGTTATGTAGCATTACGATATAACGTATAAGGTTGTGTAGCATAACGATATAACGTATAACGTTATACAGTATTATGTTATAACGTATAACGTTATGTAGCATAACGATATAACGTATAACGTTATATGGTAATACGTTATAACGCATAACGTTATGTAGCATTACGATATAACGTATAACGTTATGTAGCATTACGATGTAACGTATAACGCTATGTAGCATTACGATATAACGTATAACGTTATGTAGCATTACGATATAACGTATAACGTTATGTAGCATTACGATGTAACGTATAACGTTATGTAGCATTACGATATAACGTATAACGTTATGTAGCATTACGATATAACGTATAACGTTATGTAGCATAACGATATAACGTATAACGTTATACAGTATGACGTTATAACGTATAACGTTATGTATCATTACGATATAACGTATAACGATATGTAGCATTACGATATAACGTATAACGTTATGTAGAATTACGATATAACGTATAACGTTATATAGTATTATGTTATAACGTATAACGTTATGTAGCATTACGATATAACGTATAAGGTTGTGTAGCATAACGATATAACGTATAACGTTATACAGTAATATGTTATAACGTATAACGTTATGTAGCATAACGATATAACGTATAACGTTATATGGTAATACGTTATAACGCATAACGTTATGTAGCATTACGATATAACGTATAACGTTATGTAGCATTACGATGTAACGTATAACGTTATGTAGCATTACGATATAACGTATAACGTTATGTAGCATTACGATGTAACGTATAACGTTATGTAGCATTACGATATAACGTATAACGTTATGTAGCATTACGATATAACGTATAACGTTATATAGTATTACGTTATAACGTATAACGTTATGTAGCATTACGATATAACGTATAACGTTATGTAGCATAACGATATAACGTATAACGTTATACAGTATGACGTTATAACGTATAACGTTATGTATCATTACGATATAACGTATAACGATATGTAGAATTACGATATAACGTATAACGTTATGTAGCATTACGATGTAACGTATAACGTTATGTAGCATTACGATATAACGTATGACGTTATATAGTATTACGTTATAACGTATAACGTTATGTAGTATTACGTTATAACATATAACGTTATGTAGTATTACGTTATAACGTATAACGTTATGTAGAATTACGATATAACGTATAACGTTATATAGTATTACGTTATAACATATAACGTTATGTAGCATTACGATATAACGTATAACGTTATGTAGAATTACGATATAACGTATAACGTTATATAGTATTATGTTATAACGTATAACGTTATGTAGCATTACGATATAACGTATAAGGTTGTGTAGCATAACGATATAACGTATAACGTTATACAGTATTATGTTATAACGTATAACGTTATGTAGCATAACGATATAACGTATAACGTTATATGGTAATACGTTATAACGCATAACGTTATGTAGCATTACGATATAACGTATAACGTTATGTAGCATTACGATGTAACGTATAACGTTATGTAGCATTACGATATAACGTATAACGTTATGTAGCATAACGATATAACGTATAACGTTATACAGTATGACGTTATAACGTATAACGTTATGTATCATTACGATATAACGTATAACGATATGTAGAATTACGATATAACGTATAACGTTATATAGTATTACGTTATAAGATATAACGTTATGTAGCATTACGATATAACGTATAACGTTATGTAGCATAACGATATAACGTATGACGTTATATAGTATTACGTTATAACGTATAACGTTATGTAGTATTACGTTATAACATATAACGTTATGTAGTATTACGTTATAACGTATAACGTTATGTAGAATTACGATATAACGTATAACGTTATATAGTATTACGTTATAACATATAACGTTATGTAGCATTACGATATAACGTATAACGTTATGTAGAATTACGATATAACGTATAACGTTATATAGTATTATGTTATAACGTATAACGTTATGTAGCATTACGATATAACGTATCAGGTTGTGTAGCATAACGATATAACGTATAACGTTATACAGTATTATGTTATAACGTATAACGTTATGTAGCATAACGATATAACGTATAACGTTATATGGTAATACGTTATAACGCATAACGTTATGTAGCATTACGATATAACGTATAACGTTATGTAGCATTACGATGTAACGTATAACGTTATGTAGCATTACGATATAACGTATAACGTTATGTAGCATTACGATATAACGTATAACGTTATGTAGCATTACGATGTAACGTATAACGTTATGTAGCATTACGATATAACGTATAACGTTATGTAGCATAACGATATAACGTATAACGTTATATGCTAATACGTTATAACGTATAACGTTACATAGTATTACGTTATAACGTATAACGTTATGTAGTATTACGTTATAACGTATAACGTTATGTAGAATTACGATATAACGTATAACGTTATATAGTATTACGTCATAACATATAACGTTATGTAGCATTGCGATATAACGTATAACGTTATGTAGAATTACGATATAACGTATAACGTTATATAGTATTATGTTATAACGTATAACGTTATGTAGCATTACGATATAACGTATAAGGTTGTGTAGCATAACGATATAACGTATAACGTTATACAATATTATGTTATAACGTATAACGTTATCTAGCATAACGATATAACGTATAACGTTATATGGTAATACGTTATAACGCATAACGTTATGTAGCATTACGATATAACGTATAACGTTATGTAGCATTACGATGTAACGTATAACGTTATGTAGCATTACGATATAACGTATAACGTTATGTAGCATTACGATGTAACGTATAACGTTATGTAGCATTACGATATAACGTATAACGTTATGTAGCATTACGATATAACGTATAACGTTATGTAGCATAACGATATAACGTATAACGTTATACAGTATGACGTTATAACGTATAACGTTATGTATCATTACGATATAACGTATAACGATATGTAGAATTACGATATAACGTAAAACGTTATATAGTATTACGTTATAACATATAACGTTATGTAGCATTACGATATAACGTATCACGTTATGTAGCATAACGATATAACGTATAACATTATATAGTATTACGTTATAACGTATAACGTTATGTAGTATTACGTTATAACATATAACGTTATGTAGTATTACGTTATAACGTATAACGTTATGTAGAATTACGATATAACGTATAACGTTATATAGTATTACGTTATAACATATAACGTTATGTAGCATTACGATATAACGTATAACGTTATGTAGAATTACGATATAACGTATAACGTTATATAGTATTATGTTATAACGTATAACGTTATGTAGCATTACGATATAACGTATAAGGTTGTGTAGCATAACGATATAACGTATAACGTTATACAGTAATATGTTATAACGTATAACGTTATGTAGCATAACGATATAACGTATAACGTTATATGGTAATACGTTATAACGCATAACGTTATGTAGCATTACGATATAACGTATAACGTTATGTAGCATTACGATGTAACGTATAACGTTATGTAGCATTACGATATAACGTATAACGTTATGTAGCATTACGATGTAACGTATATCGTTATGTAGCATTACGATATAACGTATAACGTTATGTAGCATTACGATATAACGTATAACGTTATGTAGCATAACGATATAACGTATAACGTTATACAGTATGACGTTATAACGTATAACGTTATGTATCATTACGATATAACGTATAACGATATGTAGAATTACGATATAACGTATAACGTTATATAGTATTACGTTATAACATATAACGTTATGTAGCATTACGATATAACGTATCACGTTATGTAGCATAACGATATAACGTATAACATTATATAGTATTACGTTATAACGTATAACGTTATGTAGTATTACGTTATAACATATAACGTTATGTAGTATTACGTTATAACGTATAACGTTATGTAGAATTACGATATAACGTATAACGTTATATAGTATTACGTTATAACATATAACGTTATGTAGCATTACGATATAACGTATAACGTTATGTAGAATTACGATATAACGTATAACGTTATATAGTATTATGTTATAACGTATAACGTTATGTAGCATTACGATATAACGTATAAGGTTGTGTAGCATAACGATATAACGTATAACGTTATACAGTAATATGTTATAACGTATAACGTTATGTAGCATAGCGATATAACGTATAACGTTATATGGTAATACGTTATAACGCATAACGTTATGTAGCATTACGATATAACGTATAACGTTATGTAGCTTTACGATGTAACGTATAACGTTATGTAGCATTACGATATAACGTATAACGTTATGTAGCATTACGATGTAACGTATAACGTTATGTAGCATTACGATATAACGTATAACGTTATGTAGCATTACGATATAACGTATAACGTTATATAGTATTACGTTATAACGTATAACGTTATGTAGCATTACGATATAACGTATAACGTTATGTAGCATTACGATATAACGTATAACGTTATATAGTATTACGTTATAACGTATAACGTTATGTAGCATTACGATATAACGTATAACGTTATATAGTATTACGTTATAAGGTATAACGTTATGTAGTATTACGTTATAACGTATAACGTTATGTAGCATTACGATATAACGTATAACGTTATATAGTATTACGTTATAACGTATAACGTTATATAGTATTACGTTATAACGTATAACGTTATGTAGCATTACGATATAACGTATAACGTTATGTAGCATTACGATATAACGTATAACGTTATATAGTATTACGTTATAACGTATAACGTTATATAGTATCACATTATAACGTATAACGTTATGTAGCATTACGATATAACGTATAACGTTATGTAGCATTACGATGTAACGTATAACGTTATGTAGCATTACGATATAACGTATAACGTTATGTAGCATTACGATATAACGTATAACGTTATGTAGCATTACGATATAACGTATAACGTATAACGTTATGTAGCATTACGATATAACGTATAACGTTATGTAGCATTACGTTATAAGGTATAACGTTATGTAGCATTACGATGTAACGTATAACGTTATGTAGCATTACGATATAACGTATAACGTTATGTAGCATTACGATGTAACGTATAACGTTATGTAGCATTACGATATAACGTATAACGTTATGTAGCATTACGATATAACGTATAACGTTATATAGTATTACGTTATAACGTATAACGTTATGTAGCATTACGATATAACGTATAACGTTATGTAGCATTACGATATAACGTATAACGTTATATAGTATTACGTTATAACGTATAACGTTATGTAGCATTACGATATAACGTATAACGTTATATAGTATTACGTTATAAGGTATAACGTTATGTAGTATTACGTTATAACGTATAACGTTATGTAGCATTACGATATAACGTATAACGTTATATAGTATTACGTTATAACGTATAACGTTATATAGTATTACGTTATAACGTATAACGTTATGTAGCATTACGATATAACGTATAACGTTATGTAGCATTACGATATAACGTATAACGTTATATAGTATTACGTTATAACGTATAACGTTATATAGTATCACATTATAACGTATAACGTTATGTAGCATTACGATATAACGTATAACGTTATGTAGCATTACGATGTAACGTATAACGTTATGTAGCATTACGATATAACGTATAACGTTATGTAGCATTACGATATAACGTATAACGTTATGTAGCATTACGATATAACGTATAACGTATAACGTTATGTAGCATTACGATATAACGTATAACGTTATGTAGCATTACGTTATAAGGTATAACGTTATGTAGTATTACGTTATAACGTATAACGTTATGTAGCATTACGATATAACGTATAACGTTATATAGTATTACGTTATAACGTATAACGTTATATAGTATTACGTTATAACGTATAACGTTATGTAGCATTACGATATAACGTATAACGTTATGTAGCATTACGATATAACGTATAACGTTATATAGTTTTACGTTATAACGTATAACGTTATATAGTATCACATTATAACGTATAACGTTATGTAGCATTACGATATAACGTATAACGTTATGTAGCAATACGATGTAACGTTTAACGTTATGTAGCATTACGATATAACGTATAACGTTATGTAGCATTACGATATAACGTATAACGGTATGTAGCATTACGATATAACGTATAACGTTGTATGGTAATACGTTATAACGTATAACGTTATGTAGCATTACGATATAACGTATAACGTTATGTAGCATTACGATATAACGTATAACGTTATATAGTATTACGTTATAACGTATAACGTTATGTAGCATTACGATATAACGTATAACGTTATATAGTATTACGTTATAAGGTATAACGTTATGTAGTATTACGTTATAACGTATAACGTTATGTAGCATTACGATATAACGTATAACGTTATATAGTATTACGTTATAACGTATAACGTTATATAGTATTACGTTATAACGTATAACGTTATGTAGCATTACGATATAACGTATAACGTTATGTAGCATTACGATATAACGTATAACGTTGTATGGTAATACGTTATAACGTATAACGTTATGTAGCATTACGATATAACGTATAACGTTATGTAGCATTACGATATAACGTATAACGTATAACGTTATGTAGCATTACGATATAACGTATAACGTTATGTAGCATTACGATATAACGTATAACGTTATGTAGCATTACGATATAACGTATAACGTTATATAGTATTACGTTATAACGTATAACGTTATATAGTATCACGTTATAACGTATAACGTTATGTAGTATTACGTCATAACGTATAACGTTATGTAGTATTACGTTATAACGTATAACGTTATGTAGCATTACGATATATCGTATAACGATATGTAGCATAACGATATAACGTATAACGTTATACAGTATTATGTTATAACTTATAACGTTATGCAGCATTACGATATAACGTGTAACGTTATGTAGCATAACGATATAACGTATAACGTTACATAGTATCACGTTATAACGTATAACGTTATGTAGCATTACGTTATAACGTATGACGTTATGTAGCATTACGATATAACGCATAACGTTATGTAGCATTACGATGTAACGTATAACGTTATGTAGCATTACGATATAACGTATAACGTTATGTAGCATTACGATATAACGTATAACGTTATGTAGCTTAACGATATAACGTATAACGTTATATGCTAATACGTTATAACGTATAACGTTATGTAGCATTACGATATAATGTATAACGTTATACAGTATTATGTTATAACGTATAACGTTATGTAGCATTACGATATAACGTGTAACGTTATGTAGCATAACGATATAACGTATAACGTTATATGGTAATACGTTATAACGTATAACGTTATGTAGAATTACGATATAACGTATAACGTTATGTAGCATTACGATGTAACGTATAACGTTATGTAGCATTACGATATAACGTATAACGTTATATGGTAATACGTTATAACGTATAACGTTATGTAGCATTACGATATAATGTATAGCGTTATACAGTATTATGTTATAACGTATAACGTTATGTAGCATTATGATATAACGTGTAACGTTATGTAGCATAACGATATAACGTATAAGGTTACATAGTATTACGTTATATCGTATAACGTTATGTAGCATTACGTTATAACGTATAACGTTATGTAGCATTACGATGTAACGTATAACGTTATGTAGCATTGCGATATAACGTATAACGTTATGTAGCATTACGATATAACGTATAACGTTATATGCTAATACATTATAATGTATAACGTTACATAGTATTACGTTATAACGTATAACGTTATGTAGCATTACGATATAATGTATAACGTTATGTAGCATTACGATATAACGTATAACGTTATGTAGCATAACGATATAACGTATAACGTTATGTAGCATAACGATATAACGTATAACGTTATATGCTAATACGTTATAACGTATAACGTTATATGGTAATACGTTATAACGTATAACGTTATGTAGCATTACGATATAACGTATAACGTTATGTAGCATAACGATATAACGTATAACGTTATATGCTAATACGTTATAATGTATAACGTTACATAGTATTACGTTATAACGTATAACGTTATGTAGCATTACGATATAATGTATAACGTTATGTAGCATTACGATATAACGTATAACGTTATGTAGCATAACGATATAACGTATAACGTTATGTAGCATAACGATATAACGTATAACGTTATATGGTAATACGTTATAAGGCATAACGTTATGTAGCATTACGATATAACGTATAACGTTATGTAGCATTACGATATAACGTATAACGTTATGTAGCATTACGATTTAACGTATAAAGTTATATAGTATTACGTTATAACGTATAACGTTATGTAGTATTATGTTATAACGTATAACGATATGTAGCATTACGATATAATGTATAACGTTATATGGTAATACGTTATAACGTATAACGTTATGTAGCATTACGATATAACGTATAACGTTATATAGTAATACGTTATAACGTATAACGTTATGTAGCATTACGATATAACGTATAACGTTATATAGTATTACGTTATAAGGTATAACGTCATGTAGTATTACGTTATAACGTATAACGTTATGTAGCATTACGATATAACGTATAACGTTATATAGTATTACGTTATAGCGTATAACGTTATGTAGCATAACGATATAACGAATAACGTTATACAGTATTATGTTATAACGTATAACGTTATGTAGCATTACGATATAACGTATAACGTTATGTAGCATTACGATATAACGTATAACGTTATGTAGCATAACGATATAACGTATAACGTTATGTAGCATAACGATATAACGTATAACGTTATGTAGCATAACGATATAACGTATAACGTTATATGGTAATACGTTATAAGGCATAACGTTATGTAGCATTACGATATAACGTATAACGTTATGTAGCATTACGATATAACGTATAACGTTATGTAGCATTACGATTTAACGTATAAAATTAAATAGTATTACGTTATAACGTATAACGTTATGTAGTATTATGTTATAACGTATAACGATATGTAGCATTACGATATAATGTATAACGTTATATGGTAATACGTTATAACGCATAACGTTATGTAGCATTACGATATAACGTATAACGTTATGTAGCATTACGATGTAACGTATAACGTTATGTAGCATTACGATATAACGTATAACGTTATGTAGCATTACGATATAACGTATAAGGTTGTGTAGCATAACGATATAACGTATAACGTTATACAGTATTATGTTATAACGTATAACGTTATGTAGCATAACGATATAACGTATAACGTTATATGGTAATACGTTATAACGCATAACGTTATGTAGCATTACGATATAACGTATAACGTTATGTAGCATTACGATGTAACGTATAACGTTATGTAGCATTACGATATAACGTATAACGTTATGTAGCATTACGATATAACGTATAACGTTATGTAGCATTACGATATAACGTATAACGTTATGTAGCATTACGATGTAACGTATAACGTTATGTAGCATTACGATATAACGTATAACGTTATGTAGCATAACGATATAACGTATAACGTTATATGCTAATACGTTATAACGTATAACGTTACATAGTATTACGTTATAACGTATAACGTTATGTAGTATTACGTTATAACGTATAACGTTATGTAGAGTTACGATATAAAGTATAACGTTATATAGTATTACGTCATAACATATAACGTTATGTAGCATTACGATATAACGTATAACGTTATGTAGAATTACGATATAACGTATAACGTTATATAGTATTATGTTATAACGTATAACGTTATGTAGCATTACGATATAACGTATAAGGTTGTGTAGCATAACGATATAACGTATAACGTTATACAGTATTATGTTATAACGTATAACGTTATGTAGCATAACGATATAACGTATATCGTTATATGGTAATACGTTATAACGCATAACGTTATGTAGCATTACGATATAACGTATAACGTTATGTAGCATTACGATGTAACGTATAACGTTATGTAGCATTACGTTATAACGTATAACGTTATGTAGCATTACGATATAATGTATAACGTTATGTAGCATTACGATATAACGTATAACGTTATGTAGCATAACGATATAACGTATAACGTTATGTAGCATAACGATATAACGTATAACGTTATATGGTAATACGTTATAAGGCATAACGTTATGTAGCATTACGATATAACGTATAACGTTATGTAGCATTACGATATAACGTATAACGTTATGTAGCATTACGATTTAACGTATAAAGTTATATAGTATTACGTTATAACGTATAACGTTATGTAGTATTATGTTATAACGTATAACGATATGTAGCATTACGATATAACGTATAACGTTATATGCTAATACGTTATAACGTATAACGTTATGTAGCATTACGATATAATGTATAACGTTATACAGTATTATGTTATAACGTATAACGTTATGTAGCATTACGATATAACGTGTAACGTTATGTAGCATAACGATATAACGTATAACGTTATATGGTAATACGTTATAACGTATAACGTTATGTAGAATTACGATATAACGTATAACGTTATGTAGCATTACGATGTAACGTATAACGTTATGTAGCATTACGACATAACGTATAACGTTATATGGTAATACGTTATAACGTATAACGTTATGTAGCATTACGATATAATGTATAGCGTTATACAGTATTATGTTATAACGTATAACGTTATGTAGCATTATGATATAACGTGTAACGTTATGTAGCATAACGATATAACGTATAAGGTTACATAGTATTACGTTATAACGTATAACGTTATGTAGCATTACGTTATAACGTATAACGTTATGTAGCATTACGATGTAACGTATAACGTTATGTAGCATTGCGATATAACGTATAACGTTATGTAGCATTACGATATAACGTATAACGTTATATGCTAATACATTATAATGTATAACGTTACATGGTATTACGTTATAACGTATACCGTTATGTAGCATTACGATATAATGTATAACGTTATGTAGCATTACGATATAACGTATAACGTTATGTAGCATAACGATATAACGTATAACGTTATGTAGCATAACGATATAACGTATAACGTTATATGCTAATACGTTATAACGTATAACGTTATATGGTAATACGTTATAACGTATAACGTTATGTAGCATTACGATATAACGTATAACGTTATGTAGCATAACGATATAACGTATAACGTTATATGCTAATACGTTATAATGTATAACGTTACATAGTATTACGTTATAACGTATAACGTTATGTAGCATTACGATATAATGTATAACGTTATGTAGCATTACGATATAACGTATAACGTTATGTAGCATAACGATATAACGTATAACGTTATGTAGCATAACGATATAACGTATAACGTTATATGGTAATACGTTATAAGGCATAACGTTATGTAGCATTACGATATAACGTATAACGTTATGTAGCATTACGATATAACGTATAACGTTATGTAGCATTACGATTTAACGTATAAAGTTATATAGTATTACGTTATAACGTATAACGTTATGTAGTATTATGTTATAACGTATAACGATATGTAGCATTACGATAAAATGTATAACGTTATATGGTAATACGTTATAACGTATAACGTTATGTAGCATTACGATATAACGTATAACGTTATATAGTAATACGTTATAACGTATAACGTTATGTAGCATTACGATATAACGTATAACGTTATATAGTATTACGTTATAAGGTATAACGTTATGTAGTATTACGTTATAACGTATAACGTTATGTAGCATTACGATATAACGTATAACGTTATATAGTATTACGTTATAGCGTATAACGTTATGTAGCATAACGATATAACGAATAACGTTATACAGTATTATGTTATAACGTATAACGTTATGTAGCATTACGATATAACGTATAACGTTATGTAGCATTACGATATAACGTATAACGTTATGTAGCATAACGATATAACGTATAACGTTATGTAGCATAACGATATAACGTATAACGTTATGTAGCATAACGATATAACGTATAACGTTATATGGTAATACGTTATAAGGCATAACGTTATGTAGCATTACGATATAACGTATAACGTTATGTAGCATTACGATATAACGTATAACGTTATGTAGCATTACGATTTAACGTATAAAACTAAATAGTATTACGTTATAACGTATAACGTTATGTAGTATTATGTTATAACGTATAACGATATGTAGCATTACGATATAATGTATAACGTTATATGGTAATACGTTATAACGCATAACGTTATGTAGCATTACGATATAACGTATAACGTTATGTAGCATTACGATGTAACGTATAACGTTATGTAGCATTACGATATAACGTATAACGTTATGTAGCATTACGATATAACGTATAAGGTTGTGTAGCATAACGATATAACGTATAACGTTATACAGTATTATGTTATAACGTATAACGTTATGTAGCATAACGATATAACGTATAACGTTATATGGTAATACGTTATAACGCATAACGTTATGTAGCATTACGATATAACGTATAACGTTATGTAGCATTACGATGTAACGTATAACGTTATGTAGCATTACGGTATAACGTATAACGTTATGTAGCATTACGATATAACGTATAACGTTATGTAGCATTACGATGTAACGTATAACGTTATGTAGCATTACGATATAACGTATAACGTTATGTAGCATAACGATATAACGTATAACGTTATATGCTAATACGTTATAACGTATAACGTTACATAGTATTACGTTATAACCTATAACGTTATGTAGTATTACGTTATAACGTATAACGTTATGTAGAGTTACGATATAAAGTATAACGTTATATAGTATTACGTCATAACATATAACGTTATGTAGCATTACGATATAACGTATAACGTTATGTAGAATTACGATATAACGTATAACGTTATATAGTATTATGTTATAACGTATAACGTTATGTAGCATTACGATATAACGTATAAGGTTGTGTAGCATAACGATATAACGTATAACGTTATACAGTATTATGTTATAACGTATAACGTTATGTAGCATAACGATATAACGTATATCGTTATATGGTAATACGTTATAACGCATAACGTTATGTAGTATTACGTTATAACGTATAACGTTATGTAGCATTACGATATAACGTATAACGTTATGTAGCTTAACGATATAACGTATAACGTTATATGCTAATACGTTATAACGTATAACGTTATGTAGCATTACGATATAATGTATAACGTTATACAGTATTATGTTATAACGTATAACGTTATGTAACATTACGATATAACGTGTAACGTTATGTAGCATAACGATATAACGTATAACGTTATATGGTAATACGTTATAACGTATAACGTTATGTAGAATTACGATATAACGTATAACGTTATATAGTATTACGTTATAACGTATAACGTTATGTAGCATTACGATATAACGTATAAGGTTGTGTAGCATAACGATATAACGTATAACGTTATACAGTATTATGTTATAACGTATAACGTTATGTAGCATAACGATATAACGTATATCGTTATATGGTAATACGTTATAACGCATAACGTTATGTAGTATTACGTTATAAAGTATAACGTTATATAGTATTACGTCATAACATATAACGTTATGTAGCATTACGATATAACGTATAACGTTATGTAGCATTACGATATAACGTATAACGTTATGTAGCATTACGATGTAACGTATAACGTTATGTAGCATTACGATATAACGTATAACGTTATGTAGCATTACGATATAACGTATAACGATATATAGTATTACGTTATAACGTATAACGTTATGTAGCATTACGATATAACGTATAACGTTATGTAGCATTACGATATAACGTATAACGTTATATAGTATTACGTTATAACGTATAACGTTATGTAGCATTACGATATAACGTATAACGTTATGTAGCTTAACGATATAACGTATAACGTTATATGCTAATACGTTATAACGTATAACGTTATGTAGCATTACGATATAATGTATAACGTTATACAGTATTATGTTATAACGTATAACGTTATGTAGCATTACGATATAACGTGTAACGTTATGTAGCATAACGATATAACATATAACGTTATATGGTAATACGTTATAACGTATAACGTTATGTAGAATTACGATATAACGTATAACGTTATGTAGCATTACGATGTAACGTATAACGTTATGTAGCATTACGATATAACGTATAACGTTATATGGTAATACGTTATAACGTATAACGTTATGTAGCATTACGATATAATGTATAGCGTTATACAGTATTATGTTATAACGTATAACGTTATGTAGCATTATGATATAACGTGTAACGTTATGTAGCATAACGATATAACGTATAAGGTTACATAGTATTACGTTATAACGTATAACGTTATGTAGCATTACGTTATAACGTATAACGTTATGTAGCATTACGATGTAACGTATAACGTTATGTAGCATTGCGATATAACGTATAACGTTATGTAGCATTACGATATAACGTATAACGTTATATGCTAATACATTATAATGTATAACGTTACATAGTATTACGTTATAACGTATAACGTTATGTAGCATTACGATATAATGTATAACGTTATGTAGCATTACGATATAACGTATAACGTTATGTAGCATAACGATATAACGTATAACGTTATGTAGCATAACGATATAACGTATAACGTTATATGCTAATACGTTATAACGTATAACGTTATATGGTAATACGTTATAACGTATAACGTTATGTAGCATTACGATATAACGTATAACGTTATGTAGCATAACGATATAACGTATAACGTTATATGCTAATACGTTATAATGTATAACGTTACATAGTATTACGTTATAACGTATAACGTTATGTAGCATTACGATATAATGTATAACGTTATGTAGCATTACGATATAACGTATAACGTTATGTAGCATAACGATATAACGTATAACGTTATGTAGCATAACGATATAACGTATAACGTTATATGGTAATACGTTATAAGGCATAACGTTATGTAGCATTACGATATAACGTATAACGTTATGTAGCATTACGATATAACGTATAACGTTATGTAGCATTACGATTTAACGTATAAAGTTATATAGTATTACGTTATAACGTATAACGTTATGTAGTATTATGTTATAACGTATAACGATATGTAGCATAACGATATAACGTATAACGTTATGTAGCATAACGATATAACGTATAACGTTATATGGTAATACGTTATAAGGCATAACGTTATGTAGCATTACGATATAACGTATAACGTTATGTAGCATTACGATATAACGTATAACGTTATGTAGCATTGCGATATAACGTATAACGTTATGTAGCATTACGATATAACGTATAACGTTATATGCTAATACATTATAATGTATAACGTTACATAGTATTACGTTATAACGTATAACGTTATGTAGCATTACGATATAATGTATAACGTTATGTAGCATTACGATATAACGTATAACGTTATGTAGCATAACGATATAACGTATAACGTTATGTAGCATAACGATATAACGTATAACGTTATATGCTAATACGTTATAACGTATAACGTTATATGGTAATACGTTATAACGTATAACGTTATGTAGCATTACGATATAACGTATAACGTTATGTAGCATAACGATATAACGTATAACGTTATATGCTAATACGTTATAATGTATAACGTTACATAGTATTACGTTATAACGTATAACGTTATGTAGCATTACGATATAATGTATAACGTTATGTAGCATTACGATATAACGTATAACGTTATGTAGCATAACGATATAACGTATAACGTTATGTAGCATAACGATATAACGTATAACGTTATATGGTAATACGTTATAAGGCATAACGTTATGTAGCATTACGATATAACGTATAACGTTATGTAGCATTACGATATAACGTATAACGTTATGTAGCATTACGATTTAACGTTAAGTTATATAGTATTACGTTATAACGTATAACGTTATGTAGTATTATGTTATAACGTATAACGATATGTAGCATTACGATATAATGTATAACGTTATATGGTAATACGTTATAACGTATAACGTTATGTAGCATTACGATATAACGTATAACGTTATATAGTAATACGTTATAACGTATAACGTTATGTAGCATTACGATATAACGTATAACGTTATATAGTATTACGTTATAAGGTATAACGTTATGTAGTATTACGTTATAACGTATAACGTTATGTAGCATTACGATATAACGTATAACGTTATATAGTATTACGTTATAGCGTATAACGTTATGTAGCATAACGATATAACGAATAACGTTATACAGTATTATGTTATAACGTATAACGTTATGTAGCATTACGATATAACGTATAACGTTATGTAGCATTACGATATAACGTATAACGTTATGTAGCATAACGATATAACGTATAACGTTATGTAGCATAACGATATAACGTATAACGTTATGTAGCATAACGATATAACGTATAACGTTATATGGTAATACGTTATAAGGCATAACGTTATGTAGCATTACGATATAACGTATAACGTTATGTAGCATTACGATATAACGTATAACGTTATGTAGCATTACGATTTAACGTATAAAATTAAATAGTATTACGTTATAACGTATAACGTTATGTAGTATTATGTTATAACGTATAACGATATGTAGCATTACGATATAATGTATAACGTTATATGGTAATACGTTATAACGCATAACGTTATGTAGCATTACGATATAACGTATAACGTTATGTAGCATTACGATGTAACGTATAACGTTATGTAGCATTACGATATAACGTATAACGTTATGTAGCATTACGATATAACGTATAAGGTTGTGTAGCATAACGATATAACGTATAACGTTATACAGTATTATGTTATAACGTATAACGTTATGTAGCATAACGATATAACGTATAACGTTATATGGTAATACGTTATAACGCATAACGTTATGTAGCATTACGATATAACGTATAACGTTATGTAGCATTACGATGTAACGTATAACGTTATGTAGCATTACGATATAACGTATAACGTTATGTAGCATTACGATATAACGTATAACGTTATGTAGCATTACGATGTAACGTATAACGTTATGTAGCATTACGATATAACGTATAACGTTATGTAGCATAACGATATAACGTATAACGTTATATGCTAATACGTTATAACGTATAACGTTACATAGTATTACGTTATAACGTATAACGTTATGTAGTATTACGTTATAACGTATAACGTTATGTAGAGTTACGATATAAAGTATAACGTTATATAGTATTACGTCATAACATATAACGTTATGTAGCATTACGATATAACGTATAACGTTATGTAGAATTACGATATAACGTATAACGTTATATAGTATTATGTTATAACGTATAACGTTATGTAGCATTACGATATAACGTATAAGGTTGTGTAGCATAACGATATAACGTATAACGTTATACAGTATTATGTTATAACGTATAACGTTATGTAGCATAACGATATAACGTATATCGTTATATGGTAATACGTTATAACGCATAACGTTATGTAGTATTACGTTATAACGTATAACGTTATGTAGCATTACGATATAACGTATAACGTTATGTAGCTTAACGATATAACGTATAACGTTATATGCTAATACGTTATAACGTATAACGTTATGTAGCATTACGATATAATGTATAACGTTATACAGTATTATGTTATAACGTATAACGTTATGTAGCATTACGATATAACGTGTAACGTTATGTAGCATAACGATATAACGTATAACGTTATATGGTAATACGTTATAACGTATAACGTTATGTAGAATTACGATATAACGTATAACGTTATATAGTATTACGTTATAACGTATAACGTTATGTAGCATTACGATATAACGTATAAGGTTGTGTAGCATAACGATATAACGTATAACGTTATACAGTATTATGTTATAAAGTATAACGTTATATAGTATTACGTCATAACATATAACGTTATGTAGCATTACGATATAACGTATAACGTTATGTAGCATTACGATATAACGTATAACGTTATGTAGCATTACGATGTAACGTATAACGTTATGTAGCATTACGATATAACGTATAACGTTATGTAGTATTACGTTATAACGTATAACGTTATGTAGCATTACGATATAACGTATAACGTTATGTAGCTTAACGATATAACGTATAACGTTATATGCTAATACGTTATAACGTATAACGTTATGTAGCATTACGATATAATGTATAACGTTATACAGTATTATGTAATAACGTATAACGTTATGTAGCATTACGATATAACGTGTAACGTTATGTAGCATAACGATATAACGTATAACGTTATATGGTAATACGTTATAACGTATAACGTTATGTAGAATTACGATATAACGTATAACGTTATGTAGCATTACGATGTAACGTATAACGTTATGTAGCATTACGATATAACGTATAACGTTATATGGTAATACGTTATAACGTATAACGTTATGTAGCATTACGATATAATGTATAGCGTTATACAGTATTATGTTATAACGTATAACGTTATGTAGCATTATGATATAACGTGTAACGTTATGTAGCATAACGATATAACGTATAAGGTTACATAGTATTACGTTATAACGTATAACGTTATGTAGCATTACGTTATAACGTATAACGTTATGTAGCATTACGATGTAACGTATAACGTTATGTAGCATTGCGATATAACGTATAACGTTATGTAGCATTACGATATAACGTATAACGTTATATGCTAATACATTATAATGTATAACGTTACATAGTATTACGTTATAACGTATAACGTTATGTAGCATTACGATATAATGTATAACGTTATGTAGCATTACGATATAACGTATAACGTTATGTAGCATAACGATATAACGTATAACGTTATGTAGCATAACGATATAACGTATAACGTTATATGCTAATACGTTATAACGTATAACGTTATATGGTAATACGTTATAACGTATAACGTTATGTAGCATTACGATATAACGTATAACGTTATGTAGCATAACGATATAACGTATAACGTTATATGCTAATACGTTATAATGTATAACGTTACATAGTATTACGTTATAACGTATAACGTTATGTAGCATTACGATATAATGTATAACGTTATGTAGCATTACGATATAACGTATAACGTTATGTAGCATAACGATATAACGTATAACGTTATGTAGCATAACGATATAACGTATAACGTTATATGGTAATACGTTATAAGGCATAACGTTATGTAGCATTACGATATAACGTATAACGTTATGTAGCATTACGATATAACGTATAACGTTATGTAGCATTACGATATAACGTATAAAGTTATATAGTATTACGTTATAACGTATAACGTTATGTAGTATTATGTTATAACGTATAACGATATGTAGCATTACGATATAATGTATAACGTTATATGGTAATACGTTATAACGTATAACGTTATGTAGCATTACGATATAACGTATAACGTTATATAGTAATACGTTATAACGTATAACGTTATGTAGCATTACGATATAACGTATAACGTTATATAGTATTACGTTATAAGGTATAACGTTATGTAGTATTACGTTATAACGTATAACGTTATGTAGCATTACGATATAACGTATAACGTTATATAGTATTACGTTATAGCGTATAACGTTATGTAGCATAACGATATAACGAATAACGTTATACAGTATTATGTTATAACGTATAACGTTATGTAGCATTACGATATAACGTATAACGTTATGTAGCATTACGATATAACGTATAACGTTATGTAGCATAACGATATAACGTATAACGTTATGTAGCATAACGATATAACGTATAACGTTATGTAGCATAACGATATAACGTATAACGTTATATGGTAATACGTTATAAGGCATAACGTTATGTAGCATTACGATATAACGTATAACGTTATGTAGCATTACGATATAACGTATAACGTTATGTAGCATTACGATTTAACGTATAAAATTAAATAGTATTACGTTATAACGTATAACGTTATGTAGTATTATGTTATAACGTATAACGATATGTAGCATTACGATATAATGTATAACGTTATATGGTAATACGTTATAACGCATAACGTTATGTAGCATTACGATATAACGTATAACGTTATGTAGCATTACGATGTAACGTATAACGTTATGTAGCATTACGATATAACGTATAACGTTATGTAGCATTACGATATAACGTATAAGGTTGTGTAGCATAACGATATAACGTATAACGTTATACAGTATTATGTTATAACGTATAACGTTATGTAGCATAACGATATAACGTATAACGTTATATGGTAATACGTTATAACGCATAACGTTATGTAGCATTACGATATAACGTATAACGTTATGTAGCATTACGATGTAACGTATAACGTTATGTAGCATTACGATATAACGTATAACGTTATGTAGCATTACGATATAACGTATAACGTTATGTAGCATTACGATGTAACGTATAACGTTATGTAGCATTACGATATAACGTATAACGTTATGTAGCATAACGATATAACGTATAACGTTATATGCTAATACGTTATAACGTATAACGTTACATAGTATTACGTTATAACGTATAACGTTATGTAGTATTACGTTATAACGTATAACGTTATGTAGAGTTACGATATAAAGTATAACGTTATATAGTATTACGTCATAACATATAACGTTATGTAGCATTACGATATAACGTATAACGTTATGTAGAATTACGATATAACGTATAACGTTATATAGTATTATGTTATAACGTATAACGTTATGTAGCATTACGATATAACGTATAAGGTTGTGTAGCATAACGATATAACGTATAACGTTATACAGTATTATGTTATAACGTATAACGTTATGTAGCATAACGATATAACGTATATCGTTATATGGTAATACGTTATAACGCATAACGTTATGTAGCATTACGATATAACGTATAACGTTATGTAGCATTACGATGTAACGTATAACGTTATGTAGCATTACGATATAACGTATAACGTTATGTAGCATTACGATGTAACGTATAACGTTATGTAGCATTACGATATAACGTATAACGTTATGTAGCATTACGATATAACGTATAACGTTATGTAGCATAACGATATAACGTATAACGTTATACAGTATGACGTTATAACGTATAACGTTATGTATCATTACGATATAACGTATAACGATATGTAGAATTACGATATAACGTATAACGTTATATAGTATTACGTTATAACATATAACGTTATGTAGCATTACGATATAACGTATCACGTTATGTAGCATAACGATATAACGTATAACGTTATATAGTATTACGTTATAACGTATAACGTTATGTAGTATTACGTTATAACATATAACGTTATGTAGTATTACGTTATAACGTATAACGTTATGTAGAATTACGATATAACGTATAACGTTATGTAGCATTACGATATAACGTATAACGTTATATGGTAATACGTTATAACGCATAACGTTATGTAGCATTACGATATAACGTATAACGTTATGTAGCATTACGATGTAACGTATAACGTTATGTAGCATTACGATATAACGTATAACGTTATGTAGCATTACGATGTAACGTATAACGTTATGTAGCATTACGATATAACGTATAACGTTATGTAGCATTACGATATAACGTATAACGTTATATAGTATTACGTTATAACGTATAACGTTATGTAGCATTACGATATAACGTATAACGTTATGTAGCATTACGATATAACGTATAACGTTATATAGTATTACGTTATAACGTATAACGTTATGTAGCATTAAGATATAACGTATAACGTTATATAGTATTACGTTATAAGGTATAACGTTATGTAGTATTACGTTATAACGTATAACGTTATGTAGCATTACGATATAACGTATAACGTTATATAGTATTACGTTATAACGTATAACGTTATATAGTATTACGTTATAACGTATAACGTTATGTAGCATTACGATATAACGTATAACGTTATGTAGCATTACGATATAACGTATAACGTTATACAGTATGACGTTATAACGTATAACGTTATGTATCATTACGATATAACGTATAACGATATGTAGAATTACGATATAACGTATAACGTTATATAGTATTACGTTATAACATATAACGTTATGTAGCATTACGATATAACGTAACACGTTATGTAGCATAACGATATAACGTATAACGTTATATAGTATTACGTTATAACGTATAACGTTATGTAGTATTACGTTATAACATATAACGTTATGTAGTATTACGTTATAACGTATAACGTTATGTAGAATTACGATATAACGTATAACGTTATGTAGCATAACGATATAACGTATAACGTTATATGGTAATACGTTATAACGCATAACGTTATGTAGCATTACGATATAACGTATAACGTTATGTAGCATTACGATGTAACGTATAACGTTATGTAGCATTACGATATAACGTATAACGTTATGTAGCATTACGATGTAACGTATAACGTTATGTAGCATTACGATATAACGTATAACGTTATGTAGCATTACGATATAACGTATAACGTTATATAGTATTACGTTATAACGTATAACGTTATGTAGCATTACGATATAACGTATAACGTTATGTAGCATTACGATATAACGTATAACGTTATATAGTATTACGTTATAACGTATAACGTTATGTAGCATTACGATATAACGTATAACGTTATATAGTATTACGTTATAAGGTATAACGTTATGTAGTATTACGTTATAACGTATAACGTTATGTAGCATTACGATATAACGTATAACGTTATATAGTATTACGTTATAACGTATAACGTTATATAGTATTACGTTATAACGTATAACGTTATGTAGCATTACGATATAACGTATAACGTTATGTAGCATTACGATATAACGTATAACGTTATATAGTATTACGTTATAACGTATAACGTTATATAGTATCACATTATAACGTATAACGTTATGTAGCATTACGATATAACGTATAACGTTATGTAGCATTACGATGTAACGTATAACGTTATGTAGCATTACGATATAACGTATAACGTTATGTAGCATTACGATATAACGTATAACGTTATGTAGCATTACGATATAACGTATAACGTTGTATGGTAATGCGTTATAACGTATAACGTTATGTAGCATTACGATATAACGTATAACGTTATGTAGCATTACGATATAACGTATAACGTTATGTAGCATTACGATATAACGTATAACGTATAACGTTATGTAGCATTACGATATAACGTATAACGTTATGTAGCATTACGTTATAAGGTATAACGTTATGTAGTATTACGTTATAACGTATAACGTTATGTAGTATTACGTTATAACGTATAACGTTATGTAGCATTACGGTATAACGTATAACGTTATATAGTATTACGTTATAACGTATAACGTTATATAGTAATACGTTATAACGTATAACGTTATGTAGCATTACGATATAACGTATAACGTTATGTAGCATTACGATATAACGTATAACGTTATATAGTTTTACGTTATAACGTATAACGTTATATAGTATCACATTATAACGTACAACGTTATGTAGCATTACGATATAACGTATAACGTTTTGTAGCAATACGATGTAACGTATAACGTTATGTAGCATTACGATATAACGTATAACGTTATGTAGCATTACGATATAACGTATAACGTTATGTAGCATTACGATATAACGTATAACGTTGTATGGTAATACGTTATAACGTATAACGTTATGTAGCATTACGATATAACGTATAACGTTATGTAGCATTACGATATAACGTATAACGTTATATAGTATTACGTTATAACGTATAACGTTATGTAGCATTACGATATAACGTATAACGTTATATAGTATTACGTTATAAGGTATAACGTTATGTAGTATTACGTTATAACGTATAACGTTATGTAGCATTACGATATAACGTATAACGTTATATAGTATTACGTTATAACGTATAACGTTATATAGTATTACGTTATAACGTATAACGTTATGTAGCATTACGATATAACGTATAACGTTATGTAGCATTACGATATAACGTATAACGTTGTATGGTAATACGTTATAACGTATAACGTTATGTAGCATTACGATATAACGTATAACGTTATGTAGCATTACGATATAACGTATAACGTATAACGTTATGTAGCATTACGATATAACGTATAACGTTATGTAGCATTACGATATAACGTATAACGTTATGTAGCATTACGATATAACGTATAACGTTATATAGTATTACGTTATAACGTATAACGTTATATAGTATCACGTTATAACGTATAACGTTATGTAGTATTACGTCATAACGTATAACGTTATGTAGTATTACGTTATAACGTATAACGTTATGTAGCATTACGATATATCGTATAACGATATGTAGCATAACGTTATAACGTATAACGTTATACAGTATTATGTTATAACTTATAACGTTATGCAGCATTACGATATAACGTGTAACGTTATGTAGCATAACGATATAACGTATAACGTTACATAGTATCACGTTATAACGTATAACGTTATGTAGCATTACGTTATAACGTATAACGTTATGTAGCATTACGATATAACGCATAACGTTATGTAGCATTACGATGTAACGTATAACGTTATGTAGCATTACGATATAACGTATAACGTTATGTAGCATTACGATATAACGTATAACGTTATGTAGCTTAACGATATAACGTATAACGTTATATGCTAATACGTTATTACGTATAACGTTATGTACCATTACGATATAATGTATAACGTTATACAGTATTATGTTATAACGTATAACGTTATGTAGCATTACGATATAACGTGTAACGTTATGTAGCATAAAGATATAACGTATAACGTTATATGGTAATACGTTATAACGTATAACGTTATGTAGAATTACGATATAACGTATAACGTTATGTAGCATTACGATGTAACGTATAACGTTATGTAGCATTACGATATAACGTATAACGTTATATGGTAATACGTTATAACGTATAACGTTATGTAGCATTACGATATAATGTATAACGTTATACAGTATTATGTTATAACGTATAACGTTATGTAGCATTACGATATAACGTGTAACGTTATGTAGCATAACGATATAACGTATAAGGTTACATAGTATTACGTTATAACGTATAACGTTATGTAGCATTACGTTATAACGTATAACGTTATGTAGCATTACGATATAACGCATAACGTTATGTAGCATTACGATGTAACGTATAACGTTATGTAGCATTGCGATATAACGTATAACGTTATGTAGCATTACGATATAACGTATAACGTTACATAGTATTACGTTATAACGTATAACGTTATGTAGCATTACGATATAATGTATAACGTTATGTAGCATTACGATATAACGTATAACGTTATGTAGCATAACGATATAACGTATAACGTTATGTAGCATAACGATATAACGTATAACGTTATATGCTAATACGTTATAACGTATAACGTTATATGGTAATACGTTATAACGTATAACGTTATGTAGCATTACGATATAACGTATAACGTTATGTAGCATTACGATATAACGTATAACGTTATGTAGCATAACGATATAACGTATAACGTTATATGCTAATACGTTATAATGTATAACGTTACATAGTATTACGTTATAACGTATAACGTTATGTAGCATTACGATATAATGTATAACGTTATGTAGCATTACGATATAACGTATAACGTTATGTAGCATAACGATATAACGTATAACGTTATGTAACATAACGATATAACGTATAACGTTATATGGTAATACGTTATAAGGCATAACGTTATGTAGCATTACGATATAACGTATAACGTTATGTAGCATTACGATATAACGTATAACGTTATGTAGCATTACGATTTAACGTATAAAGTTATATAGTATTACGTTATAACGTATAACGTTATGTAGTATTATGTTATAACGTATAACGATATGTAGCATTACGATATAATGTATAACGTTATATGGTAATACGTTATAACGTATAACGTTATGTAGCATTACGATATAACGTATAACGTTATATAGTAATACGTTATAACGTATAACGTTATGTAGCATTACGATATAACGTATAACGTTATATAGTATTACGTTATAGCGTATAACGTTATGTAGCATAACGATATAACGAATAACGTTATACAGTATTATGTTATAACGTATAACGTTATGTAGCATTACGATATAACGTATAACGTTATGTAGCATTACGATATAACGTATAACGTTATGTAGCATAACGATATAACGTATAACGTTATGTTGCATAACGATATAACGTATAACGTTATATGGTAATACGTTATAAGGCATAACGTTATGTAGCATTACGATATAACGTATAACGTTATGTAGCATTACGATATAACGTATAACGTCATGTAGCATTACGATTTAACGTATAAAATTATATAGTATTACGTTATAACGTATAACGTTATGTAGTATTATGTTATAACGTATAACGATATGTAGCATTACGATATAATGTATAACGTTATATGGTAATACGTTATAACGTATAACGTTATGTAGCATTACGATATAACGTATAACGTTATATAGTAATACGTTATAACGTATAACGTTATGTAGCATTACGATATAACGTATAACGTTATATAGTATTACGTTATAAGGTATAACGTTATGTAGTATTACGTTATAACGTATAACGTTATGTAGCATTACGATATAACGTATAACGTTATATAGTATTACGTCATAACGTATAACGTTATGTAGTAATACGTTATAACGTATAACGTTATGTAGCATTACGATATATCGTATAACGATATGTAGCATAACGATATAACGTATAACGTTATACAGTATTATGTTATAACGTATAACGTTATGTAGTATTACGATATAACGTATAAGGTTATGTAGCATAACGATATAACGAATAACGTTATACAGTATTATGTTATAACGTATAACGTTATGTAGCATTACGATATAACGTATAACGTTATGTAGCATAACGATATAACGTATAACGTTATATAGTATTACGTTATAACGTATAACGTTATGTAGTATTACGTTATAACATATAACGTTATGTAGCATTACGATATAACGTATAACGTTATGTAGCATAACGATATAACGTATAACGTTATACAGTACTATGTTATAACGTATAACGTTATACAGTACTATGTTATGACGTATAACGTTATGTAGCATTACGATATAACGTATAACGTTATGTAGCATTACGATATAACGTATAACGTTATGTAGCATTACGATATAACGTATAACGTTACATAGTATTACGTTATAACGTATAACGTTATGCAGCATTACGTTATAACGTATAACGTTATGTAGCATTACGATATAACGTATAACGTTATGTAGCATTACGATATAACGTATAACGTTATGTAGCATTACGATATAACGTATAACGTTATGTAGCATTACGATATAACGTATAACGTTACATAGTATTACGATATAACGTATAACGTTATATAGTATTACGTTATAACGTATAACGTTATGTAGTATTACGTTATAACATATAACGTTATGTAGTATTACGTTATAACATATAACGTTATGTAGTATTACGTTATACCGTATAACGTTATATAGCATTACGTTATAACGTATAACGTTATGTAGCATTACGATATAACGCATAACGTTATGTAGCATTACGATGTAACGTATAGCGTTATGTAGCATTACGATATAACGTATAACGTTACACACTCTATCAGATTAACGCATAACGTTATGTAGCATTACGATATAACGTATAACGTTATGTAGCATTACGATGTAACGTATAACGTTATGTAGCATTACGATATAACGTATAACGTTATGTAGCATTACGATATAACGTATAACGTTATGTAGCATTACGATGTAACGTATAACGTTATGTAGCATTACGTTATAACGTATAACGTTATGTAGCATTACGATATAACGTATAACGTTATATAGTATTACGTTATAAGGTATAACGTTATGTAGTATTACGTTATAACGTATAACGTTATGTAGCATTACGATATAACGTATAACGTTATATAGTATTACGTCATAACGTATAACGTTATGTAGTAATACGTTATAACGTATAACGTTATGTAGCATTACGATATATCGTATAACGATATGTAGCATAACGATATAACGTATAACGTTATACAGTATTATGTTATAACGTATAACGTTATGTAGTATTACGATATAACGTATAAGGTTATGTAGCATAACGATATAACGAATAACGTTATACAGTATTATGTTATAACGTATAACGTTATGTAGCATTACGATATAACGTATAACGTTATGTAGCATAACGATATAACGTATAACGTTATATAGTATTACGTTATAACGTATAACGTTATGTAGTATTACGTTATAACATATAACGTTATGTAGCATTACGATATAACGTATAACGTTATGTAGCATAACGATATAACGTATAACGTTATACAGTACTATGTTATAACGTATAACGTTATACAGTACTATGTTATGACGTATAACGTTATGTAGCATTACGATATAATGTATAACGTTATATGGTAATACGCTATAACGTATAACGTTATGTAGCATTACGATATAACGTATAACGTTATATAGTAATACGTTATAACGTATAACGTTATGTAGCATTACGATATAACGTATAACGTTATATAGTATTACGATATAAGGTATAACGTTAAGTAGCATTACGATATAACGTATAACGTTATGTAGCATTACGATATAACGTATAACGTTATATGGTAATACGTTATAACGTATAACGTTATGTAGCATTACGATATAACGTATATCGTTATGTAGTATTACGTTATAACGTATAACGTTATGTAGCATTACGATATATCGTATAACGATATGTAGCATAACGATATAACGTATAACGTTATACAGTATTATGTTATAACGTATAACGTTATGTAGCATTACGATATAACGTATAAAGTTATGTAGCATAACGATATAACGTATAACGTTATACAGTATTATGTTATAACGTATAACGTTATGTAGCATAACGATATAACGTATAACGTTATATGGTAATACGTTATAACGCATAACGTTATGTAGCATTACGATATAACGTATAACGTTATGTAGCATTACGATGTAACGTATAACGTTATGTAGCATTACGATATAACGTATAACGTTATGTAGCATTACGATATAACGTATAACGTTATGTAGCATTACGATGTAACGTATAACGTTATGTAGCATTACGATATAACGTCTAACGTTATGTAGCATTACGATATAACGTATAACGTTATATAGTATTACGTTATATCGTATAACGTTATGTAGCATTACGATATAACGTATAGTGTTATGTAGCATTACGATATAACGTATAACGTTATATAGTATTACGTTATAACGTATAACGTTATGTAGCATTACGATATAACGTATAACGTTATATAGTATTACGTTATAAGGTATAACGTTATGTAGTATTACGTTATAACGTATAACGTTATGTAGCATTACGATATAACGTATAACGTTATATAGTATTACGTTATAACGTATAACGTTATATAGTATTACGTTATAACGTATAACGTTATGTAGCATTGCGATATAACGTATAATGTTATGTAGCATAACGATATAACGTATAACGTTATACAGTATTATGTTATAACGTATAACGTTATGTAGCATAACGATATAACGTATAACGTTATATAGTATCACGTTATAACGTATAACGTTATGTAGCATTACGATATAACGTATAACGTTATACAGTATTATGTTATAACGTATAACGTTATGTAGCATAACGATATAACGTATAACGTTATATAGTATTACGTTATAACGTATAACTTTATATAGTATTACGTTATAACGTATAACGTTATGTAGCAATACGATATAACGCATAACGTTATGTAGCATTACGATATAACGTATAACGTTATGTAGCATTACGATGTAACGTATAACGTTATGTAGCATAACGATATAACGTATAGTGTTATGTAGCATTACGATATAACGTATAACGTTATATAGTATTACGTTATAACGTATAACGTTATGTAGCAATACGATATAACGCATAACGTTATGTAGCATTACGATATAACGTATAACGTTATGTAGCATTACGATGTAACGTATAACGTTATGTAGCATTACGATATAACGTATAACGTTATGTAGCATTACGATATAACGTATAACGTTATATGGTAATACGTTATAACGCATAACGTTATGTAGCATTACGATACAACGTATAACGTTATGTAGCATTACGATGTAACGTATAACGTTATACAGTATTATGTTATAACGTATAACGTTATGTAGCATAACGATATAACGTATAACGTTATATAGTATCACGTTATCACGTATAACGTTATGTAGCATTACGATATAACGTATAACGTTATGTAGCATTACGATGTAACGTATAACGTTATGTAGCATTACGATATAACGTATAACGTTATGTAGCATTACGATATAACGTATAACGTTATGTAGCATTACGATGTAACGTATAACGTTATGTAGCATTACGTTATAACGTATAACGTTATGTAGCATTACGATATAACGTATAACGTTATATAGTATTACGTTATAAGGTATAACGTTATGTAGTATTACGTTATAACGTATAACGTTATGTAGCATTACGATATAACGTATAACGTTATATAGTATTACGTCATAACGTATAACGTTATGTAGTAATACGTTATAACGTATAACGTTATGTAGCATTACGATATATCGTATAACGATATGTAGCATAACGATATAACGTATAACGTTATACAGTATTATGTTATAACGTATAACGTTATGTAGTATTACGATATAACGTATAAGGTTATGTAGCATAACGATATAACGAATAACGTTATACAGTATTATGTTATAACGTATAACGTTATGTAGCATTACGATATAACGTATAACGTTATGTAGCATAACGATATAACGTATAACGTTATATAGTATTACGTTATAACGTATAACGTTATGTAGTATTACGTTATAACATATAACGTTATGTAGCATTACGATATAACGTATAACGTTATGTAGCATAACGATATAACGTATAACGTTATACAGTACTATGTTATAACGTATAACGTTATACAGTACTATGTTATGACGTATAACGTTATGTAGCATTACGATATAATGTATAACGTTATATGGTAATACGCTATAACGTATAACGTTATGTAGCATTACGATATAACGTATAACGTTATATAGTAATACGTTATAACGTATAACGTTATGTAGCATTACGATATAACGTATAACGTTATATAGTATTACGATATAAGGTATAACGTTAAGTAGCATTACGATATAACGTATAACGTTATGTAGCATTACGATATAACGTATAACGTTATATGGTAATACGTTATAACGTATAACGTTATGTAGCATTACGATATAACGTATATCGTTATGTAGTATTACGTTATAACGTATAACGTTATGTAGCATTACGATATATCGTATAACGATATGTAGCATAACGATATAACGTATAACGTTATACAGTATTATGTTATAACGTATAACGTTATGTAGCATTACGATATAACGTATAAAGTTATGTAGCATAACGATATAACGTATAACGTTATACAGTATTATGTTATAACGTATAACGTTATGTAGCATAACGATATAACGTATAACGTTATATGGTAATACGTTATAACGCATAACGTTATGTAGCATTACGATATAACGTATAACGTTATGTAGCATTACGATGTAACGTATAACGTTATGTAGCATTACGATATAACGTATAACGTTATGTAGCATTACGATATAACGTATAACGTTATGTAGCATTACGATGTAACGTATAACGTTATGTAGCATTACGATATAACGTCTAACGTTATGTAGCATTACGATATAACGTATAACGTTATATAGTATTACGTTATAACGTATAACGTTATGTAGCATTACGATATAACGTATAGTGTTATGTAGCATTACGATATAACGTATAACGTTATATAGTATTACGTTATAACGTATAACGTTATGTAGCATTACGATATAACGTATAACGTTATATAGTATTACGTTATAAGGTATAACGTTATGTAGTATTACGTTATAACGTATAACGTTATGTAGCATTACGATATAACGTATAACGTTATATAGTATTACGTTATAACGTATAACGTTATATAGTATTACGTTATAACGTATAACGTTATGTAGCATTGCGATATAACGTATAATGTTATGTAGCATAACGATATAACGTATAACGTTATACAGTATTATGTTATAACGTATAACGTTATGTAGCATAACGATATAACGTATAACGTTATATAGTATCACGTTATAACGTATAACGTTATGTAGCATTACGATATAACGTATAACGTTATACAGTATTATGTTATAACGTATAACGTTATGTAGCATAACGATATAACGTATAACGTTATATAGTATTACGTTATAACGTATAACTTTATATAGTATTACGTTATAACGTATAACGTTATGTAGCAATACGATATAACGCATAACGTTATGTAGCATTACGATATAGCGTATAACGTTATGTAGCATTACGATGTAACGTATAACGTTATGTAGCATAACGATATAACGTATAGTGTTATGTAGCATTACGATATAACGTATAACGTTATATAGTATTACGTTATAACGTATAACACACTCTATCAGATTATATAACGCATAACGTTATGTAGCATTACGATATAACGTATAACGTTATGTAGCATTACGATGTAACGTATAACGTTATGTAGCATTACGATATACGTAATAACGTTAAGTAGCATTACGAACATAACGTATAACGTTATATGGTAATACGTTATAACGCATAACGTTATGTAGCATTACGATACAACGTATAACGTTATGTAGCATTACGATGTAACGTATAACGTTATACAGTATTATGTTATAACGTATAACGTTATGTAGCATAACGATATAACGTATAACGTTATATAGTATCACGTTATAACGTATAACGTTATGTAGCATTACGATATAACGTATAACGTTATACAGTATTATGTTATAACGTATAACGTTATGTAGCATAACGATATAACGTATAACGTTATATAGTATTACGTTATAACGTATAACGTTATATAGTATTACGTTATAACGTATAACGTTATGTAGCATTGCGATATAACGTATAATGTTATGTAGCATAACGATATAACGTATAACGTTATATAGTATTACGTTATAACGTATAACGTTATGTAGCATTGCGATATAACGTATAAGGTTATGTAGCATAACGATATAACGTATAACGTTATACAGTATTATGTTATAACGTATAACGTTATGTAGCATAACGATATAACGTATAACGTTATATGGTAATACGTTATAACGCATAACGTTATGTAGCATTACGATATAACGTATAACGTTATGTAGCATTACGATATAACGTATAACGTTATGTAGCATTACGATGTAACGTATAACGTTATGTAGCATTACGATATAACGTATAACGTTATGTAGCATTACGATATAACGTATAACGTTATATGGTAATACGTTATAACGCATAACGTTATGTAGCATTACGATACAACGTATAACGTTATATAGTATTACGTTATAAGGTATAACGTTATGTAGTATTACGTTATAACGTATAACGTTATGTAGCATTACGATATAACGTATAACGTTATGTAGTATTACGTTATAACGTATTACGTTATGTAGCATTACGATATATCGTATAACGATATGTAGCATAACGATATAACGTATAACGTTATACAGTATTATGTTATAACGTATAACGTTATGTAGCATTACGATATAACGTATAAGGTTATGTAGCATAACGATATAACGTATAACGTTATATGGTAATACGTTATAACGCATAACGTTATGTAGCATTACGATATAACGTATAACGTTATGTAGCATTACGATGTAACGTATAACGTTATACAGTATTATGTTATAACGTATAACGTTATGTAGCATAACGATATAACGTATAACGTTATACAGTATTATGTTATAACGTATAACGTTATGTAGCATAACGATATAACGTATAACGTTATATGGTAATACGTTATAACGCATAACGTTATGTAGCATTACGATATAACGTATAACGTTATGTAGCATTACGATGTAACGTATAACGTTATGTAGCATTACGATATAACGTATAACGTTATGTAGCATTACGATATAACGTATAACGTTATGTAGCATTACGATGTAACGTATAACGTTATGTAGCATTACGATATAACGTCTAACGTTATGTAGCATTACGTTATAACGTATAACGTTATGTAGCATTACGATATAACGTATAGTGTTATGTAGCATTACGATATAACGTATAACGTTATATAGTATTACGTTATAACGTATAACGTTATGTAGCATTACGATATAACGTATAACGTTATATGGTGATACGTTATAACGCATAACGTTATGTAGCATTACGATATAACGTATAACGTTATGTAGCATTACGATATAACGTATAACGTTATGTAGCATTACGATGTAACGTATAACGTTATGTAGCATTACGATATAACGTATAACGTTATGTAGCATTACGATGTAACGTATAACGTTATGTAGCATTACGATATAACGTATAACGTTATGTAGCATTACGATATAACGTATAACGTTATATGGTAATACGTTATAACGCATAACGTTATGTAGCATTACGATACAACGTATAACGTTATATAGTATTACGTTATAAGGTATAACGTTATGTAGTATTACGTTATAACGTATAACGTTATGTAGCATTACGATATAACGTATAACGTTATGTAGTATTACGTTATAACGTATAACGTTATGTAGTAATACGTTATAACGTATAACGTTATGTAGCATTACGATATATCGTATAACGATATGTAGCATAACGATATAACGTATAACGTTATGTAGCATTACGATGTAACGTATAACGTTATGTAGCATTACGATATAACGTCTAACGTTATGTAGCATTACGATATAACGTATAACGTTATATAGTATTACGTTATAACGTATAACGTTATGTAGCATTACGATATAACGTATAGTGTTATGTAGCATTACGATATAACGTATAACGTTATATAGTATTACGTTATAACGTATAACGTTATGTAGCATTACGATATAACGTATAACGTTATATAGTATTACGTTATAAGGTATAACGTTATGTAGTATTACGTTATAACGTATAACGTTATGTAGCATTACGATATAACGTATAACGTTATATAGTATTACGTTATAACGTATAACGTTATATAGTATTACGTTATAACGTATAACGTTATGTAGCATTGCGATATAACGTATAATGTTATGTAGCATAACGATATAACGTATAACGTTATGTAGCATTACGATATAACGTATAACGTTATATAGTATTACGTTATAAGGTATAACGTTATGTAGTATTACGTTATAACGTATAACGTTATGTAGCATTACGATATAACGTATAACGTTATATAGTATTACGTCATAACGTATAACGTTATGTAGTAATACGTTATAACGTATAACGTTATGTAGCATTACGATATATCGTATAACGATATGTAGCATAACGATATAACGTATAACGTTATACAGTATTATGTTATAACGTATAACGTTATGTAGTATTACGATATAACGTATAAGGTTATGTAGCATAACGATATAACGAATAACGTTATACAGTATTATGTTATAACGTATAACGTTATGTAGCATTACGATATAACGTATAACGTTATGTAGCATTACGATATAACGTATAACGTTATGTAGCATTACGATATAACGTATAACGTTATGTAGCATAACGATATAACGTATAACGTTATGTTGCATAACGATATAACGTATAACGTTATATGGTAATACGTTATAAGGCATAACGTTATGTAGCATTACGATATAACGTATAACGTTATGTAGCATTACGATATAACGTATAACGTCATGTAGCATTACGATTTAACGTATAAAATTATATAGTATTACGTTATAACGTATAACGTTATGTAGTATTATGTTATAACGTATAACGATATGTAGCATTACGATATAATGTATAACGTTATATGGTAATACGTTATAACGTATAACGTTATGTAGCATTACGATATAACGTATAACGTTATATAGTAATACGTTATAACGTATAACGTTATGTAGCATTACGATATAACGTATAACGTTATATAGTATTACGTTATAAGGTATAACGTTATGTAGTATTACGTTATAACGTATAACGTTATGTAGCATTACGATATAACGTATAACGTTATATAGTATTACGTCATAACGTATAACGTTATGTAGTAATACGTTATAACGTATAACGTTATGTAGCATTACGATATATCGTATAACGATATGTAGCATAACGATATAACGTATAACGTTATACAGTATTATGTTATAACGTATAACGTTATGTAGTATTACGATATAACGTATAAGGTTATGTAGCATAACGATATAACGAATAACGTTATACAGTATTATGTTATAACGTATAACGTTATGTAGCATTACGATATAACGTATAACGTTATGTAGCATAACGATATAACGTATAACGTTATATAGTATTACGTTATAACGTATAACGTTATGTAGTATTACGTTATAACATATAACGTTATGTAGCATTACGATATAACGTATAACGTTATGTAGCATAACGATATAACGTATAACGTTATACAGTACTATGTTATGACGTATAACGTTATACAGTACTATGTTATGACGTATAACGTTATGTAGCATTACGATATAACGTATAACGTTATGTAGCATTACGATATAACGTATAACGTTATGTAGCATTACGATATAACGTATAACGTTACATAGTATTACGTTATAACGTATAACGTTATGCAGCATTACGTTATAACGTATAACGTTATGTAGCATTACGATATAACGTATAACGTTATGTAGCATTACGATATAACGTATAACGTTATGTAGCATTACGATATAACGTATAACGTTATGTAGCATTACGATATAACGTATAACGTTACATAGTATTACGATATAACGTATAACGTTATATAGTATTACGTTATAACGTATAACGTTATGTAGTATTACGTTATAACATATAACGTTATGTAGTATTACGTTATAACATATAACGTTATGTAGTATTACGTTATACCGTATAACGTTATATAGCATTACGTTATAACGTATAACGTTATGTAGCATTACGATATAACGCATAACGTTATGTAGCATTACGATGTAACGTATAGCGTTATGTAGCATTACGATATAACGTATAACGTTATATGGTAATACGTTATAACGCATAACGTTATGTAGCATTACGATATAACGTATAACGTTATGTAGCATTACGATGTAACGTATAACGTTATGTAGCATTACGATATAACGTATAACGTTATGTAGCATTACGATATAACGTATAACGTTATGTAGCATTACGATGTAACGTATAACGTTATGTAGCATTACGTTATAACGTATAACGTTATGTAGCATTACGATATAACGTATAACGTTATATAGTATTACGTTATAAGGTATAACGTTATGTAGTATTACGTTATAACGTATAACGTTATGTAGCATTACGATATAACGTATAACGTTATATAGTATTACGTCATAACGTATAACGTTATGTAGTAATACGTTATAACGTATAACGTTATGTAGCATTACGATATATCGTATAACGATATGTAGCATAACGATATAACGTATAACGTTATACAGTATTATGTTATAACGTATAACGTTATGTAGTATTACGATATAACGTATAAGGTTATGTAGCATAACGATATAACGAATAACGTTATACAGTATTATGTTATAACGTATAACGTTATGTAGCATTACGATATAACGTATAACGTTATGTAGCATAACGATATAACGTATAACGTTATATAGTATTACGTTATAACGTATAACGTTATGTAGTATTACGTTATAACATATAACGTTATGTAGCATTACGATATAACGTATAACGTTATGTAGCATAACGATATAACGTATAACGTTATACAGTACTATGTTATAACGTATAACGTTATACAGTACTATGTTATGACGTATAACGTTATGTAGCATTACGATATAATGTATAACGTTATATGGTAATACGCTATAACGTATAACGTTATGTAGCATTACGATATAACGTATAACGTTATATAGTAATACGTTATAACGTATAACGTTATGTAGCATTACGATATAACGTATAACGTTATATAGTATTACGATATAAGGTATAACGTTAAGTAGCATTACGATATAACGTATAACGTTATGTAGCATTACGATATAACGTATAACGTTATATGGTAATACGTTATAACGTATAACGTTATGTAGCATTACGATATAACGTATATCGTTATGTAGTATTACGTTATAACGTATAACGTTATGTAGCATTACGATATATCGTATAACGATATGTAGCATAACGATATAACGTATAACGTTATACAGTATTATGTTATAACGTATAACGTTATGTAGCATTACGATATAACGTATAAAGTTATGTAGCATAACGATATAACGTATAACGTTATACAGTATTATGTTATAACGTATAACGTTATGTAGCATAACGATATAACGTATAACGTTATATGGTAATACGTTATAACGCATAACGTTATGTAGCATTACGATATAACGTATAACGTTATGTAGCATTACGATGTAACGTATAACGTTATGTAGCATTACGATATAACGTATAACGTTATGTAGCATTACGATATAACGTATAACGTTATGTAGCATTACGATGTAACGTATAACGTTATGTAGCATTACGATATAACGTCTAACGTTATGTAGCATTACGATATAACGTATAACGTTATATAGTATTACGTTATAACGTATAACGTTATGTAGCATTACGATATAACGTATAGTGTTATGTAGCATTACGATATAACGTATAACGTTATATAGTATTACGTTATAACGTATAACGTTATGTAGCATTACGATATAACGTATAACGTTATATAGTATTACGTTATAAGGTATAACGTTATGTAGTATTACGTTATAACGTATAACGTTATGTAGCATTACGATATAACGTATAACGTTATATAGTATTACGTTATAACGTATAACGTTATATAGTATTACGTTATAACGTATAACGTTATGTAGCATTGCGATATAACGTATAATGTTATGTAGCATAACGATATAACGTATAACGTTATACAGTATTATGTTATAACGTATAACGTTATGTAGCATAACGATATAACGTATAACGTTATATAGTATCACGTTATAACGTATAACGTTATGTAGCATTACGATATAACGTATAACGTTATACAGTATTATGTTATAACGTATAACGTTATGTAGCATAACGATATAACGTATAACGTTATATAGTATTACGTTATAACGTATAACTTTATATAGTATTACGTTATAACGTATAACGTTATGTAGCAATACGATATAACGCATAACGTTATGTAGCATTACGATATAACGTATAACGTTATGTAGCATTACGATGTAACGTATAACGTTATGTAGCATAACGATATAACGTATAGTGTTATGTAGCATTACGATATAACGTATAACGTTATATAGTATTACGTTATAACGTATAACGTTATGTAGCAATACGATATAACGCATAACGTTATGTAGCATTACGATATAACGTATAACGTTATGTAGCATTACGATGTAACGTATAACGTTATGTAGCATTACGATATAACGTATAACGTTATGTAGCATTACGATATAACGTATAACGTTATATGGTAATACGTTATAACGCATAACGTTATGTAGCATTACGATACAACGTATAACGTTATGTAGCATTACGATGTAACGTATAACGTTATACAGTATTATGTTATAACGTATAACGTTATGTAGCATAACGATATAACGTATAACGTTATATAGTATCACGTTATCACGTATAACGTTATGTAGCATTACGATATAACGTATAACGTTATGTAGCATTACGATGTAACGTATAACGTTATGTAGCATTACGATATAACGTATAACGTTATGTAGCATTACGATATAACGTATAACGTTATGTAGCATTACGATGTAACGTATAACGTTATGTAGCATTACGTTATAACGTATAACGTTATGTAGCATTACGATATAACGTATAACGTTATATAGTATTACGTTATAAGGTATAACGTTATGTAGTATTACGTTATAACGTATAACGTTATGTAGCATTACGATATAACGTATAACGTTATATAGTATTACGTCATAACGTATAACGTTATGTAGTAATACGTTATAACGTATAACGTTATGTAGCATTACGATATATCGTATAACGATATGTAGCATAACGATATAACGTATAACGTTATACAGTATTATGTTATAACGTATAACGTTATGTAGTATTACGATATAACGTATAAGGTTATGTAGCATAACGATATAACGAATAACGTTATACAGTATTATGTTATAACGTATAACGTTATGTAGCATTACGATATAACGTATAACGTTATGTAGCATAACGATATAACGTATAACGTTATATAGTATTACGTTATAACGTATAACGTTATGTAGTATTACGTTATAACATATAACGTTATGTAGCATTACGATATAACGTATAACGTTATGTAGCATAACGATATAACGTATAACGTTATACAGTACTATGTTATAACGTATAACGTTATACAGTACTATGTTATGACGTATAACGTTATGTAGCATTACGATATAATGTATAACGTTATATGGTAATACGCTATAACGTATAACGTTATGTAGCATTACGATATAACGTATAACGTTATATAGTAATACGTTATAACGTATAACGTTATGTAGCATTACGATATAACGTATAACGTTATATAGTATTACGATATAAGGTATAACGTTAAGTAGCATTACGATATAACGTATAACGTTATGTAGCATTACGATATAACGTATAACGTTATATGGTAATACGTTATAACGTATAACGTTATGTAGCATTACGATATAACGTATATCGTTATGTAGTATTACGTTATAACGTATAACGTTATGTAGCATTACGATATATCGTATAACGATATGTAGCATAACGATATAACGTATAACGTTATACAGTATTATGTTATAACGTATAACGTTATGTAGCATTACGATATAACGTATAAAGTTATGTAGCATAACGATATAACGTATAACGTTATACAGTATTATGTTATAACGTATAACGTTATGTAGCATAACGATATAACGTATAACGTTATATGGTAATACGTTATAACGCATAACGTTATGTAGCATTACGATATAACGTATAACGTTATGTAGCATTACGATGTAACGTATAACGTTATGTAGCATTACGATATAACGTATAACGTTATGTAGCATTACGATATAACGTCTAACGTTATGTAGCATTACGATGTAACGTATAACGTTATATAGTATTACGTTATAACGTATAACGTTATGTAGCATTGCGATATAACGTATAATGTTATGTAGCATAACGATATAACGTATAACGTTATACAGTATTATGTTATAACGTATAACGTTATGTAGCATAACGATATAACGTATAACGTTATATAGTATCACGTTATAACGTATAACGTTATGTAGCATTACGATATAACGTATAACGTTATACAGTATTATGTTATAACGTATAACGTTATGTAGCATAACGATATAACGTATAACGTTATATAGTATTACGTTATAACGTATAACTTTATATAGTATTACGTTATAACGTATAACGTTATGTAGCAATACGATATAACGCATAACGTTATGTAGCATTACGATATAACGTATAACGTTATGTAGCATTACGATGTAACGTATAACGTTATGTAGCATAACGATATAACGTATAGTGTTATGTAGCATTACGATATAACGTATAACGTTATATAGTATTACGTTATAACGTATAACGTTATGTAGCAATACGATATAACGCATAACGTTATGTAGCATTACGATATAACGTATAACGTTATGTAGCATTACGATGTAACGTATAACGTTATGTAGCATTACGATATAACGTATAACGTTATGTAGCATTACGATATAACGTATAACGTTATATGGTAATACGTTATAACGCATAACGTTATGTAGCATTACGATACAACGTATAACGTTATGTAGCATTACGATGTAACGTATAACGTTATACAGTATTATGTTATAACGTATAACGTTATGTAGCATAACGATATAACGTATAACGTTATATAGTATCACGTTATAACGTATAACGTTATGTAGCATTACGATATAACGTATAACGTTATACAGTATTATGTTATAACGTATAACGTTATGTAGCATAACGATATAACGTATAACGTTATATAGTATTACGTTATAACGTATAACGTTATATAGTATTACGTTATAACGTATAACGTTATGTAGCATTGCGATATAACGTATAATGTTATGTAGCATAACGATATAACGTATAACGTTATATAGTATTACGTTATAACGTATAACGTTATGTAGCATTGCGATATAACGTATAAGGTTATGTAGCATAACGATATAACGTATAACGTTATACAGTATTATGTTATAACGTATAACGTTATGTAGCATAACGATATAACGTATAACGTTATATGGTAATACGTTATAACGCATAACGTTATGTAGCATTACGATATAACGTATAACGTTATGTAGCATTACGATATAACGTATAACGTTATGTAGCATTACGATGTAACGTATAACGTTATGTAGCATTACGATATAACGTATAACGTTATGTAGCATTACGATATAACGTATAACGTTATATGGTAATACGTTATAACGCATAACGTTATGTAGCATTACGATACAACGTATAACGTTATATAGTATTACGTTATAAGGTATAACGTTATGTAGTATTACGTTATAACGTATAACGTTATGTAGCATTACGATATAACGTATAACGTTATGTAGTATTACGTTATAACGTATTACGTTATGTAGCATTACGATATATCGTATAACGATATGTAGCATAACGATATAACGTATAACGTTATACAGTATTATGTTATAACGTATAACGTTATGTAGCATTACGATATAACGTATAAGGTTATGTAGCATAACGATATAACGTATAACGTTATATGGTAATACGTTATAACGCATAACGTTATGTAGCATTACGATATAACGTATAACGTTATGTAGCATTACGATGTAACGTATAACGTTATACAGTATTATGTTATAACGTATAACGTTATGTAGCATAACGATATAACGTATAACGTTATACAGTATTATGTTATAACGTATAACGTTATGTAGCATAACGATATAACGTATAACGTTATATGGTAATACGTTATAACGCATAACGTTATGTAGCATTACGATATAACGTATAACGTTATGTAGCATTACGATGTAACGTATAACGTTATGTAGCATTACGATATAACGTATAACGTTATGTAGCATTACGATATAACGTATAACGTTATGTAGCATTACGATGTAACGTATAACGTTATGTAGCATTACGATATAACGTCTAACGTTATGTAGCATTACGTTATAACGTATAACGTTATGTAGTATTACGATATAACGTATAGTGTTATGTAGCATTACGATATAACGTATAACGTTATATAGTATTACGTTATAACGTATAACGTTATGTAGCATTACGATATAACGTATAACGTTATATGGTGATACGTTATAACGCATAACGTTATGTAGCATTACGATATAACGTATAACGTTATGTAGCATTACGATATAACGTATAACGTTATGTAGCATTACGATGTAACGTATAACGTTATGTAGCATTACGATATAACGTATAACGTTATGTAGCATTACGATGTAACGTATAACGTTATGTAGCATTACGATATAACGTATAACGTTATGTAGCATTACGATATAACGTATAACGTTATATGGTAATACGTTATAACGCATAACGTTATGTAGCATTACGATACAACGTATAACGTTATATAGTATTACGTTATAAGGTATAACGTTATGTAGTATTACGTTATAACGTATAACGTTATGTAGCATTACGATATAACGTATAACGTTATGTAGTATTACGTTATAACGTATTACGTTATGTAGCATTACGATATATCGTATAACGATATGTAGCATAACGATATAACGTATAACGTTATATGGTAATACGTTATAACGCATAACGTTATGTAGCATTACGATATAACGTATAACGTTATGTAGCATTACGATGTAACGTATAACGTTATACAGTATTATGTTATAACGTATAACGTTATGTAGCATAACGATATAACGTATAACGTTATACAGTATTATGTTATAACGTATAACGTTATGTAGCATAACGATATAACGTATAACGTTATATGGTAATACGTTATAACGCATAACGTTATGTAGCATTACGATATAACGTATAACGTTATGTAGCATTACGATGTAACGTATAACGTTATGTAGCATTACGATATAACGTATAACGTTATGTAGCATTACGATATAACGTATAACGTTATGTAGCATTACGATGTAACGTATAACGTTATGTAGCATTACGATATAACGTCTAACGTTATGTAGCATTACGTTATAACGTATAACGTTATGTAGCATTACGATATAACGTATAGTGTTATGTAGCATTACGATATAACGTATAACGTTATATAGTATTACGTTATAACGTATAACGTTATGTAGCATTACGATATAACGTATAACGTTATATAGTATTACGTTATAAGGTATAACGTTATGTAGTATTACGTTATAACGTATAACGTTATGTAGCATTACGATATAACGTATAACGTTATATAGTATTTCGTTATAACGTATAACGTTATATAGTATTACGTTATAACGTATAACGTTATGTAGCATTGCGATATAACGTATAAGGTTATGTAGCATAACGATATAACGTATAACGTTATACAGTATTATGTTATAACGTATAACGTTATGTAGCATAACGATATAACGTATAACGTTATATGGTGATACGTTATAACGCATAACGTTATGTAGCATTACGATATAACGTATAACGTTATGTAGCATTACGATATAACGTATAACGTTATGTAGCATTACGATGTAACGTATAACGTTATGTAGCATTACGATATAACGTATAACGTTATGTAGCATTACGATATAACGTATAACGTTATATGGTAATACGTTATAACGCATAACGTTATGTAGCATTACGATACAACGTATAACGTTATGTAGCATTACGATGTAACGTATAACGTTACACAGTATTATGTTATAACGTATAACGTTATGTAGCATAACGATATAACGTATAACGTTATATAGTATCACGTTATAACGTATAACGTTATGTAGCATTACGATATAACGTATAACGTTATGTAGCATTACGATGTAACGTATAACGTTATACAGTATTATGTTATAATGTATAACGTTATGTAGCATAACGATATAACGTATAACATTATATGGTATTACGTTATAACGTATAACGTTATGTAGTATTACGTAATAACGTATAACGTTATGTAGTATTACGTTATAACCTATTACGTTATGTAGCATTACGATATATCGTATAACGATATGTAGCATAACGATATAACGTATAACGTTATACAGTATTATGTTATAACGTATAACGTTATGTAGCATAACGATATAACGTATAACATTATATGGTATTACGTTATAACGTATAACGTTATGTAGTATTACGTAATAACGTATAACGTTATGTAGTATTACGTTATAACGTATAACGTTATGTAGCATTACGATATAACGTATAACGTTATATAGTATTACGTTATAAGGTATAACGTTATGTAGTATTACGTTATAACGTATAACGTTATGTAGCATTACGATATAACGTATAACGTTATATAGTATTACGTTATAACGTATAACGTTATGTAGCATTGCGATATAACGTATAAGGTTATGTAGCATAACGATATAACGTATAACGTTATACAGTATTATGTTATAACGTATAACGTTATGTAGCATAACGATATAACGTATAACGTGATATGGTAATACGTTATAACGCATAACGTTATGTAGCATTGCGATATAACGTATAACGTTATGTAGCATTAGGATATAACGTATAACGTTATGTAGCATTACGATGTAACGTATAACGTTATGTAGCATTACGATATAACGTATAACGTTATGTAGCATTACGATATAACGTATAACGTTATATGGTAATACGTTATAACGCATAACGTTATGTAGCATTACGATACAACGTATAACGTTATGTAGCATTACGATGTAACGTATAACGTTATACAGTATTATGTTATAACGTATAACGTTATGTAGCATAACGATATAACGTATAACGTTATATGGTATCACGTTATAACGTATAACGTTATGTAGCATTACGATATAACGTATAACGTTATGTAGCATTACGATGTAACGTATAACGTTATACAGTATTATGTTATAACGTATAACGATATGTAGCATAACGATATAACGTATAACATTATATGGTATTACGTTATAACGTATAACGTTATGTAGTATTACGTAATAACGTATAACGTTATGTAGTATTATGTTATAACGTATAACGTTATGTAGCATTACGATATAACGTATAAGGTTATGTAGCATAACGATATAACGTATAACGTTATATGGTAATACGTTATAACGCATAACGTTATGTAGCATTACGATATAACGTATAACGTTATGTAGCATTACGATGTAACGTATAACGTTATACAGTATTATGTTATAACGTATAACGTTATGTAGCATAACGATATAACGTATAACGTTATACAGTATTATGTTATAACGTATAACGTTATGTAGCATAACGATATAACGTATAACGTTATATGGTAATACGTTATAACGCATAACGTTATGTAGCATTACGATATAACGTATAACGTTATGTAGCATTACGATGTAACGTATAACGTTATGTAGCATTACGATATAACGTCTAACGTTATGTAGCATTACGATATAACGTATAACGTTATATAGTATTACGTTATAACGTATAACGTTATGTAGCATTGCGATATAACGTATAAGGTTATGTAGCATAACGATATAACGTATAACGTTATACAGTATTATGTTATAACGTATAACGTTATGTAGCATAACGATATAACGTATAACGTTATATGGTAATACGTTATAACGCATAACGTTATGTAGCATTGCGATATAACGTATAACGTTATGTAGCATTAGGATATAACGTATAACGTTATGTAGCATTACGATGTAACGTATAACGTTATGTAGCATTACGATATAACGTATAACGTTATGTAGCATTACGATATAACGTATAACGTTATATGGTAATACGTTATAACGCATAACGTTATGTAGCATTACGATACAACGTATAACGTTATGTAGCATTACGATGTAACGTATAACGTTATACAGTATTATGTTATAACGTATAACGTTATGTAGCATAACGATATAACGTATAACGTTATATGGTATCACGTTATAACGTATAACGTTATGTAGCATTACGATATAACGTATAACGTTATGTAGCATTACGATGTAACGTATAACGTTATACAGTATTATGTTATAACGTATAACGATATGTAGCATAACGATATAACGTATAACATTATATGGTATTACGTTATAACGTATAACGTTATGTAGTATTACGTAATAACGTATAACGTTATGTAGTATTATGTTATAACGTATAACGTTATGTAGCATTACGATATAACGTATAAGGTTATGTAGCATAACGATATAACGTATAACGTTATATGGTAATACGTTATAACGCATAACGTTATGTAGCATTACGATATAACGTATAACGTTATGTAGCATTACGATGTAACGTATAACGTTATACAGTATTATGTTATAACGTATAACGTTATGTAGCATAACGATATAACGTATAACGTTATACAGTATTATGTTATAACGTATAACGTTATGTAGCATAACGATATAACGTATAACGTTATATGGTAATACGTTATAACGCATAACGTTATGTAGCATTACGATATAACGTATAACGTTATGTAGCATTACGATGTAACGTATAACGTTATGTAGCATTACGATATAACGTCTAACGTTATGTAGCATTACGATATAACGTATAACGTTATATAGTATTACGTTATAACGTATAACGTTATGTAGCATTACGATATAACGTATAGTGTTATGTAGCATTACGATATAACGTATAACGTTATATAGTATTACGTTATAACGTATAACGTTATGTAGCATTACGATATAACGTATAACGTTATATAGTATTACGTTATAAGGTATAACGTTATGTAGTATTACGTTATAACGTATAACGTTATGTAGCATTACGATATAACGTATAACGTTATATAGTATTACGTTATAACGTATAACGTTATATAGTATTACGTTATAACGTATAACGTTATGTAGCATTGCGATATAACGTATAAGGTTATGTAGCATAACGATATAACGTATAACGTTATACAGTATTATGTTATAACGTATAACGTTATGTAGCATAACGATATAACGTATAACGTTATATGGTAATACGTTATAACGCATAACGTTATGTAGCATTGCGATATAACGTATAACGTTATGTAGCATTAGGATATAACGTATAACGTTATGTAGCATTACGATGTAACGTATAACGTTATGTAGCATTACGATATAACGTATAACGTTATGTAGCATTACGATATAACGTATAACGTTATATGGTAATACGTTATAACGCATAACGTTATGTAGCATTACGATACAACGTATAACGTTATGTAGCATTACGATGTAACGTATAACGTTATACAGTATTATGTTATAACGTATAACGTTATGTAGCATAACGATATAACGTATAACGTTATATGGTATCACGTTATAACGTATAACGTTATGTAGCATTACGATATAACGTATAACGTTATGTAGCATTACGATGTAACGTATAACGTTATACAGTATTATGTTACAACGTATAACGTTATGTAGCATAACGATATAACGTATAACATTATATGGTATTACGTTATAACGTATAACGTTATGTAGTATTACGTAATAACGTATAACGTTATGTAGTATTATGTTATAACGTATAACGTTATGTAGCATTACGATATAACGTATAAGGTTATGTAGCATAACGATATAACGTATAACGTTATATGGTAATACGTTATAACGCATAACGTTATGTAGCATTACGATATAACGTATAACGTTATGTAGCATTACGATGTAACGTATAACGTTATACAGTATTATGTTATAACGTATAACGTTATGTAGCATAACGATATAACGTATAACGTTATATGGTAATACGTTATAACGCATAACGTTATGTAGCATTACGATGTAACGTATAACGTTATGTAGCATTACGATGTAACGTATAACGTTATGTAGCATTACGATATAACGTATAACGTTATGTAGCATTACGATATAACGTATAACGTTATGTAGCATTACGATGTAACGTATAACGTTATGTAGCATTACGATATAACGTCTAACGTTATACAGTATTATGTTATAACGTATAACGTTATGTAGCATAACGATATAACGTATAACGTTATATGGTATTACGATATAACGTATAGTGTTATGTAGCATTACGATATAACGTATAACGTTATATAGTATTACGTTATAACGTATAACGTTATGTAGCATTACGATATAAAGTATAACGTTATATAGTATTACGTTATAAGGTATAACGTTATGTAGTATTACGTTATAACGTATAACGTTATGTAGCATTACGATATAACGTATAACGTTATATAGTATTACGTTATAACGTATAACGTTATATAGTATTACGTTATAACGTATAACGTTATGTAGCATTGCGATATAACGTATAAGGTTTTGTAGCATAACGATATAACGTATAACGTTATACAGTATTATGTTATAACGTATAACGTTATGTAGCATAACGATATAACGTATAACGTTATATGGTGATACGTTATAACGCATAACGTTATGTAGCATTACGATATAACGTATAACGTTATGTAGCATTACGATATAACGTATAACGTTATGTAGCATTACGATATAACGTATAACGTTATATAGTATTACGATGTAACGTATAACGTTATGTAGCATTACGATATAACGTATAACGTTATATAGTATCACGTTATAACGTATAACGTTATGTAGCATTACGATATAACGTATAACGTTATGTAGCATTACGATGTAACGTATAACGTTATACAGTATTATGTTATAACATATAACGTTATGTGGCATAACGATATAACGTATAACATTATATGGTATTACGTTATAACGTATAACGTTATGTAGTATTACGTAATAACGTATAACGTTATGTAGTATTACGTTATAACCTATTACGTTATGTAGCATTACGATATATCGTATAACGATATGTAGCATAAGGATATAACGTATGACGTTATACAGTATTATGTTATAACGTATAACGTTATGTAGCATTACGATATAACGTATAAGGTTATGTAGCATAACGATATAACGTATAACGTTATATGGTAATACGTTATAACGCATAACGTTATGTAGCATTACGATATAACGTATAACGTTATGTAGCATTACGATGTAATGTATAACGTTATACAGTATTATGTTATAACGTATAACGTTATGTAGCATAACGATATAACGTATAACGTTATATAGTATCACATTATAACGTATAACGTTATGTAGTATTACGTCATAACGTATAACGTTATGTAGTATTACGTTATAACGTATAACGTTATGTAGCATTACGATATATCGTATAACGATATGTAGCATAACGATATAACGTATAACGTTATACAGTATTATGTTATAACGTATAACGTTATGTAGCATTACGATGTAACGTATAACGTTATGTAGCATTACCATATAACGTATAACGTTATGTAGCATTACGATATAACGTATAACGTTTTGTAGCATAACGATATAACGTATAACGTTATATGCTAATACGTTATAACGTATAACGTTATGTAGCATAACGATATAACGTATAACGTTATATGGTAATACGTTATAACGCATAACGTTATGTAGCATTACGATGTAACGTATAACGTTATGTAGCATTACGATGTAACGTATAACGTTATGTAGCATTACGATATAACGTATAACGTTATGTAGCATTACGATATAACGTATAACGTTATGTAGCATTACGATGTAACGTATAACGTTATGTAGCATTACGATATAACGTCTAACGTTATACAGTATTATGTTATAACGTATAACGTTATGTAGCATAACGATATAACGTATAACGTTATATGGTATTACGATATAACGTATAGTGTTATGTAGCATTACGATATAACGTATAACGTTATATAGTATTACGTTATAACGTATAACGTTATGTAGCATTACGATATAAAGTATAACGTTATATAGTATTACGTTATAAGGTATAACGTTATGTAGTATTACGTTATAACGTATAACGTTATGTAGCATTACGATATAACGTATAACGTTATATAGTATTACGTTATAACGTATAACGTTATATAGTATTACGTTATAACGTATAACGTTATGTAGCATTGCGATATAACGTATAAGGTTTTGTAGCATAACGATATAACGTATAACGTTATACAGTATTATGTTATAACGTATAACGTTATGTAGCATAACGATATAACGTATAACGTTATATGGTGATACGTTATAACGCATAACGTTATGTAGCATTACGATATAACGTATAACGTTATGTAGCATTACGATATAACGTATAACGTTATGTAGCATTACGATATAACGTATAACGTTATATAGTATTACGTTATAACGTATAACGTTATGTAGCATTGCGATATAACGTATAAGGTTTTGTAGCATAACGATATAACGTATAACGTTATACAGTATTATGTTATAACGTATAACGTTATGTAGCATAACGATATAACGTATAACGTTATATGGTGATACGTTATAACGCATAACGTTATGTAGCATTACGATATAACGTATAACGTTATATGGTAATACGTTATAACGCATAACGTTATGTAGCATTACGATACAACGTATAACGTTATGTAGCATTACGATGTAACGTATAACGTTATACAGTATTATGTTATAACGTATAACGTTATGTAGCATAACGATATAACGTATAACGTTATATAGTATCACGTTATAACGTATAACGTTATGTAGCATTACGATATAACGTATAACGTTATGTAGCATTACGATGTAACGTATAACGTTATACAGTATTATGTTATAACATATAACGTTATGTGGCATAACGATATAACGTATAACATTATATGGTATTACGTTATAACGTATAACGTTATGTAGTATTACGTAATAACGTATAACGTTATGTAGTATTACGTTATAACCTATTACGTTATGTAGCATTACGATATATCGTATAACGATATGTAGCATAAGGATATAACGTATGACGTTATACAGTATTATGTTATAACGTATAACGTTATGTAGCATTACGATATAACGTATAAGGTTATGTAGCATAACGATATAACGTATAACGTTATATGGTAATACGTTATAACGCATAACGTTATGTAGCATTACGATATAACGTATAACGTTATGTAGCATTACGATGTAATGTATAACGTTATACAGTATTATGTTATAACGTATAACGTTATGTAGCATAACGATATAACGTATAACGTTATATAGTATCACATTATAACGTATAACGTTATGTAGTATTACGTCATAACGTATAACGTTATGTAGTATTACGTTATAACGTATAACGTTATGTAGCATTACGATATATCGTATAACGATATGTAGCATAACGATATAACGTATAACGTTATACAGTATTATGTTATAACGTATAACGTTATGTAGCATTACGATGTAACGTATAACGTTATGTAGCATTACCATATAACGTATAACGTTATGTAGCATTACGATATAACGTATAACGTTTTGTAGCATAACGATATAACGTATAACGTTATATGCTAATACGTTATAACGTATAACGTTATATGGTAATACGTTATAACGTATAACGTTATGTAGCATTACGATATAACGTATAACGTTATGTAGCATTACGATGTAACGCATAACGTTATGTAGCATTACGATATAACGTATAACGTTATGTAGCATTACGATATAACGTATAACGTTATGTAGCATAACGATATAACGTATAACGTTATGTAGCATAACGATATAACGTATAACGTTATATGGTAATACGTTATAACGCATAACGTTATGTAGCATTACGATATAACGTATAACGTTATGTAGCATTACGATGTAACGTATAACGTTATGTAGCATTACGATGTAACGTATAACGTTATGTAGCATTACGATATAACGTATAACGTTATGTAGCATTACGATATAACGTATAACGTTATATGGCAATACGTTATAACGTATAACGTTATGTAGCATTACGATATAACGTCTAACGTTATGTAGCATTACGATATAACGTATAACGTTATGTAGTATTACGTTATAACGTATAACGTTATGTAGCATTACGATATAACGTATAACGTTATATAGTATTACGTTATAACGTATAACGTTATGTAGCATTACGATATAACGTATAACGTTATGTAGCATTACGATATAACGTATAACGTTATGTAGCATAACGATATAACGTATAACGTTATGTAGCATAACGATATAACGTATAACGTTATATGGTAATACGTTATAACGCATAACGTTATGTAGCATTACGATAAAACGTATAACGTTATGTAGCATTACGATGTAACGTATAACGTTATGTAGCATTACGATATAACGTATAACGTCATGTAGCATTACGATATAACGTATAACGTTATGTAGCATTACGATATAACGTACAACGTTATGTAGCATTACGATGTAACGTATAACGTTATACAGTATTATGTTATAACGTATAACGTTATGTAGCATAACGATATAACGTATAACGTTATATGGTATTACGTTATAACGTATAACGTTATGTAGTATTACGTTATAACGTATAACGTTATGTAGCATTACGATATAACGTATAACGTTATATAGTATTACGTTATAACGTATAACGTTATGTAGCATTACGATATAACGTATAACGTTATGTAGCATTACGATATAACGTATAACGTTATGTAGCATAACGATATAACGTATAACTTTATGTAGCATAACGATATAACGTATAACGTTATATGGTAATACGTTATAACGCATAACGTTATGTAGCATTACGATATAACGTATAACGTTATGTAGCATTACGATATAACGTACAACGTTATGTAGCATTACGATGTAACGTATAACGTTATACAGTATTATGTTATAACGTATAACGTTATGTAGCATAACGATATAACGTATAACGTTATATGGTATTACGTTATAACGTATAACGTTATGTAGTATTACGTCATAACGTATAACGTTATGTAGTATTACGTTATAACGTATAACGTTATGTAGCATTACGATATATCGTATAACGATATGTAGCATAACGATATAACGTATAACGTTATACAGTATTATGTTATAACGTATAACGTTATGTAGCATTACGATATAACGTATAAGGTTATGTAGCATAACGATATAACGTATAACGTTATATGGTAATACGTTATAACGCATAACGTTATGTAGCGATATAACGATGTAACGATATAACGTATAACGTTATGTAGCATTACGATGTAACGCATAACGTTATGTAGCATTACGATATAACGTATAACGTTATGTAGCATTACGATATAACGTATAACGTTATGTAGCATAACGATATAACGTATAACGTTATGTAGCATAACGATATAACGTATAACGTTATATGGTAATACGTTATAACGCATAACGTTATGTAGCATTACGATATAACGTATAACGTTATGTAGCATTACGATGTAACGTATAACGTTATGTAGCATTACGATGTAACGTATAACGTTATGTAGCATTACGATATAACGTATAACGTTATGTAGCATTACGATATAACGTATAACGTTATATGGCAATACGTTATAACGTATAACGTTATGTAGCATTACGATATAACGTCTAACGTTATGTAGCATTACGATATAACGTATAACGTTATGTAGTATTACGTTATAACGTATAACGTTATGTAGCATTACGATATAACGTATAACGTTATATAGTATTACGTTATAACGTATAACGTTATGTAGCATTACGATATAACGTATAACGTTATGTAGCATTACGATATAACGTATAACGTTATGTAGCATAACGATATAACGTATAACTTTATGTAGCATAACGATATAACGTATAACGTTATATGGTAATACGTTATAACGCATAACGTTATGTAGCATTACGATATAACGTATAACGTTATGTAGCATTACGATATAACGTACAACGTTATGTAGCATTACGATGTAACGTATAACGTTATACAGTATTATGTTATAACGTATAACGTTATGTAGCATAACGATATAACGTATAACGTTATATGGTATTACGTTATAACGTATAACGTTATGTAGTATTACGTCATAACGTATAACGTTATGTAGTATTACGTTATAACGTATAACGTTATGTAGCATTACGATATATCGTATAACGATATGTAGCATAACGATATAACGTATAACGTTATACAGTATTATGTTATAACGTATAACGTTATGTAGCATTACGATATAACGTATAAGGTTATGTAGCATAACGATATAACGTATGACGTTATATGGTAATACGTTATAACGCATAACGTTATGTAGCGATATAACGATGTAACGATATAACGTATAACGTTATGTAGCATTACGATGTAACGTATAACGTTATACAGTATTATGTTATAACGTATAACGTTATGTAGCATAACGATATAACGTATAACGTTATATAGTATCACGTTATAACGTATAACGTTATGTAGTATTACGTCATAACGTATAACGGTATGTAGTATTACGTTATAAGGTATAACGTTATGTAGCATTACGATATAACGTATAACGATATGTAGCATTACGATATAACGTATAACGTTATGTAGCATTACGATGTAACGTATAACGTTATACAGTATTATGTTATAACGTATAACGTTATATAGTATTACGTTATAACGTATAACGTTATGTAGCATTACGATATAACGTATAACGTTATGTAGCATTACGATGTAACGTATAACGTTATGTAGCATTACGATATAACGTATAACGTTATGTAGCATTACGATATAACGTATAACGTTATGTAGCATTACGATATAACGTATAATGTTATGTAGTATTACGTTATAACGTATAACGTTATATGGTAATACGTTATAACGCATAACGTTATGTAGCATTACGATAAAACGTATAACGTTATATGGTATTACGTTATAACGTATAACGTTATGTAGTATTACGTCATAACGTATAACGTTATGTAGCATAACGATATAACGTATAACGTTATATGGTAATACGTTATAACGCATAACGTTATGTAGCATTACGATAAAACGTATAACGTTATGTAGCATTACGATGTAACGTATAACGTTATGTAGCATTAAGATATAACGTATAACGTTATGTAGCATTACGATATAACGTATAACGTTATGTAGCATTACGATATAACGTACAACGTTATGTAGCATTACGATGTAACGTATAACGATATACAGTATTATGTTATAACGTATAACGTTATGTAGCATAACGATATAACGTATAACGTTATATGGTATTACGTTATAACGTATAACGTTATGTAGTATTACGTCATAACGTATAACGTTATGTAGTATTACGTTATAACGTATAACGTTATGTAGCATTACGATATATCGTATAACGGTATGTAGCATAACGATATAACGTATAACGTTATACAGTATTATGTTATAACGTATAACGTTATGTAGCATTACGATATAACGTATAAGGTTATGTAGCATAACGATATAACGTATAACGTTATATGGTAATACGTTATAACGCATAACGTTATGTAGCGATATAACGATGTAACGATATAACGTATAACGTTATGTAGCATTACGATGTAACGTATAACGTTATACAGTATTATGTTATAACGTATAACGTTATGTAGCATAACGATATATCGTATAACGTTATATAGTATCACGTTATAACGTATAACGTTATGTAGTATTACGTCATAACGTATAACGGTATGTAGTATTACGTCATAACGTATAACGTTATGTAGTATTACGTTATAACGTATAACGTTATGTAGCATTACGATATATCGTATAACGATATGTAGCATAACGATATAACGTATAACGTTATACAGTATTATGTTATAACGTATAACGTTATGTAGCATTACGATATAACGTATAAGGTTATGTAGCATAACGATATAACGTATAACGTTATATGGTAATACGTTATAACGCATAACGTTATGTAGCATTACGATATAACGTATAACGTTATGTAGCATTACGATGTAACGTATAACGTTATACAGTATTATGTTATAACGTATAACGTTATGTAGCATAACGATATAACGTATAACGTTATATAGTATCACGTTATAACGTATAACGTTATGTAGTATTACGTCATAACGTATAACGTTATGTAGTATTACGTTATAACGTATAACGTTATGTAGCATTACGATATATCGTATAACGATATGTAGCATAAAGATATAACGTATAACGTTATACAGTATTATGTTATAACGTATAACGTTATATAGTATCACATTATAACGTATAACGTTATGTAGTATTACGTCATAACGTATAACGTTATGTAGTATTACGTTATAACGTATAACGTTATGTAGCATTACGATATAACGTATAACGTTATGTAGCATTACGATGTAACGTATAACGTTATACAGTATTATGTTATAACGTATAACGTTATGTAGCATAACGATATAACGTATAACGTTATATAGTATCACATTATAACGTATAACGTTATGTAGTATTACGTCATAACGTATAACGTTATGTAGCATTACGATGTAACGTATAACGTTATGTAGCATTACCATATAACGTATAACGTTATGTAGCATTACGATATAACGTATAACGTTATATAGTATTACGTTATAACGTATAACGTTATGTAGTATTATGTTATAACGTATAACGATATGTAGCATTACGATATAATGTATAACGTTATATGGTAATACGTTATAACGTATAACGTTATGTTGCATTACGATATAACGTCTAACGTTATGTACCATTACGATATAACGTATAACGTTATGTAGTATTACGTTATAACGTATAACGTTATGTAGCATTACGATATAACGTATAACGTTATATAGTATTACGTTATAACGTATAACGTTATGTAGCATTACGATATAACGTATAACGTTATATAGTATTACGTTATAAGGTATAACGTTATGTAGTATTACGTTATAACGTATAACGTTATGTAGCATTACGATATAACGTATAACGTTATATAGTATTACGTTATAACGTATAACGTTATATATTATTACGTTATAGCGTATAACGTTATGTAGCATTACGATATAACGTATAACGTTATGTAGCATTACGATATAACGTATAACGTTATGTAGCATTACGATGTAACGTATAACGTTATGTAGCATTACGATATAACGTATAACGTTATGTAGCATTACGATATAACGTATAACGTTATGTAGCATTACGATATAACGTATAACGTTATATGGTAATACGTTATAACGTATAACGTTATGTAGCATTACGATATAACGTATAACGTTATGTAGTATTACCTTATAACATATAACGTTATGTAGTATTACGTTATACCGTATAACGTTATTTAGCATTACGTTATAACGTATAACGTTATGTAGCATTACGATATAACGCATAACGTTATGTAGCATTACGATGTAACGTATAACGTTATGTAGCATTACGATATAACGTATAACGTTATGTATCATTACGATATAACGTATAACGTTATGTAGCATAACGATATAACGTATAACGTTATATGCTAATACGTTATAACGTATAACGTTATATGGTAATACGTTATAACGTATAACGTTATGTAGCATTACGATATAACGTATAACGTTATGTAGTATTACGTTATAACGTATAACGTTATGTAGCATTACGATATATCGTATAACGATATGTAGCATAACGATATAACGTATAACGTTATACAGTATTATGTTATAACGTATAACGTTATGTAGCATTACGATATAACGTATAAGGTTATGTAGCATAACGATATAACGTATAACGTTATACAGTATTATGTTATAACGTATAACGTTATGTAGCATAACGATATAACGTATAACGTTATATGGTAATACGTTATAACGCATAACGTTATGTAGCATTACGATATAACGTATAACGTTATGTAGCATTACGATGTAACGTATAACGTTATACAGTATTATGTTATAACGTATAACGTTATGTAGCATTACGATATAACGTATAAGGTTATGTAGCATAACGATATAACGTATAACGTTATATGGTAATACGTTATAACGCATAACGTTATGTAGCGATATAACGATGTAACGATATAACGTATAACGTTATGTAGCATTACGATGTAACGTATAACGTTATACAGTATTATGTTATAACGTATAACGTTATGTAGCATAACGATATAACGTATAACGTTATATAGTATCACGTTATAACGTATAACGTTATGTAGTATTACGTCATAACGTATAACGGTATGTAGTATTACGTTATAAGGTATAACGTTATGTAGCATTACGATATAACGTATAACGTTATGTAGCATTACGATATAACGTATAACGTTATGTAGCATTACGATGTAACGTATAACGTTATACAGTATTATGTTATAACGTATAACGTTATATAGTATTACGTTATAACGTATAACGTTATGTAGCATTACGATATAACGTATAACGTTATGTAGCATTACGATGTAACGTATAACGTTATGTAGCATTACGATATAACGTATAACGTTATGTAGCATTACGATATAACGTATAACGTTATGTAGCATTACGATATAACGTATAACGTTATGTAGTATTACGTTATAACGTATAACGTTATATGGTAATACGTTATAACGCATAACGTTATGTAGCATTACGATAAAACGTATAACGTTATATGGTATTACGTTATAACGTATAACGTTATGTAGTATTACGTCATAACGTATAACGTTATGTAGCATAACGATATAACGTATAACGTTATATGGTAATACGTTATAACGCATAACGTTATGTAGCATTACGATAAAACGTATAACGTTATGTAGCATTACGATGTAACGCATAACGTTATGTAGCATTACGATATAACGTATAACGTTATGTAGCATTACGATATAACGTATAACGTTATGTAGCATTACGATATAACGTACAACGTTATGTAGCATTACGATGTAACGTATAACGATATACAGTATTATGTTATAACGTATAACGTTATGTAGCATAACGATATAACGTATAACGTTATATGGTAATACGTTATAACGCATAACGTTATGTAGCATTACGATATAACGTATAACGTTATGTAGCATTACGATGTAACGTATAACGTTATACAGTATTATGTTATAACGTATAACGTTATGTAGCATTACGATATAACGTATAAGGTTATGTAGCATAACGATATAACGTATAACGTTATATGGTAATACGTTATAACGCATAACGTTATGTAGCGATATAACGATGTAACGATATAACGTATAACGTTATGTAGCATTACGATGTAACGTATAACGTTATACAGTATTATGTTATAACGTATAACGTTATGTAGCATAACGATATAACGTATAACGTTATATAGTATCACGTTATAACGTATAACGTTATGTAGTATTACGTCATAACGTATAACGGTATGTAGTATTACGTTATAAGGTATAACGTTATGTAGCATTACGATATAACGTATAACGTTATGTAGCATTACGATATAACGTATAACGTTATGTAGCATTACGATGTAACGTATAACGTTATACAGTATTATGTTATAACGTATAACGTTATATAGTATTACGTTATAACGTATAACGTTATGTAGCATTACGATATAACGTATAACGTTATGTAGCATTACGATGTAACGTATAACGTTATGTAGCATTACGATATAACGTATAACGTTATGTAGCATTACGATATAACGTATAACGTTATGTAGCATTACGATATAACGTATAACGTTATGTAGTATTACGTTATAACGTATAACGTTATATGGTAATACGTTATAACGCATAACGTTATGTAGCATTACGATAAAACGTATAACGTTATATGGTATTACGTTATAACGTATAACGTTATGTAGTATTACGTCATAACGTATAACGTTATGTAGCATAACGATATAACGTATAACGTTATATGGTAATACGTTATAACGCATAACGTTATGTAGCATTACGATAAAACGTATAACGTTATGTAGCATTACGATGTAACGTATAACGTTATGTAGCATTACGATATAACATATAACGTTATGTAGCATTACGATATAACGTATAACGTTATGTAGCATTACGATATAACGTACAACGTTATGTAGCATTACGATGTAACGTATAACGATATACAGTATTATGTTATAACGTATAACGTTATGTAGCATAACGATATAACGTATAACGTTATATGGTAATACGTTATAACGCATAACGTTATGTAGCATTACGATATAACGTATAACGTTATGTAGCATTACGATGTAACGTATAACGTTATACAGTATTATGTTATAACGTATAACGTTATGTAGCATTACGATATAACGTATAAGGTTATGTAGCATAACGATATAACGTATAACGTTATATGGTAATACGTTATAACGCATAACGTTATGTAGCGATATAACGATGTAACGATATAACGTATAACGTTATGTAGCATTACGATGTAACGTATAACGTTATACAGTATTATGTTATAACGTATAACGTTATGTAGCATAACGATATAACGTATAACGTTATATAGTATCACGTTATAACGTATAACGTTATGTAGTATTACGTCATAACGTATAACGGTATGTAGTATTACGTTATAAGGTATAACGTTATGTAGCATTACGATATAACGTATAACGTTATGTAGCATTACGATATAACGTATAACGTTATGTAGCATTACGATGTAACGTATAACGTTATACAGTATTATGTTATAACGTATAACGTTATATAGTATTACGTTATAACGTATAACGTTATGTAGCATTACGATATAACGTATAACGTTATGTAGCATTACGATGTAACGTATAACGTTATGTAGCATTACGATATAACGTATAACGTTATGTAGCATTACGATATAACGTATAACGTTATGTAGCATTACGATATAACGTATAACGTTATGTAGTATTACGTTATAACGTATAACGTTATATGGTAATACGTTATAACGCATAACGTTATGTAGCATTACGATAAAACGTATAACGTTATATGGTATTACGTTATAACGTATAACGTTATGTAGTATTACGTCATAACGTATAACGTTATGTAGCATAACGATATAACGTATAACGTTATATGGTAATACGTTATAACGCATAACGTTATGTAGCATTACGATAAAACGTATAACGTTATGTAGCATTACGATGTAACGTATAACGTTATGTAGCATTACGATATAACGTATAACGTTATGTAGCATTACGATATAACGTATAACGTTATGTAGCATTACGATATAACGTACAACGTTATGTAGCATTACGATGTAACGTATAACGATATACAGTATTATGTTATAACGTATAACGTTATGTAGCATAACGATATAACGTATAACGTTATATGGTATTACGTTATAACGTATAACGTTATGTAGTATTACGTCATAACGTATAACGTTATGTAGTATTACGTTATAACGTATAACGTTATGTAGCATTACGATATATCGTATAACGGTATGTAGCATAACGATATATCGTATAACGTTATATAGTATCACGTTATAACGTAAAACGTTATGTAGTATTATGTTATAACGTATAACGTTATGTAGCATTACGATATAACGTATAAGGTTATGTAGCATAACGATATAACGTATAACGTTATATGGTAATACGTTATAACATATAACGTTATGTAGCATTACGATGTAACGTATAACGTTATGCAGCATTACCATATAACGTATAACGTTATGTAGCATTACGATATAACGTATAACGTTATATAGTATTACGTTATAACGTATAACGTTATGTAGTATTATGTTATAACGTATAACGATATGTAGCATTACGATATAATGTATAACGTTATATGGTAATACGTTATAACGTATAACGTTATGTTGCACTACGATATAACGTCTAACGTTATGTACCATTACGATATAACGTATAACGTTATGTAGTATTACGTTATAACGTATAACGTTATGTAGCATTACGATATAACGTATAACGTTATATAGTATTACGTTATAACGTATAACGTTATGTAGCATTACGATATAACGTATAACGTTATATAGTATTACGTTATAAGGTATAACGTTATGTAGTATTACGTTATAACGTATAACGTTATGTAGCATTACGATATAACGTATAACGTTATATAGTATTACGTTATAACGTATAACGTTATATATTATTACGTTATAGCGTATAACGTTATGTAGCATTACGATATAACGTATAACGTTATGTAGCATTACGATATAACGTATAACGTTATGTAGCATTACGATGTAACGTATAACGTTATGTAGCATTACGATATAACGTATAACGTTATGTAGCATTACGATATAACGTATAACGTTATGTAGCATTACGATATAACGTATAACGTTATATGGTAATACGTTATAACGTATAACGTTATGTAGCATTACGATATAACGTATAACGTTATGTAGTATTACCTTATAACATATAACGTTATGTAGTATTACGTTATACCGTATAACGTTATTTAGCATTACGTTATAACGTATAACGTTATGTAGCATTACGATATAACGCATAACGTTATGTAGCATTACGATGTAACGTATAACGTTATGTAGCATTACGATATAACGTATAACGTTATGTATCATTACGATATAACGTATAACGTTATGTAGCATTACGATATAACGTATAACGTTATGTAGTATTACGTTATAACGTATAACGTTATGTAGCATTACGATATATCGTATAACGATATGTAGCATAACGATATAACGTATAACGTTATACAGTATTATGTTATAACGTATAACGTTATGTAGCATTACGATATAACGTATAAGGTTATGTAGCATAACGATATAACGTATAACGTTATACAGTATTATGTTATAACGTATAACGTTATGTAGCATAACGATATAACGTATAACGTTATATGGTAATACGTTATAACGCATAACGTTATGTAGCATTACGATATAACGTATAACGTTATGTAGCATTACGATGTAACGTATAACGTTATGTAGCATTACGATATAACGTATAACGTTATGTAGCATTACGATATAACGTATAAGGTTATGTAGCATTACGATGTAACGTATAACGTTATGTAGCATTACGATATAACGTCTAACGTTATGTAGCATTACGATATAACGTACAACGTTATGTAGCATTACGATGTAACGTATAACGTTATACAGTATTATGTTATAACGTATAACGTTATGCAGCATAACGATATAACGTATAACGTTATATGGTATTACGTTATAACGTATAACGTTATGTAGTATTACGTCATAACGTATAACGTTATGTAGTATTACGTTATAACGTATAACGTTATGTAGCATTACGATATATCGTATAACGATATGTAGCATAACGATACAACGTATAACGTTATATGGTAATACGTTATAACGCATAACGTTATGTAGCGATATAACGATGTAACGATATAACGTATAACGTTATGTAGCATTACGATGTAACGTATAACGTTATACAGTATTATGTTATAACGTATAACGTTATGTAGCATGACGATATAACGTATAACGTTATATAGTATCACGTTATAACGTATAACGTTATGTAGTATTACGTCATAACGTATAACGGTATGTAGTATTACGTTATAACGTATAACGTTATGTAGCATTACGATATAACGTATAACGTTATGTAGCATTACGATATAACGTATAACGTTATATAGTATTACGTTATAACGTATAACGTTATGTAGTATTATGTTATAACGTATAACGATATGTAGCATTACGATATAATGTATAACGTTATATGGTAATACGTTATAACGTATAACGTTATGTTGCATTACGATATAACGTCTAACGTTATGTACCATTACGATATAACGTATAACGTTATGTAGTATTACGTTATAACGTATAACGTTATGTAGCATTACGATATAACGTATAACCTTATATAGTATTACGTTATAACGTATAACGTTATGTAGCATTACGATATAACGTATAACGTTATATAGTATTACGTTATAAGGTATAACGTTATGTAGTATTACGTTATAACGTATAACGTTATGTAGCATTACGATATAACGTATAACGTTATATAGTATTACGTTATAACGTATAACGTTATATATTATTACGTTATAGCGTATAACGTTATGTAGCATTACGATATAACGTATAACGTTATATAGTATTACGTTATAACGTATAACGTTATGTAGTATTATGTTATAACGTATAACGATATGTAGCATTACGATATAATGTATAACGTTATATGGTAATACGTTATAACGTATAACGTTATGTTGCATTACGATATAACGTCTAACGTTATGTACCATTACGATATAACGTATAACGTTATGTAGTATTACGTTATAACGTATAACGTTATGTAGCATTACGATATAACGTATAACCTTATATAGTATTACGTTATAACGTATAACGTTATGTAGCATTACGATATAACGTATAACGTTATATAGTATTACGTTATAAGGTATAACGTTATGTAGTATTACGTTATAACGTATAACGTTATGTAGCATTACGATATAACGTATAACGTTATATAGTATTACGTTATAACGTATAACGTTATATATTATTACGTTATAGCGTATAACGTTATGTAGCATTACGATATAACGTATAACGTTATGTAGCATTACGATATAACGTATAACGTTATGTAGCATTACGATGTAACGTATAACGTTATGTAGCATTACGATATAACGTATAACGTTATGTAGCATTACGATATAACGTATAACGTTATGTAGCATTACGATATAACGTATAACGTTATATGGTAATACGTTATAACGTATAACGTTATGTAGCATTACGATATAACGTATAACGTTATGTAGTATTACCTTATAACATATAACGTTATGTAGTATTACGTTATACCGTATAACGTTATTTAGCATTACGTTATAACGTATAACGTTATGTAGCATTACGATATAACGCATAACGTTATGTAGCATTACGATGTAACGTATAACGTTATGTAGCATTACGATATAACGTATAACGTTATGTATCATTACGATATAACGTATAACGTTATGTAGCATAACGATATAACGTATAACGTTATATGCTAATACGTTATAACGTATAACGTTATATGGTAATACGTTATAACGTATAACGTTATGTAGCATTACGATATAACGTATAACGTTATGTAGTATTACGTTATAACGTATAACGTTATGTAGCATTACGATATATCGTATAACGATATGTAGCATAACGATATAACGTATAACGTTATACAGTATTATGTTATAACGTATAACGTTATGTAGCATTACGATATAACGTATAAGGTTATGTAGCATAACGATATAACGTATAACGTTATACAGTATTATGTTATAACGTATAACGTTATGTAGCATAACGATATAACGTATAACGTTATATGGTAATACGTTATAACGCATAACGTTATGTAGCATTACGATATAACGTACAACGTTATGTAGTATTACGATGTAACGTATAACGTTATGTAGCATTACGATATAACGTATAACGTTATGTAGCATTACGATATAACGTATAAGGTTATGTAGCATTACGATGTAACGTATAACGTTATGTAGCATTACGATATAACGTCTAACGTTATGTAGCATTACGATATAACGTACAACGTTATGTAGCATTACGATGTAACGTATAACGTTATACAGTATTATGTTATAACGTATAACGTTATGCAGCATAACGATATAACGTATAACGTTATATGGTATTACGTTATAACGTATAACGTTATGTAGTATTACGTCATAACGTATAACGTTATGTAGTATTACGTTATAACGTATAACGTTATGTAGCATTACGATATATCGTATAACGATATGTAGCATAACGATACAACGTATAACGTTATATGGTAATACGTTATAACGCATAACGTTATGTAGCGATATAACGATGTAACGATATAACGTATAACGTTATGTAGCATTACGATGTAACGTATAACGTTATACAGTATTATGTTATAACGTATAACGTTATGTAGCATGACGATATAACGTATAACGTTATATAGTATCACGTTATAACGTATAACGTTATGTAGTATTACGTCATAACGTATAACGGTATGTAGTATTACGTTATAACGTATAACGTTATGTAGCATTACGATATAACGTATAACGTTATGTAGCATTACGATATAACGTATAACGTTATATAGTATTACGTTATAACGTATAACGTTATGTAGTATTATGTTATAACGTATAACGATATGTAGCATTACGATATAATGTATAACGTTATATGGTAATACGTTATAACGTATAACGTTATGTTGCATTACGATATAACGTCTAACGTTATGTACCATTACGATATAACGTATAACGTTATGTAGTATTACGTTATAACGTATAACGTTATGTAGCATTACGATATAACGTATAACCTTATATAGTATTACGTTATAACGTATAACGTTATGTAGCATTACGATATAACGTATAACGTTATATAGTATTACGTTATAAGGTATAACGTTATGTAGTATTACGTTATAACGTATAACGTTATGTAGCATTACGATATAACGTATAACGTTATATAGTATTACGTTATAACGTATAACGTTATATATTATTACGTTATAGCGTATAACGTTATGTAGCATTACGATATAACGTATAACGTTATATAGTATTACGTTATAACGTATAACGTTATGTAGTATTATGTTATAACGTATAACGATATGTAGCATTACGATATAATGTATAACGTTATATGGTAATACGTTATAACGTATAACGTTATGTTGCATTACGATATAACGTCTAACGTTATGTACCATTACGATATAACGTATAACGTTATGTAGTATTACGTTATAACGTATAACGTTATGTAGCATTACGATATAACGTATAACCTTATATAGTATTACGTTATAACGTATAACGTTATGTAGCATTACGATATAACGTATAACGTTATATAGTATTACGTTATAAGGTATAACGTTATGTAGTATTACGTTATAACGTATAACGTTATGTAGCATTACGATATAACGTATAACGTTATATAGTATTACGTTATAACGTATAACGTTATATATTATTACGTTATAGCGTATAACGTTATGTAGCATTACGATATAACGTATAACGTTATGTAGCATTACGATATAACGTATAACGTTATGTAGCATTACGATGTAACGTATAACGTTATGTAGCATTACGATATAACGTATAACGTTATGTAGCATTACGATATAACGTATAACGTTATGTAGCATTACGATATAACGTATAACGTTATATGGTAATACGTTATAACGTATAACGTTATGTAGCATTACGATATAACGTATAACGTTATGTAGTATTACCTTATAACATATAACGTTATGTAGTATTACGTTATACCGTATAACGTTATTTAGCATTACGTTATAACGTATAACGTTATGTAGCATTACGATATAACGCATAACGTTATGTAGCATTACGATGTAACGTATAACGTTATGTAGCATTACGATATAACGTATAACGTTATGTATCATTACGATATAACGTATAACGTTATGTAGCATAACGATATAACGTATAACGTTATATGCTAATACGTTATAACGTATAACGTTATATGGTAATACGTTATAACGTATAACGTTATGTAGCATTACGATATAACGTATAACGTTATGTAGTATTACGTTATAACGTATAACGTTATGTAGCATTACGATATATCGTATAACGATATGTAGCATAACGATATAACGTATAACGTTATACAGTATTATGTTATAACGTATAACGTTATGTAGCATTACGATATAACGTATAAGGTTATGTAGCATAACGATATAACGTATAACGTTATACAGTATTATGTTATAACGTATAACGTTATGTAGCATAACGATATAACGTATAACGTTATATGGTAATACGTTATAACGCATAACGTTATGTAGCATTACGATATAACGTACAACGTTATGTAGTATTACGATGTAACGTATAACGTTATGTAGCATTACGATATAACGTATAACGTTATGTAGCATTACGATATAACGTATAAGGTTATGTAGCATTACGATGTAACGTATAACGTTATGTAGCATTACGATATAACGTCTAACGTTATGTAGCATTACGATATAACGTATAACGTTATATAGTATTACGATATAACGTATAACGTTATGTAGCATTACGATATAACGTATAGTGTTATGTAGCATTACGATATAACGTATAACGTTATATAGTATTACGTTATAACGTATAACGTTATGTAGCATTACGATATAACGTATAACGTTATATGGTATTACGTTATAAGGTATAACGTTATGTAGTATTACGTTATAACGTATAACGTTATGTAGCATTACGATATAACGTATAACGTTATATAGTATTACGTTATAACGTATAACGTTATATAGTATTATGTTATAACGTATAACGTTATGTAGCATTGCGATATAACGTATAAGGTTATGTAGCATAACGATATAACGTATAACGTTATACAGTATTATGTTATAACGTATAACGTTATGTAGCATAACGATATAACGTATAACGTTATATGGTAATACGTTATAACGCATAACGTTATGTAGCATTACGATATAACGTATAACGTTATGTAGCATTACGATGTAACGTATAACGTTAGGTAGCATTACGATATAACGTATAACGTTATGTAGCATTACGATATAACGTATAACGTTATGTAGCATTACGATATATCGTATAACGTTATGTAGCATTACGATATAACGTATAAGGTTATGTAGCATAACGATATAACGTATAACGTTATACAGTATTATGTTATAACGTATAACGTTATGTAGCATAACGATATACCGTATAACGTTATATGGTAATACGTTATAACGCATAACGTTATGTAGCATTACGATATAACGTATAAGGTTATGTAGCATAACGATATAACGTATAACGTTATATGGTAATACGTTATAACGCATAACGTTATGTAGCATTACGATATAACGTATAACGTTATGTAGCATTACGATGTAACGTATAACGTTATACAGTATTATGTTATAACGTATAACGTTATGTAGCATAACGATATAACGTATAACGTTATATAGTATCACATTATAACGTATAACGTTATGTAGTATTACGTCATAACGTATAACGTTATGTAGAATTACGTTATAACGTATAACGTTATGTAGCATTACGATATAACGTATAACGTTATGTAGCATTACGATGTAACGTATAACGTTATACAGTATTATGTTATAACGTATAACGTTATGTAGCATAACGATATAACGTATAACGTTATATAGTATCACATTATAACGTATAACGTTATGTAGTATTACGTCATAACGTATAACGTTATGTAGCATTACGATGTAACGTATAACGTTATGTAGCATTACCATATAACGTATAACGTTATGTAGCATTACGATATAACGTATAACGTTATATGGCAATACGTTATAACGTATAACGTTATGTAGCATTACGATATAACGTCTAACGTTATGTAGCATTACGATATAACGTATAACGTTATGTAGTATTACGTTATAACGTATAACGTTATGTAGCATTACGATATAACGTATAACGTTATATAGTATTACGTTATAACGTATAACGTTATGTAGCATTACGATATAACGTATAACGTTATGTAGAATTACGCTGTAACGTATAACGTTATGTAGCATTACGATATAACGTATAACGTTATGTAGCATTACGATATAACGTATAACGTTATGTAGCATTACGATATAACATACAACGTTATGTAGCATTACGATGTAACGTATAACGTTATACAGTATTATGTTATAACGTATAACGTTATGTAGCATAACGATATAACGTATAACGTTATATAGTATCACGTTATAACGTATAACGTTATGTAGTATTACGTCATAACGTATAACGTTATGTAGTATTACGTTATAACGTATAACGTTATGTAGCATTACGATATATCGTATAACGATATGTAGCATAAAGATATAACGTATAACGTTATACAGAATTATGTTATAACGTATAACGTTATGTAGCATTACGATATAACGTGTAACGTTATGTAGCATAACGATATAACGTATAACGTTACATAGTATTACGTTATAACGTATAACGTTATGTAGCATTACGTTATAACGTATAACGTTATGTAGCATTACGATATAACGCATAACGTTATGTAGCATTACGATGTAACGTATAACGTTATGTAGCATTACGATATAACGTATAACGTTATGTAGCATTACGATATAACGTATAACGTTATGTAGCATAACGATATACCGTATAACGTTATATGGTAATACGTTATAACGCATAACGTTATGTAGCATTACGATATAACGTATAAGGTTATGTAGCATAACGATATAACGTATAACGTTATATGGTAATACGTTATAACGCATAACGTTATGTAGCATTACGATATAACGTATAACGTTATGTAGCATTACGATGTAACGTATAACGTTATACAGTATTATGTTATAACGTATAACGTTATGTAGCATAACGATATAACGTATAACGTTATATAGTATCACATTATAACGTATAACGTTATGTAGTATTACGTCATAACGTATAACGTTATGTAGAATTACGTTATAACGTATAACGTTATGTAGCATTACGATATAACGTATAACGTTATGTAGCATTACGATGTAACGTATAACGTTATACAGTATTATGTTATAACGTATAACGTTATGTAGCATAACGATATAACGTATAACGTTATATAGTATCACATTATAACGTATAACGTTATGTAGTATTACGTCATAACGTATAACGTTATGTAGCATTACGATGTAACGTATAACGTTATGTAGCATTACCATATAACGTATAACGTTATGTAGCATTACGATATAACGTATAACGTTATATGGCAATACGTTATAACGTATAACGTTATGTAGCATTACGATATAACGTCTAACGTTAAGTAGCATTACGATATAACGTATAACGTTATGTAGTATTACGTTATAACGTATAACGTTATGTAGCATTACGATATAACGTATAACGTTATATAGTATTACGTTATAACGTATAACGTTATGTAGCATTACGATATAACGTATAACGTTATGTAGAATTACGCTGTAACGTATAACGTTATGTAGCATTACGATATAACGTATAACGTTATGTAGCATTACGATATAACGTATAACGTTATGTAGCATTACGATATAACATACAACGTTATGTAGCATTACGATGTAACGTATAACGTTATACAGTATTATGTTATAACGTATAACGTTATGTAGCATAACGATATAACGTATAACGTTATATAGTATCACGTTATAACGTATAACGTTATGTAGTATTACGTCATAACGTATAACGTTATGTAGTATTACGTTATAACGTATAACGTTATGTAGCATTACGATATATCGTATAACGATATGTAGCATAAAGATATAACGTATAACGTTATACAGAATTATGTTATAACGTATAACGTTATGTAGCATTACGATATAACGTGTAACGTTATGTAGCATAACGATATAACGTATAACGTTACATAGTATTACGTTATAACGTATAACGTTATGTAGCATTACGTTATAACGTATAACGTTATGTAGCATTACGATATAACGCATAACGTTATGTAGCATTACGATGTAACGTATAACGTTATGTAGCATTACGATATAACGTATAACGTTATGTAGCATTACGATATAACGTATAACGTTATGTAGCACTACGATATAACGTATAACGTTATATGGTAATAGGTTATAACGTATAACGTTATGTAGCATTACGATATAACATACAACGTTATGTAGCATTACGATGTAACGTATAACGTTATACAGTATTATGTTATAACGTATAACGTTATGTAGCATAACGATATAACGTATAACGTTATATGGTATTACGTTATAACGTATAACGTTATGTAGTATTACGTCATAACGTATAACGTTATGTAGTATTACGTTATAACGTATAACGTTATGTAGCATTACGATATATCGTATAACGATATGTAGCATAACGATACAACGTATAACGTTATATGCTAATACGTTATAACGTATAACGTTATATGGTAATACGTTATAACGTATAACGTTATGTAGCATTACGATATAACGTATAACGTTATGTAGCATTACGATATAACGTATAACGTTATATGGTAATAGGTTATAACGTATAACGTTATGTAGCATTACGATATAACGTATAACGTTATATAGCATAACGATATAACGTATAACGTTACATAGTATTACGTTATAACGTATAACGTTATGTAGCATTACGATATAACATATAACGTTATGTAGCATTACGATATAACGTATAACGTTATGTAGCATAACGATATAACGTATAACGTTATGTAGCATAACGATATAACGTATAACGTTATATGGTAATACGTTATAACGCATAACGTTATGTAGCATTACGACATAACGTATAACGTTATGTAGCATTACGATGTAACGTATAACGTTATGTAGCATTACGATATAACGTATAACGTTATGTAGCATTACGATATAACGTATAACGTTATGTAGGATTACGATATAACGTATAACGTTATATGGTAATACGTTATAACGTATAACGTTATGTAGCATTACGATGTAACGTATAACGTTATACAGAATTATGTTATAACGTATAACGTTATGTAGCATTACGATATAACGTGTAACGTTATGTAGCATAACGATATAACGTATAACGTTACATAGTATTACGTTATAACGTATAACGTTATGTAGCATTACGTTATAACGTATAACGTTATGTAGCATTACGATATAACGCATAACGTTATGTAGCATTACGATGTAACGTATAACGTTATGTAGCATTACGATATAACGTATAACGTTATGTAGCATTACGATATAACGTATAACGTTATGTAGCATAACGATAGAACGTATAACGTTATATGCTAATACGTTATAACGTATAACGTTATATGGTAATACGTTATAACGTATAACGTTATGTAGCATTACGATATAACGTATAACGTTATGTAGCACTACGATATAACGTATAACGTTATATGGTAATATGTTATAACGTATAACGTTATGTAGCATTACGATATAACATACAACGTTATGTAGCATTACGAAGTAACGTATAACGTTATACAGTATTATGTTATAACGTATAACGTTATGTAGCATAACGATATAACGTATAACGTTATATGGTATTACGTTATAACGTATAACGTTATGTAGTATTACGTCATAACGTATAACGTTATGTAGTATTACGTTATAGCGTATAACGTTATGTAGCATTACGATATATCGTATAACGATATGTAGCATAACGATACAACGTATAACGTTATATGGTAATACGTTATAACGCATAACGTTATGTAGCGATATAACGATGTAACGATATAACGTATAACGTTATGTAGCATTACGATGTAACGTATAACGTTATACAGTATTATGTTATAACGTATAACGTTATGTAGCATAACGATATAACGTATAACGTTATATAGTATCACGTTATAACGTATAACGTTATGTAGTATTACGTCATAACGTATAACGGTATGTAGTATTACGTTATAACGTATAACGTTATGTAGCATTACGATATAACGTATAACGTTATGTAGCATTACGATATAACGTATAACGTTATGTAGCAATACGATGTAACGTATAACGTTATACAGTATTATGTTATAACGTATAACGTTATGTAGCATTACGATATAACGTATAACGTTATGTAGCATTACGATATAACGTATAACGTTATGTAGTATTACGTTAACACGTATAACGTTATGTAGAATTACGATATAACGTATAACGTTATATAGTATTACGTTATAACATATAACGTTATGTAGCATTACGATATAACGTATAACGTTATGTAGAATTACGATATAACGTATAACGTTATATAGTATTATGTTATAACGTATAACGATATGTAGCATTACGATATAACGTATAAGGTTATGTAGCAGAAGGATATAACGTATAACGTTATGTAGAATTACGATATAACGTATAACGTTATATAGTATTATGTTATAACGTATAACGTTATGTAGCATTACGATATATCGCATAACGATATGTAGCATAACGATATAACGTATAACGTTATACAGTATTATGTTATAATGCATAACGTTATACAGTATTATGTTAAAACGTATAACGTTATGTAGCATTACGATATAACGTATAACGTTATATAGTATTACGTTATAACGTATAACGTTATATAGTATCACGTTATAACGTATAACGTTATGTAGTATGACGTCATAACGTATAACGTTATGTAGTATTACGTTATAACGTATAACGTTATGTAGAATTACGATATAACGTATAACGTTATATAGTATTATGTTATAACGTATAACGTTATGTAGCATTACGATATAACGTATAAGGTTATGTAGCATAACGATATAACGTATAACGTTATGTAGCATTACGATATAACGTGTAACGTTATGTAGCATAACGATATAACGTATAACGTTATATGGTAATACGTTATAACGTATAACGTTATGTAGCATTACGATATAACGTATAACGTTATGTAGCATTACGAAATAACGTGTTACGTTATGTAGCATTACGATATAACGTATAACGTTATATAGTATTACGTTATAACGTATAACGTTATGTAGCATTACGATATATCGTATAACGTTATGTAGCATTACGATATAACGTATAACGTTATATAGAATTACGTTATAACGTATAACGTTATGTAGCATTACGATATAACGTATAACGTTATGTAGCATTACGATATAACGTATAACGTTATGTAGCATTACGATATAACGTATAACGTTATGTAGCATAACGATATAACGTATAACGTTATATGGTATTACGTTATAACGTATAACGTTATGTAGAATTACGATATAACGTATAACGTTATATAGTATTATGTTATAACGTATAACGTTATGTAGCATTACGATATAACGTATAAGGTTTTGTAGCATAACGATATAACGTATAACGTTATACAGTATTATGTTATAACGTATAACGTTATGTAGCATAACGATATAACGTATAACGTTATATGGTAATGCGTTATAACGCATAACGTTATGTAGCATTACGATATAACGTATAACGTTATGTAGCATTACGATGTAACGTATAACGTTATGTAGCATTACGATATAACGTATAACGTTATGTAGCATTACGATATAACGTATAACGTTATGTAGCATTACGATGTAACGTATAACGTTATGTAGCATTACGATATAACGTGTAACGTTATGTAGCATAACGATATAACGTATAACGTTATACAGTATGACGTTATAACGTATAACGTTATGTATCATTACGATATAACGTATAACGTTATGTAGCATTACGATGTAACGTATAACGTTATATAGTATTACGTTATAACGTATAACGATATGTAGTATTCGGTTATAACATATAACGTTATGTAGCATTACGATATAACGTATAACGTTATGTAGCATAACGATATAACGTATAACGTTATACAGTACTGTGTTATAACGTATAACGTTATGTAGCATTACGATATAACGTATAACGTTATGTAGCATTACGATATAACGTATAACGTTATGTAGTATTACGTTAACACGTATAACGTTATGTAGAATTACGATATAACGTATAACGTTATATAGTATTACGTTATAACATATAACGTTATGTAGCATTACGATATAACGTATAACGTTATGTAGAATTACGATATAACGTATAACGTTATATAGTATTATGTTATAACGTATAACGTTATGTAGCATTACGATATAACGTATAAGGTTATGTAGCAGAAGGATATAACGTATAACGTTATGTAGACTTACGATATAACGTATAACGTTATATAGTATTATGTTATAACGTATAACGTTATGTAGCATTACGATATAACGTATAAGGTTATGTAGCATAACGATATAACGTATAACGTTATATAGTATTACGTTATAACGTATAACGTTATATAGTATCACGTTATAACGTATAACGTTATGTAGTATGACGTCATAACGTATAACGTTATGTAGTATTACGTTATAACGTATAACGTCATGTAGCATTACGATATATCGCATAACGATATGTAGCATAACGATATAACGTATAACGTTATATAGTATCACGTTATAATGTATAACGTTATGTAGTATGACGTTATAACGTATAACGTTATGTATCATTACGATATAACGTATAACGTTATGTAGCATTACGATGTAACGTATAACGTTATGTAGCATTACGTTATAACGTATAACGTTATATGGTAATACGTTATAACGTATAACGTTATGTAGCATTACGATATAACGTATAACGTTATGTAGCATTACGATGTAACGTATAACGTTATGTAGCATTACGATATAACGTATAACGTTATATAGTATTACGTTATAACGTATAACGTTATGTAGCATTACGATGTAACGTATAACGTTATGTAGCATTACGATATAACGTGTAACGTTATGTAGCATAACGATATAACGTATAACGTTATACAGTATGACGTTATAACGTATAACGTTATGTATCATTACGATATAACGTATAACGTTATGTAGCATTACGATGTAACGTATAACGTTATGTAGCATTACGTTATAACGTATAACGTTATATGGTAATACGTTATAACGTATAACGTTATGTAGCATTACGATATAACGTATAACGTTATGTAGCATTACGATGTAACGTATAACGTTATGTAGCATTACGATATAACGTATAACGTTATATAGTATTACGTTATAACGTATAACGTTATATAGTATCACGTTATAACGTATAACGTTATGTATCATTACGATATAACGTATAACGTTATGTAGCATTACGATGTAACGTATAACGTTATGTAGCATTACGTTATAACGTATAACGTTATATGGTAATACGTTATAACGTATAACGTTATGTATCATTACGATATAACGTATAACGTTATGTAGCATTACGATGTAACGTATAACGTTATGTAGCATTACGTTATAACGTATAACGTTATATGGTAATACGTTATAACGTATAACGTTATGTAGCATTACGATATAACGTATAACGTTATGTAGCATTACGATGTAACGTATAACGTTATGTAGCATTACGTTATAACGTATAACGTTATATGGTAATACGTTATAACGTATAACGTTATGTAGCATTACGATATAACGTATAACGTTATGTAGCATTACGATGTAACGTATAACGTTATGTAGCATTACGATATAACGTATAACGTTATATAGTATTACGTTATAACGTATAACGTTATATAGTATCACGTTATAACGTATAACGTTATGTAGTATGACGTCATAACGTATAACGTTTTGTAGTATTACGTTATAACGTATAACGTCATGTAGCATTACGATATATCGTATAACGATATGTAGCATAACGATATAACGTATAACGTTATATAGTATCACGTTATAATGTATAACGTTATGTAGTATGACGTCATAACGTATAACGTTATGTAGTATTACGTTATAACGTATAACGTTATGTAGCATTACGATATATCGCATAACGATATGTAGCATAACGATATAACGTATAACGTTATACAGTATTATGTTATAATGTATAACGTTATACAGTATTAAGTTAAAACGTATAACGTTATGTAGCATTACGATATAACGTATAACGTTATATAGTATTACGTTATAACGTATAACGTTATATAGTATCACGTTATAACGTATAACGTTATGTAGTATGACGTCATAACGTATAACGTTATGTAGTATTACGTTATAACGTATAACGTTATGTAGCATTACGATATATCGCATAACGATATGTAGCATAACGATATAACGTATAACGTTATACAGTATTATGTTATAATGTATAACGTTATACAGTATTATGTTAAAACGTATAACGTTATGTAGCATTACGATATAACGTGTAACGTTATGTAGCATAACGATATAACGTATAACGTTATATGGTAATACGTTATAACGTATAACGTTATGTAGCATTACGATATAACGTATAACGTTATGTAGCATTACGAAATAACGTATAACGTCATGTAGCATTACGATATATCGTATAACGATATGTAGCATAACGATATAACGTATAACGTTATATAGTATCACGATATAATGTATAACGTTATGTAGTATGACGTCATAACGTATAACGTTATGTAGTATTACGTTATAACGTATAACGTTATGTAGCATTACGATATATCGCATAACGATATGTAGCATAACGATATAACGTATAACGTTATACAGTATTATGTTATAATGTATAACGTTATACAGTATTAAGTTAAAACGTATAACGTTATGTAGCATTACGATATAACGTATAACGTTATATAGTATTACGTTATAACGTATAACGTTATGTAGCATTACGATATATCGTATAACGTTATGTAGCATTACGATATAACGTATAACGTTATATAGTATTACGTTATAACGTATAACGTTATGTAGCATTACGATATAACGTATAACGTTATGTAGCATTACGATATAACGTATAACGTTATGTAGCATAACGATATAACGTATAACGTTATATGGTATTACGTTATAACGTATAACGTTATGTAGAATTACGATATAACGTATAACGTTATATAGTATTATGTTATAACGTATAACGTTATGTAGCATTACGATATAACGTATAAGGTTATGTAGCATAACGATATAACGTATAACGTTATACAGTATTATGTTATAACGTATAACGTTATGTAGCATAACGATATAACGTATAACGTTATATGGTAATACGTTATAACGCATAACGTTATGTAGCATTACGATATAACGTATAACGTTATGTAGCATTACGATGTAACGTATAACGTTATGTAGCATTACGATATAACGTATAACGTTATGTAGCATTACGATATAACGTATAACGTTATGTAGCATTACGATGTAACGTATAACGTTATGTAGCATTACGATATAACGTGTAACGTTATGTAGCATAACGATATAACGTATAACGTTATACAGTATGACGTTATAACGTATAACGTTATGTATCATTACGATATAACGTATAACGTTATGTAGCATTACGATGTAACGTATAACGTTATATAGTATTACGTTATAACGTATAACGATATGTAGTATTCGGTTATAACATATAACGTTATGTAGCATTACGATATAACGTATAACGTTATGTAGCATAACGATATAACGTATAACGTTATACAGTACTGTGTTATAACGTATAACGTTATGTAGCATTACGATATAACGTATAACGTTATGTAGCATTACGATATAACGTATAACGTTATGTAGAATTACGATATAACGTATAACGTTATATAGTATTACGTTATAACATATAACGTTATGTAGCATTACGATATAACGTATAACGTTATGTAGAATTACGATATAACGTATAACGTTATATAGTATTATGTTATAACGTATAACGTTATGTAGCATTACGATATAACGTATAAGGTTATGTAGCAGAAGGATATAACGTATAACGTTATGTAGAATTACGATATAACGTATAACGTTATATAGTATTATGTTATAACGTATAACGTTATGTAGCATTACGATATATCGCATAACGATATGTAGCATAACGATATAACGTATAACGTTATACAGTATTATGTTATAATGCATAACGTTATACAGTATTATGTTAAAACGTATAACGTTATGTAGCATTACGATATAACGTATAACGTTATATAGTATTACGTTATAACGTATAACGTTATATAGTATCACGTTATAACGTATAACGTTATGTAGTATGACGTCATAACGTATAACGTTATGTAGTATTACGTTATAACGTATAACGTTATGTAGCATTACGATATATCGCATAACGATATGTAGCATAACGATATAACGTATAACGTTATACAGTATTATGTTATAATGTATAACGTTATACAGTATTATGTTAAAACGTATAACGTTATGTAGCATTACGATATAACGTGTAACGTTATGTAGCATAACGATATAACGTATAACGTTATATGGTAATACGTTATAACGTATAACGTTATGTAGCATTACGATATAACGTATAACGTTATGTAGCATTACGAAATAACGTGTTACGTTATGTAGCATTACGATATAACGTATAACGTTATATAGTATTACGTTATAACGTATAACGTTATGTAGCATTACGATATATCGTATAACGTTATGTAGCATTACGATATAACGTATAACGTTATATAGAATTACGTTATAACGTATAACGTTATGTAGCATTACGATATAACGTATAACGTTATGTAGCATTACGATATAACGTATAACGTTATGTAGCATTACGATATAACGTATAACGTTATGTAGCATAACGATATAACGTATAACGTTATATGGTATTACGTTATAACGTATAACGTTATGTAGAATTACGATATAACGTATAACGTTATATAGTATTATGTTATAACGTATAACGTTATGTAGCATTACGATATAACGTATAAGGTTATGTAGCATAACGATATAACGTATAACGTTATACAGTATTATGTTATAACGTATAACGTTATGTAGCATAACGATATAACGTATAACGTTATATTGTAATACGTTATAATGCATAACGTTATGTAGCATTACGATATAACGTATAACGTTATGTAGCATTACGATGTAACGTATAACGTTATGTAGCATTACGATATAACGTATAACGTTATGTAGCATTACGATATAACGTATAACGTTATGTAGCATTACGATGTAACGTATAACGTTATGTAGCATTACGATATAACGTGTAACGTTATGTAGCATAACGATATAACGTATAACGTTATACAGTATGACGTTATAACGTATAACGTTATGTATCATTACGATATAACGTATAACGTTATGTAGCATTACGATGTAACGTATAACGTTATATAGTATTACGTTATAACGTATAACGATATGTATCATTACGATATAACGTATAACGTTATGTAGCATTACGATGTAACGTATAACGTTATGTAGCATTACGATATAACGTATAACGTTATGTAGAATTACGATATAACGTATAACGTTATATAGTATTATGATATAACGTATAACGTTATGTAGCATTACGATATAACGTATAAGGTTATGTAGCAGAAGGATATAACGTATAACGTTATGTAGAATTACGATATAACGTATAACGTTATATAGTATTATGTTATAACGTATAACGTTATGTAGCATTACGATATAACGTATAACGTTATGTAGCATTACGATATAACGTATAACGTTATGTAGTATTACGTTAACACGTATAACGTTATGTAGAATTACGATATAACGTATAACGTTATATAGTATTACGTTATAACATATAACGTTATGTAGCATTACGATATAACGTATAACGTTATGTAGCATTACGATATAACGTATAAGGTTATGTAGCATTACGATATAACGTGTAACGTTATGTAGCATAACGATATAACGTATAACGTTATACAGTATGACGTTATAACGTATAACGTTATGTAGCATTACGATATAACGTATAACGTTATGTAGCATTACGATATAACGTATAACGTTATGTAGTATTACGTTAACACGTATAACGTTATGTAGAATTACGATATAACGTATAACGTTATATAGTATTACGTTATAACATATAACGTTATGTAGCATTACGATATAACGTATAACGTTATGTAGAATTACGATATAACGTATAACGTTATATAGTATTATGATATAACGTATAACGTTATGTAGCATTACGATATAACGTATAAGGTTATGTAGCAGAAGGATATAACGTATAACGTTATGTAGAATTACGATATAACGTATAACGTTATATAGTATTATGTTATAACGTATAACGTTATGTAGCATTACGATATAACGTATAAGGTTATGTAGCATAACGATATAACGTATAACGTTATACAGTATTATGTTATAACGTATAACGTTATGTAGCATAACGATATAACGTATAACGCTATATGGTAATACGTTATAACGCATAACGTTATGTAGCATTACGATATAACGTATAACGTTATGTAGCATTACGATGTAACGTATAACGTTATGTAGCATTACGATATAACGTGTAACGTTATGTAGCATAACGATATAACGTATAACGTTATACAGTATGACGTTATAACGTATAACGTTATGTATCATTACGATATAACGTATAACGTTATGTAGCATTACGATGTAACGTATAACGTTATGTAGCATTACGATATAACGTATAACGTTATGTAGCATTACGATGTAACGTATAACGTTATGTAGCATTACGATATAACGTGTAACGTTATGTAGCATAACGATATAACGTATAACGTTATACAGTATGACGTTATAACGTATAACGTTATGTATCATTACGATATAACGTATAACGTTATGTAGAATTACGATATAACGTATAACGTTATATAGTATTACGTTATAACATATAACGTTATGTAGCATTACGATACAACGTATAACGTTATGTAGCATAACGATATAACGTATAACGTTATATAGTATTAGGTTATAACGTATAACGTTATGTAGTATTACGTTATAACATATAACGTTATGTAGTATTACGTTATAACGTATAACGTTATGTAGAATTACGATATAACGTATAACGTTATATAGTATTACGTTATAACATATAACGTTATGTAGCATTACGATATAACGTATAACGTTATGTAGAATTACGATATAACGTATAACGTTATATAGTATTATGTTATAACGTATAACGTTATGTAGCATTACGATATAACGTATAAGGTTATGTAGCATAACGATATAACGTATAACGTTATACAGTATTATGTTATAACGTATAACGTTATGTAGAATAACCATATAACGTATAACGTTATATGGTAATACGTTATAACGCATAACGTTATGTAGCATTACGATATAACGTATAACGTTATGTAGCATTACGATGTAACGTATAACGTTATGTAGCATTACGATATAACGTATAACGTTATGTAGCATTACGATATAACGTATAACGTTATGTAGCATTACGATGTAACGTATAACGTTATGTAGCATTCCGATATAACGTATAACGTTATGTAGCATTACGATATAACGTATAACGTTATGTAGCATTACGATATAACGTATAACGTTATGTAGCATTACGATATAACGTATAACGTTATGTAGCATAACGATATAACGTATAACGTTATATGGTATTACGTTATAACGTATAACGTTATGTAGAATTACGATATAACGTATAACGTTATATAGTATTATGTTATAACGTATAACGTTATGTAGCATTACGATATAACGTATAAGGTTATGTAGCATTACGATATAACGTATAACGTTATACAGTATTATGTTATAATGTATAACGTTATACAGTATTATGTTAAAACGTATAACGTTATGTAGCATTACGATATAACGTGTAACGTTATGTAGCATAACGATATAACGTATAACGTTATATGGTAATACGTTATAACGTATAACGTTATGTAGCATTACGATATAACGTATAACGTTATGTAGCATTACGAAATAACGTGTTACGTTATGTAGCATTACGATATAACGTATAACGTTATATAGTATTACGTTATAACGTATAACGTTATGTAGCATTACGATATATCGTATAACGTTATGTAGCATTACGATATAACGTATAACGTTATATAGAATTACGTTATAACGTATAACGTTATGTAGCATTACGATATAACGTATAACGTTATGTAGCATTACGATATAACGTATAACGTTATGTAGCATTACGATATAACGTATAACGTTATGTAGCATAACGATATAACGTATAACGTTATATGGTATTACGTTATAACGTATAACGTTATGTAGAATTACGATATAACGTATAACGTTATATAGTATTATGTTATAACGTATAACGTTATGTAGCATTACGATATAACGTATAAGGTTATGTAGCATAACGATATAACGTATAACGTTATACAGTATTATGTTATAACGTATAACGTTATGTAGCATAACGATATAACGTATAACGTTATATGGTAATACGTTATAATGCATAACGTTATGTAGCATTACGATATAACGTATAACGTTATGTAGCATTACGATGTAACGTATAACGTTATGTAGCATTACGATATAACGTATAACGTTATGTAGCATTACGATATAACGTATAACGTTATGTAGCATTACGATGTAACGTATAACGTTATGTAGCATTACGATATAACGTGTAACGTTATGTAGCATAACGATATAACGTATAACGTTATACAGTATGACGTTATAACGTATAACGTTATGTATCATTACGATATAACGTATAACGTTATGTAGCATTACGATGTAACGTATAACGTTATATAGTATTACGTTATAACGTATAACGATATGTAGTATTCGGTTATAACATATAACGTTATGTAGCATTACGATATAACGTATAACGTTATGTAGCATAACGATATAACGTATAACGTTGTACAGTACTGTGTTATAACGTATAACGTTATGTAGCATTACGATATAACGTATAACGTTATGTAGCATTACGATATAACGTATAACGTTATGTAGTATTACGTTAACACGTATAACGTTATGTAGAATTACGATATAACGTATAACGTTATATAGTATTACGTTATAACATATAACGTTATGTAGCATTACGATATAACGTATAACGTTATGTAGAATTACGATATAACGTATAACGTTATATAGTATTATGATATAACGTATAACGTTATGTAGCATTACGATATAACGTATAAGGTTATGTAGCAGAAGGATATAACGTATAACGTTATGTAGAATTACGATATAACGTATAACGTTATATAGTATTATGTTATAACGTATAACGTTATGTAGCATTACGATATAACGTATAAGGTTATGTAGCATAACGATATAACGTATAACGTTATACAGTATTATGTTATAACGTATAACGTTATGTAGCATAACGATATAACGTATAACGCTATATGGTAATACGTTATAACGCATAACGTTATGTAGCATTACGATATAACGTATAACGTTATGTAGCATTACGATGTAACGTATAACGTTATGTAGCATTACGATATAACGTGTAACGTTATGTAGCATAACGATATAACGTATAACGTTATACAGTATGACGTTATAACGTATAACGTTATGTATCATTACGATATAACGTATAACGTTATGTAGCATTACGATGTAACGTATAACGTTATGTAGCATTACGATATAACGTATAACGTTATGTAGCATTACGATGTAACGTATAACGTTATGTAGCATTACGATATAACGTGTAACGTTATGTAGCATAACGATATAACGTATAACGTTATACAGTATGACGTTATAACGTATAACGTTATGTATCATTACGATATAACGTATAACGTTATGTAGAATTACGATATAACGTATAACGTTATATAGTATTACGTTATAACATATAACGTTATGTAGCATTACGATACAACGTATAACGTTATGTAGCATAACGATATAACGTATAACGTTATATAGTATTAGGTTATAACGTATAACGTTATGTAGTATTACGTTATAACATATAACGTTATGTAGTATTACGTTATAACGTATAACGTTATGTAGAATTACGATATAACGTATAACGTTATATAGTATTACGTTATAACATATAACGTTATGTAGCATTACGATATAACGTATAACGATATGTAGAATTACGATATAACGTATAACGTTATATAGTATTATGTTATAACGTATAACGTTATGTAGCATTACGATATAACGTATAAGGTTATGTAGCATAACGATATAACGTATAACGTTATACAGTATTATGTTATAACGTATAACGTTATGTAGAATAACCATATAACGTATAACGTTATATGGTAATACGTTATAACGCATAACGTTATGTAGCATTACGATATAACGTATAACGTTATGTAGCATTACGATGTAACGTATAACGTTATGTAGCATTACGATATAACGTATAACGTTATGTAGCATTACGATATAACGTATAACGTTATGTAGCATTACGATGTAACGTATAACGTTATGTAGCATTCCGATATAACGTATAACGTTATGTAGCATTACGATATAACGTATAACGTTATATAGTATTACGTTATAACGTATAACGTTATGTAGCATTACGATATAACGTATAACGTTATGTAGCATTACGATATAACGTATAACGTTATATAGTATTACGTTATAACGTATAACGTTATGTAGCATTACGATATAACGTATAACGTTATATAGTATTACGTTATAAGGTATAACGTTATGTAGTATTACGTTATAACGTATAACGTTATGTAGCATTACGATATAACGTATAACGTTATATAGTATTACGTTATAACGTATAACGTTATATAGCATAACGATATAACGTATAACGTTATATGGTAATACGTTATAACGTATAACGTTATGTAGCATTACGATATAACGTATAACGTTATGTAGCATTACGATGTAACGTATAACGTTATGTAGCATTACGATATAACGTATAACGTTATATGGTAATACGTTATAACTTATAACGTTATGTAGCATTACGATATAACGTATAACGTTATGTAGCATTACGATGTAACGTATAACGTTATGTAGCATTACGATATAACGTATAACGTTATATGGTAATACGTTATAACGTATAACGTTATATAGCATTACGATATAATGTATAACGTTATACAGTATTATGTTATAACGTATAACGTTAAGTAGCATTACGATATAACGTGTAACGTTATGTAGCATAACGATATAACGTATAAGGTTACATAGTATTACGTTATAACGTATATCGTTATGTAGCATTACGTTATAACGTATAACGTTATGTAGCATTACGATATAACGCATAACGTTATGTAGCATTACGATGTAACGTATAACGTTATGTAGCATTACGGTATAACGTATAACGTTATGTAGCATTACGATATAATGTATAACGTTATATGGTAATACGTTATAACGTATAACGTTATGTAGCATTACGATATAACGTATAACGTTATGTAGCATTACGATGTAACGTATAACGTTATGTAGCATTACGTTATAACGTATAACGTTATATAGTATCACGTTATAACGTATAACGTTATGTAGTATTACGTCATAACGTATAACGTTATGTAGTATTACGTTATATCGTATAACGTTATGTAGCATTACGATATAACGTGTAACGTTATGTAGCATAACGATATAACGTATAACGTTACATAGTATTACGTTATAACGTATAACGTTATGTAGCATTGCGATATAACGTATAACGTTATGTAGCATTACGATATAACGTATAACGTTATATGGTAATACGTTATAACGTATAACGTTATGTAGCATTACGATATAACGTATAACGTTATGTAGCATTACGATGTAACGTATAACGTTATGTAGCATTACGTTATAACGTATAACGTTATATGGTAATACGTTATAACGTATAACGTTATGTAGCATTACGATATAACGTATAACGTTATGTAGCATTACGATGTAACGTATAACGTTATGTAGCATTACGATATAACGTATAACGTTATATGGTAATACGTTATAACGTATAACGTTATGTAGCATTACGATATAACGTATAACGTTATGTAGCATTACGATGTAACGTATAACGTTATGTAGCATTACGTTATAACGTATAACGTTATATAGTATCACGTTATAACGTTTAACGTTATGTAGTATTACGTCATAACGTATAACGTTATGTAGTATTACGTTATAACGTATAACGTTATGTAGCATTACGATATAACGTGTAACGTTATGTAGCATAACGATATAACGTATAACGTTACATAGTATTACGTTATAACGTATAACGTTATGTAGCATTGCGATATAACGTATAACGTTATGTAGCATTAAGATATAACGTATAACGTTATGTAGCTTAACGATATAACGTATAACGTTATATGCTAATACGTTATAACGTATAACGTTATGTAGCATTACGATATAATGTATAACGTTATACAGTATTATGTTAAAACGTATAACGTTATGTAGCATTACGATATAACGTGTAACGTTATGTAGCATAACGATATAACGTATAATGTTATATGGTAATACGTTATAACGTATAACGTTATGTAGCATTACGATATAACGTATAACGTTATGTAGCATTACGATGTAACGTATAACGTTATGTAGCATTACGATATAACGTATAACGTTATATGGTAATACGTTATAACGTATAACGTTATATAGCATTACGATATAATGTATAACGTTATACAGTATTATGTTATAACGTATAACGTTAAGTAGCATTACGATATAACGTGTAACGTTATGTAGCATAACGATATAACGTATAAGGTTACATAGTATTACGTTATAACGTATAACGTTATGTAGCATTACGTTATAACGTATAACGTTATGTAGCATTACGATATAACGCATAACGTTATGTAGCATTACGATGTAACGTATAACGTTATGTAGCATTACGATATAACGAATAACGTTATGTAGCATTACGATATAACGTATAACGTTATGTAGCATAACGATATAACGTATAACGTTATATGCTAATACGTTATAACGTATAACGTTATATGGTAATACGTTATAACGTATAACGTTATGTAGCATAACGATATAACGTATAACGTTACATAGTATTACGTTATAACGTATAACGTTATGTAGCATTACGATATAACGTATAACGTTATGTAGCATTACGATATAACGTATAACGTTATGTAGCTTAACGATATAACGTATAACGTTATATGCTAAAACGTTATAACGTATAACGTTATGTAGCATTACGATATAATGTATAACGTTATACAGTATTATGTTATAACGTATAACGTTATGTAGCATTACGATATAACGTGTAACGTTATATAGCTTAACGATATTACGTATAACGTTATATGGTAATACGTTATAACGTATAACGTTATGTAGCATTACGATATAACGTATAACGTTATGTAGCATTACGATGTAACGTATAACGTTATGTAGCATTACGATATAACGTATAACGTTATATGGTAATACGTTATAACGTATAACGTTATGTAGCATTACGATATAATGTATAACGTTATACAGTATTATGTTATAACGTATAACGTTACGTAGCATTACGATATAACGTGTAACGTTATGTAGCATAACGATATAACGTATAAGGTTACATAGTATTACGTTATAACGTATAACGTTATGTAGCATTACGTTATAACGTATAACGTTATGTAGCATTACGATATAACGCATAACGTTATGTAGCATTACGATGTAACGTATAACGTTATGTAGCATTACGATATAACGTATAACGTTATGTAGCATTACGATATAACGTATAACGTTATGTAGCATAACGATATAACGTATAACGTTATATGCTAATACGTTATAACGTATAACGTATAACGTTATATGCTAATACGTTATAACGTATAACGTTATGTAGCATTACGATATAAGGTATAACGTTATGTAGAATAACGATATAACGTATAACGTTATATGCTAATACGTTATAACGTATAACGTTACATAGTATTACGTTATAACGTATAACGTTATGTAGCATTACGATATAACGTATAACGTTATGTAGCATTACGTTATGACGTATAACGTTATGTAGCATTACGATAAGACGCATAACGTTATGTAGCATTACGATGTAACGTATAACGTTATGTAGCATAACGATATAACGTATAACGTTATATGGTATTACGTTATAACGTATAACGTTATGTAGCATTACGATATAACGTATAACGTTATGTAGCATAACGATATAACGTATAACGTTATATGCTAATACGTTATAATGTATAACGTTATATGGTAATACGTTATAGCGTATAACGTTATGTAGCATTACGATATATCGTATAACGATATGTAGCATAACGATATAACGTATAACGTTATACAGTATTATGTTATAACGTATAACGTTATGTAGCATTACGATATAACGTGTAACGTTATGTAGCATAACGATATAACGTATAACGTTATGTAGCATTACGATATATCGTATAACGATATGTAGCATAACGATATAACGTATAACGTTATGTAGCATAACGATATAACGTATAACGTTATATGCTAATACGTTATAACGTATAACGTTATATGGTAATACGTTATAACGTATAACGTTATGTAGAATTACGATATATCGCATAACGATATGTAGCTTAACGATATAACGTATAACGTTATACAGTATTATGTTATAACGTATAACGTTATGTAGCATTACGATATAACGTGTAAGGTTATGTAGCATAACGATATAACGTATAACGTTATATGGTATTACGTTATAATGTATAACGTTATGTAGCATTACGATATATCGTATAACGATATGTAGCATAACGATATAACGTATAACGTTATACAGTATTATGTTATAACGTATAACGTTATGTAGCATTACGATATAACGTGTAACGTTATGTAGCATTACGATATAACGTATAACGTTATATGGTAATACGTTATAACGTATAACGTTATATGGTAATACGTTATAACGTATAACGTTATGTAGCATTACGATATAACGTATAACGTTATGTAGCATTACGATATAATGTATAACGTTATATGGTAAGACGTTATAACGTATAACGTTATGTAGCATTACGATATAACGTCTAACGTTATGTAGCATTACGTTATAACGTATAACGTTATGTAGCATTACGATATAACGTATAACGTTATGTAGCATTACGATATAACGTATAACGTTATGTAGCATAACGATATAACGCATAACGTTATGTAGCATTACGATATAACGTATAACGTTATGTAGCATTACGATATAACGCATAACGTTATGTAGCATTACGATGTAACGTATAACGTTATGTAGCATAACGATATAACGTATAACGTTATGTAGCATAACGATATAACGTATAACGTTATGTAGCATTACGATATAACGTATAACGTTATGTAGCATTACGATATAACGTATAACGTTATGTAGCATAACGATATAACGCATAACGTTATGTAGCATAACGATATAACGCATAACGTTATGTAGCATTACGATATAACGTATAACGTTATGTAGCATTACGATATAACGTATAACGTAATATGCTAATACGTTATAACGTATAACGTTATATGGTAATACGTTATAACGTATAACGTTATGTAGCACTACGATATAACGTATAACGTTATGTAGCATAACGATATAACGTATAACGTTATATGCTAATACGTTATAACGTATAACGTTATATGCTAATACGTTATAACGTATAACGTTATATGGTAATACGTTATAACGTATAACGTTAAGTAGCATTACGATATAACGTATAACGTTATGTAGCATTACGATGTAACGTATAACGTTATGTAGCATTACGATATAACGTATAACGTTATATGGTAATACGTTATAACGTATAACGTTATGTAGCATTACGATATAACTTATAAAGTTATATAGCATAACGATATAACGTATAACGTTACATAGTATTACGTTATAACGTATAACGTTATGTAGCATTACGATATAACGTATAACGTTATGTAGCATTACGATATAACGTATAACGTTATGTAGCATAACGATATAACGTATAACGTTATGTAGCATAACGATATAACGTATAACGTTATATGGTAATACGTTATAACGCATAACGTTATGTAGCATTACGATATAACGTATAACGTTATGTAGCATTACGATGTAACGTATAACGTTATGTAGCATTACGATATAACGTATAACGTTATGTAGCATTACGATATAACGTATAACGTTATGTAGCATTACGATATAACGTATAACGTTATGTAGCATAACGATATAACGTATAACGTTATGTAGCATAACGATATAACGTATAACGTTATATGCTAATACGTTATAACGTATAACGTTATATGGTAATACGTTATAACGTATAACGTTATGTAGAATTACGATATATCGCATAACGATATGTAGCTTAACGATATAACGTATAACGTTATACAGTATTATGTTATAACGTATAACGTTATGTAGCATTACGATATAACGTGTAAGGTTATGTAGCATAACGATATAACGTATAACGTTATATGGTATTACGTTATAACGTATAACGTTATGTAGCATTACGATATATCGTATAACGATATGTAGCATAACGATATAACGTATAACGTTATACAGTATTATGTTATAACGTATAACGTTATGTAGCATTACGATATAACGTGTAACGTTATGTAGCATTACGATATAACGTATAACGTTATATGGTAATACGTTATAACGTATAACGTTATATGGTAATACGTTATAACGTATAACGTTATGTAGCATTACGATATAACGTATAACGTTATGTAGCATTACGATATAATGTATAACGTTATATGGTAAGACGTTATAACGTATAACGTTATGTAGAATTACGATATATCGCATAACGATATGTAGCTTAACGATATAACGTATAACGTTATACAGTATTATGTTATAACGTATAACGTTATGTAGCATTACGATATAACGTGTAAGGTTATGTAGCATAACGATATAACGTATAACGTTATATGGTATTACGTTATAACGTATAACGTTATGTAGCATTACGATATATCGTATAACGATATGTAGCATAACGATATAACGTATAACGTTATACAGTATTATGTTATAACGTATAACGTTATGTAGCATTACGATATAACGTGTAACGTTATGTAGCATTACGATATAACGTATAACGTTATATGGTAATACGTTATAACGTATAACGTTATATGGTAATACGTTATAACGTATAACGTTATGTAGCATTACGATATAACGTATAACGTTATGTAGCATTACGATATAATGTATAACGTTATATGGTAAGACGTTATAACGTATAACGTTATGTAGCATTACGATATAACGTATAACGTTATGTAGCATAACGATATAACGTATAACGTTATATGCTAATACGTTATAACGTATAACGTTATATGGTAATACGTTATAACGTATAACGTTATGTAGCATTACGATATATCGTATAACGATATGTAGCATAACGATATAAAGTATAACGTTATACAGTATTATGTTATAGCGTATAACGTTATATAGCATTACGATATAATGTATAAGGTTATGTAGCATAACGATATAACGTATAACGTTATGTAGCATAACGATATAACGTATAACGTTATATGGTATTACGTTATAACGTATAACGTTATGTAGCATTACGATATAACGTATAACGTTATGTAGCATAACGATATAACGTATAACGTTATGTAGCATTACGATATAACGTATATCGTTATGTAGCATAACGATATAACGCATAACGTTATGTAGCATTACGATATAACGTATAACGTTATGTAGCATTACGATATAACGCATAACGTTATGTAGCATTACGATGTAACGTATAACGTTATGTAGCATAACGATATAACGTATAACGTTATATGGTATTACGTTATAACGTATAACGTTATGTAGCATTACGATATAACGTATAACGTTATGTAGCATAACGATATAACGTATAACGTTATATGCTAATACGTTATAACGTATAACGTTATATGGTAATACGTTATAACGTATAACGTTATGTAGCATTACGATATATCGTATAACGATATGTAGCATAACGATATAAAGTATAACGTTATACAGTATTATGTTATAGCGTATAACGTTATATAGCATTACGATATAATGTATAAGGTTATGTAGCATAACGATATAACGTATAACGTTATATGGTAATACGTTATAACGCATAACGTTATGTAGCATTACGATATAACGTATAACGTTATGTAGCATTACGATGTAACGTATAACGTTATGTAGCATTACGATGTAACGTATAACGTTATACAGTATTATGTTATAACGTATAACGTTATGTAGCATAACGATATAACGTATAACGTTATATGGTATTACGTTATAACGTATAACGTTATGTAGTATTACGTCATAACGTATAACGTTATTTAGTATTACGTTATAACGTATAACGTTATGTAGCATTACGATATATCGCATAACGATATGTAGCATAACGATATAACGTATAACGTTATACAGTATTATGTTATAACGTATAACGTTATGTAGCATTACGATATAACGTGTAACGTTATGTAGCATTACGATATAACGTATAACGTTATGTAGCATTACGTTATGACGTATAACGTTATGTAGCATTACGATAAGACGCATAACGTTATGTAGCATTACGATGTAACGTATAACGTTATGTAGCATAACGATATAACGTATAACGTTATATGGTATTACGTTATAACGTATAACGTTATGTAGCATAACGATATAACGCATAACGTTATGTAGCATAACGATATAACGCATAACGTTATGTAGCATTACGATATAACGTATAACGTTATGTAGCATTACGATATAACGTATAACGTAATATGCTAATACGTTATAACGTATAACGTTATATGGTAATACGTTATAACGTATAACGTTATGTAGCACTACGATATAACGTATAACGTTATGTAGCATAACGATATAACGTATAACGTTATATGCTAATACGTTATAACGTATAACGTTATATGCTAATACGTTATAACGTATAACGTTATATGGTAATACGTTATAACGTATAACGTTAAGTAGCATTACGATATAACGTATAACGTTATGTAGCATTACGATGTAACGTATAACGTTATGTAGCATTACGATATAACGTATAACGTTATATGGTAATACGTTATAACGTATAACGTTATGTAGCATTACGATATAACTTATAAAGTTATATAGCATAACGATATAACGTATAACGTTACATAGTATTACGTTATAACGTATAACGTTATGTAGCATTACGATATAACGTATAACGTTATGTAGCATTACGATATAACGTATAACGTTATGTAGCATAACGATATAACGTATAACGTTATGTAGCATAACGATATAACGTATAACGTTATATGGTAATACGTTATAACGCATAACGTTATGTAGCATTACGATATAACGTATAACGTTATGTAGCATTACGATGTAACGTATAACGTTATGTAGCATTACGATATAACGTATAACGTTATGTAGCATTACGATATAACGTATAACGTTATGTAGCATTACGATATAACGTATAACGTTATGTAGCATAACGATATAACGTATAACGTTATGTAGCATAACGATATAACGTATAACGTTATATGCTAATACGTTATAACGTATAACGTTATATGGTAATACGTTATAACGTATAACGTTATGTAGAATTACGATATATCGCATAACGATATGTAGCTTAACGATATAACGTATAACGTTATACAGTATTATGTTATAACGTATAACGTTATGTAGCATTACGATATAACGTGTAAGGTTATGTAGCATAACGATATAACGTATAACGTTATATGGTATTACGTTATAACGTATAACGTTATGTAGCATTACGATATATCGTATAACGATATGTAGCATAACGATATAACGTATAACGTTATACAGTATTATGTTATAACGTATAACGTTATGTAGCATTACGATATAACGTGTAACGTTATGTAGCATTACGATATAACGTATAACGTTATATGGTAATACGTTATAACGTATAACGTTATATGGTAATACGTTATAACGTATAACGTTATGTAGCATTACGATATAACGTATAACGTTATGTAGCATTACGATATAATGTATAACGTTATATGGTAAGACGTTATAACGTATAACGTTATGTAGCATTACGATATAACGTCTAACGTTATGTAGCATTACGTTATAACGTATAACGTTATGTAGCATTACGATATAACGTATAACGTTATGTAGCATTACGATATAACGTATATCGTTATGTAGCATAACGATATAACGCATAACGTTATGTAGCATTACGATATAACGTATAACGTTATGTAGCATTACGATATAACGCATAACGTTATGTAGCATTACGATGTAACGTATAACGTTATGTAGCATAACGATATAACGTATAACGTTATATGGTATTACGTTATAACGTATAACGTTATGTAGCATTACGATATAACGTATAACGTTATGTAGCATAACGATATAACGTATAACGTTATATGCTAATACGTTATAACGTATAACGTTATATGGTAATACGTTATAACGTATAACGTTATGTAGCATTACGATATATCGTATAACGATATGTAGCATAACGATATAAAGTATAACGTTATACAGTATTATGTTATAGCGTATAACGTTATATAGCATTACGATATAATGTATAAGGTTATGTAGCATAACGATATAACGTATAACGTTATATGGTAATACGTTATAACGCATAACGTTATGTAGCATTACGATATAACGTATAACGTTATGTAGCATTACGATGTAACGTATAACGTTATGTAGCATTACGATGTAACGTATAACGTTATACAGTATTATGTTATAACGTATAACGTTATGTAGCATAATGATATAACGTATAACGTTATATGGTATTACGTTATAACGTATAACGTTATGTAGTATTACGTCATAACGTATAACGTTATTTAGTATTACGTTATAACGTATAACGTTATGTAGCATTACGATATATCGCATAACGATATGTAGCATAACGATATAACGTATAACGTTATACAGTATTATGTTATAACGTATAACGTTATGTAGCATTACGATATAACGTGTAACGTTATGTAGCATTACGATATAACGTATAACGTTATGTAGCATTACGTTATGACGTATAACGTTATGTAGCATTACGATAAGACGCATAACGTTATGTAGCATTACGATGTAACGTATAACGTTATGTAGCATAACGATATAACGTATAACGTTATATGGTATTACGTTATAACGTATAACGTTATGTAGCATTACGATATAACGTATAACGTTATGTAGCATAACGATATAACGTATAACGTTATATGCTAATACGTTATAATGTATAACGTTATATGGTAATACGTTATAGCGTATAACGTTATGTAGCATTACGATATATCGTATAACGATATGTAGCATAACGATATAACGTATAACGTTATACAGTATTATGTTATAACGTATAACGTTATGTAGCATTACGATATAACGTGTAACGTTATGTAGCATAACGATATAACGTATAACGTTATGTAGCATTACGATATATCGTATAACGATATGTAGCATAACGATATAACGTATAACGTTATACAGTATTATGTTATAACGTATAACGTTATGTAGCATTACGATATAACGTGTAACGTTATGTAGCATTACGATATATCGTATAACGATATGTTGCATAACGATATAACGTATAACGTTATACAGTATTATGTTATAACGTATAACGTTATGTAGCATTACGAAATTACGTATAACGTTATGTACTATTACGTTGTAACATATAACCTTATGTAGTATTACCTTATAACGTATATCGTTATGTATCATTACGTTATAACGCATTACGCTATATAGCATTTCGATATAACGCATAACGTTATATGGTCATACGTTATAACGTATAACGCTATGTAGCATTACGATATAACGAATAACGTTATATGGTAATACGTTATAACGTATAACGTTATGTAGTATTACGTTATAACGTATACGTTATGTAGCATTACGATATAATGTATAACGTTATATGGTAATACGTTATAACGTATAACGTTTTGTAGCATTACTATATAACGTCTAACGTTATGCAGCATTACGATATAACGTATAACGTTATGTAGCAATACGATATAACGCATAACGTTATATAGTATTACGTTATAACGTATAACGTTATGTAGCATTACGATATGATGTATAACGTTATATGGTAATACGTTATAACGTATAACGTTATGTAGCATTACTATATAACGTCTAACGTTATGTAGCATTACGATATAACGTATAACGTTATGTAGTACTACGTTATACCGCATAACGTTATGTAGCATTACCATATAACGTATAACGTCATGTAGCATTACGATATAACGTATAACGATATATGGTAATACGTTATAACGTATAACGCTATGTAACATTACGATATAACGTATAACGTTATGTAGCATTACTATGTAACGTATAACGTTATGTAGCATTACGATATAACGTATAACGTTATATAGTATCACGTTATAAGGTATAACGTTATGTAGTATTACGATATAACGTATAACGTTATGTAGCATTACGATATAACGTATAACGTTATATGGTAATACGTTATAACGTATAACGTTATGTAGCATTACGATATAACGTGTAACGTTATGTAGCATAACGATATAACGTATAACGTTATACAGTATTATGTTTTAACGTATAACGTTATATAGCATTACGAAATAACGTATAACGTTATGTACTATTACGTTATAACATATAACGTTAAGTAGTATTACGTTATAACGTCTAACGTTATACAGTATTATGTTATAACGTATAACGTTATGTAGTATTATATTATAACGTATAACGTTATGTAGCATTACGATATAACGTATAACGTTATGTAGCATTACGATATAACGTATAACGTTATGTAGCATAACGATATAACGTATAACGTAATGTAGCATTACGATATAACGTATAACGTTATGTAGCATAACGATATAACGTATAACGTTATGTAGCATTACGATATAACGTATAACGTTATGTAGCATAACGATATAACGTATAACGTTATATGGTATTACGTTATAACGTATAACGTTATGTAGTATTACGTCATAACGTATAACGTTATGTAGTATTACGTTATGACGTATAACGTTATGTAGCATTACGATATATCGCATAACGATATGTAGCATAACGATATAACGTATAACGTTATACTGTATTATGTTATAACGTATAACGTTATGTAGCATTACGATATAACGTATAAGGTTATGTAGCATAACGATATAACGTATAACGTCATGTAGCATTACGATATAACGTATAACGATATATGGTAATACGTTATAACGTATAACGCTATGTAACATTACGATATAACGTATAACGTTATGTAGCATTACTATGTAACGTATAACGTTATGTAGCATTACGATATAACGTATAACGTAATGTAGCATTACGTTATACCGCATAACGTTATGTAGCATTACCATATAACGTATAACGTCATGTAGCATTACGATATAACGTATAACGATATATGGTAATACGTTATAACGTATAACGCTATGTAACATTACGATATAACGTATAACGTTATGTAGCATTACTATGTAACGTATAACGTTATGTAGCATTACGATATAACGTATAACGTTATATAGTATCACGTTATAAGGTATAACGTTATGTAGTATTACGATATAACGTATAACGTTATGTAGCATTACGATATAACGTATAACGTTATATGGTAATACGTTATAACGTATAACTTTATGTAGCATTACGATATAACGTATAACGTTATGTAGCATAACGATATAACGTATAACGTTATACAGTATTATGTTATAACGTATAACGGTATGTAGCATTACGAAATAACGTATAACGTTATGTACTATTACGTTATAACATATAACGTTATGTAGTATTACGTTATAACGTCTAACGTTATACAGTATTATGTTATAACGTATAACGTTATGTAGTATTACGTTATAACGTATAACGTTGTGTAGCATAACGATATAACGTATAACGTTATACAGTATTATGTTATAACGTATAACGTTATGTAGCATTACGAAATAACGTATAACCTTATGTACTATTACGTTATAACATATAACGTCGTATATGTTTACGTTATAACGTCTAACGTTATACAGTATTATGTTATAACGTATAACGTTATACAGTATTACGTTATAACGTATAACGTTATGTAGCATTACTATATAACGTCTAACGTTATGTAGCATTATGATATAACGTATAACGTTATGTAGCAATACGATATAACGTATAACGTTATGTAGCATTACCATATAACGTATAACGTCATGTAGCATTACGATATAACGTATAACGATATATGGTAATACGTTATAACGTATAACGCTATGTAACATTACGATATAACGTATAACGTTATGTAGCATTACTATGTAACGTATAACGTTATGTAGCATTACGATATAACGTATAACGTTATATAGTATCACGTTATAAGGTATAACGTTATGTAGTATTACGATATAACGTATAACGTTATGTAGCATTACGATATAACGTATAACGTTATATGGTAATACGTTATAACGTATAACTTTATGTAGCATTACGATATAACGTATAACGTTATGTAGCATAACGATATAACGTATAACGTTATACAGTATTATGTTATAACGTATAACGGTATGTAGCATTACGAAATAACGTATAACGTTATGTACTATTACGTTATAACATATAACGTTATGTAGTATTACGTTATAACGTCTAACGTTATACAGTATTATGTTATAACGTATAACGTTATGTAGTATTACGTTATAACGTATAACGTTGTGTAGCATAACGATATAACGTATAACGTTATACAGTATTATGTTATAACGTATAACGTTATGTAGCATTACGAAATAACGTATAACCTTATGTACTATTACGTTATAACATATAACGTTATGTAGTATTACGTTATAACGTCTAACGTTATACAGTATTATGTTATAACGTATAACGTTATACAGTATTACGTTATAACGTATAACGTTATGTAGCATTACTATATAACGTCTAACGTTATGTAGCATTATGATATAACGTATAACGTTATGTAGCAATACGATATAACGTATAACGTTATGTAGTATTACGTTATAACGTATAACGTTGTGTAGCATTACGATATAACGTATAACGTTATATAGTATTACGTTATAACGTATAACGTTATGTAGCATTACGATATAACGTATAACGTTATGTAGCATTACGATATAACGTATAACGTTATGTAGCATTACGATATAACGTATAACGTAATATGCTAATACGTTATAACGTATAACGTTATATGGTAATACGTTATAACGTATAACGTTATGTAGCACTACGATATAACGTATAACGTTATGTAGCATAACGATATAACGTATAACGTTATATGCTAATACGTTATAACGTATAACGTTATATGCTAATACGTTATAACGTATAACGTTATATGGTAATACGTTATAACGTATAACGTTAAGTAGCATTACGATATAACGTATAACGTTATGTAGCATTACGATGTAACGTATAACGTTATGTAGCATTACGATATAACGTATAACGTTATATGGTAATACGTTATAACGTATAACGTTATGTAGCATTACGATATGATGTATAACGTTATATGGTAATACGTTATAACGTATAACGTTATGTAGCATTACTACATAACGTCTAACGTTATGTAGCATTACGATATAACGTATAACGTTATGTAGTATTACGTTATACCGCATAACGTTATGTAGCATTACCATATAACGTATAACGTCATGTAGCATTACGATATAACGTATAACGATATATGGTAATACGTTATAACGTATAACGCTATGTAACATTACGATATATCGTATAACGTTATGTAGCATTACTATGTAACGTATAACGTTATGTAGCATTACGATATAACGTATAACGTTATATAGTATCACGTTATAAGGTATAACGTTATGTAGTATTACGATATAACGTATAACGTTATGTAGCATTACGATATAACGTATAACGTTATATGGTAATACGTTATAACGTATAACTTTATGTAGCATTACGATATAACGTATATCGTTATGTAGCATAACGATATAACGTATAACGTTATACAGTATTATGTTATAACGTATAACGTTATGTAGCATTACGAAATAACGTATAACCTTATGTACTATAACGTTATAACATATAACGTTATGTAGTATTACGTTATAACGTCTAACGTTATACAGTATTATGTTATAACGTATAACGTTATGTAGTATTACGTTATAACGTATAACGTTATGTAGCATTACGATATAACGTATAACGTTATGTAGCATTACGATATAACGTATAACGTTATGTAGCATAACAATATAACGTATAACGTTATGTAGCATAACGATATAACGTATAACGTTATATGGTAATACGTTATAACGCATAACGTTATGTAGCATTACGATATAACGTATAACGTTATGTGCATTACGATATAACGTATAACGTTATGTAGCATTACGATGTAACGTATAACGTTATACAGTATTACGTTATAACGTATAACGTTATGTAGCATTACTATATAACGTCTAACGTTATGTAGCATTATGATATAACGTATAACGTTATGTAGCAATACGATATAACGTATAACGTTATATAGTATTACGTTATAACGTATAACGTTATGTAGTATTACGTTATAACGTATAACGTTATGTAGCATTACGATATGATGTATAACGTTATATGGTAATACGTTATAACTTATAACGTTATGTAGCATTACTATATAACGTCTAACGTTATGTAGCATTACGATATAACGTATAACGTTATGTAGTATTACGTTATACCGCATAACGTTATGTAGCATTACCATATAACGTATAACGTCATGTAGCATTACGATATAACGTATAACGATATATGGTAATACGTTATAACGTATAACGCTATGTAACATTACGATATAACGTATAACGTTATGTAGCATTACTATGTAACGTATAACGTTATGTAGCATTACGATATAACGTATAACGTTATATAGTATCACGTTATAAGGTATAACGTTATGTAGTATTACGATATAACGTATAACGTTATGTAGCATTACGATATAACGTATAACGTTATATGGTAATACGTTATAACGTATAACTTTATGTAGCATTACGATATAACGTATAACACACTCTATCAGATTGATATAACGTATAACGTTATACAGTATTATGTTATAACGTATAACGGTATGTAGCATTACGAAATAACGTATAACGTTATGTACTATTACGATATAACGTATAACATTATGTAGTATTACGTTATAACGTATAACGTTGTGTAGCATTACGATATAACGTATAACGTTATATAGTATTACGTTATAACGTATAACGTTATGTAGCATTACGATATAACGTATAACGTTATGTAGCATTACGATATAACGTATAACGTTATGTAGCATAACGATATAACGTATAACGTTATGTAGCATAACGATATAACGTATAACGTTATATGGTAATACGTTATAACGCATAACGTTATGTAGCATTACGATATAACGTATAACGTTATGTAGTATTACGTTATAACGTATAACGTTATGTAGCATTACGATATAACGTATAACGTTATGTAGCATTGCGATATAACGTATAACGTAATATGCTAATACGTTATAACGTATAACGTTATATGGTAATACGTTATAACGTATAACGTTATGTAGCACTACGATATAACGTATAACGTTATGTAGCATAACGATATAACGTATAACGTTATATGCTAATACGTTATAACGTATAACGTTATATGCTAATACGTTATAACGTATAACGTTATATGGTAATACGTTATAACGTATAACGTTAAGTAGCATTACGATATAACGTATAACGTTATGTAGCATTACGATGTAACGTATAACGTTATGTAGCATTACGATATAACGTATAACGTTATATGGTAATACGTTATAACGTATAACGTTATGTAGCATTACGATATAACTTATAAAGTTATATAGCATAACGATATAACGTATAACGTTACATAGTATTACGTTATAACGTATAACGTTATGTAGCATTACGATATAACGTATAACGTTATGTAGCATTACGATATAACGTATAACGTTATGTAGCATAACGATATAACGTATAACGTTATGTAGCATAACGATATAACGTATAACGTTATATGGTAATACGTTATAACGCATAACGTTATGTAGCATTACGATATAACGTATAACGTTATGTAGCATAACGATATAACGTATAACGTTATGTAGCATAACGATATAACGTATAACGTTATATGGTAATACGTTATAACGTATAACGTTATATAGCATTACGATATGATGTATAACGTTATATGGTAATACGTTATAACGTATAACGTTATGTAGCATTACGATATAACGTATAACGTTATGTAGCATAACGATATAACGTATAACGTTATGTAGCATAACGATATGACGTATAACGTTATATGGTAATACGTTATAACGCATAACGTTATGTAGCATTACGATATAACGTATAACGTTATGTAGCATAACGATATAACGTATAACGTTATGTAGCATTACGATATAACGTATAACGTTATGTAGCATTACGATGTAACGTATAACGTTATGTAGCATTACGATATAACGTATAACGTTATGTAGCATTACGATATAACGTATAACGTTATGTAGCATTACGATATAACGTATAACGTTATGTAGCATAACGATATAACGTATAACGTTATGTAGCATAACGATATAACGTATAACGTTATATGCTAATACGTTATAACGTATAACGTTATATGGTAATACGTTATAACGTATAACGTTATGTAGAATTACGATATATCGCATAACGATATGTAGCTTAACGATATAACGTATAACGTTATACAGTATTATGTTATAACGTATAACGTTATGTAGCATTACGATATAACGTGTAAGGTTATGTAGCATAACGATATAACGTATAACGTTATATGGTATTACGTTATAACGTATAAAGTTATGTAGCATTACGATATATCGTATAACGATATGTAGCATAACGATATAACGTATAACGTTATACAGTATTATGTTATAACGTATAACGTTATGTAGCATTACGATATAACGTGTAACGTTATGTAGCATTACGATATAACGTATAACGTTATATGGTAATACGTTATAACGTATAACGTTATATGGTAATACGTTATAACGTATAACGTTATGTAGCATTACGATATAACGTATAACGTTATGTAGCATTACGATATAATGTATAACGTTATATGGTAAGACGTTATAACGTATAACGTTATGTAGCATTACGATATAACGTCTAACGTTATGTAGCATTACGTTATAACGTATAACGTTATGTAGCATTACGATATAACGTATAACGTTATGTAGCATTACGATATAACGTATAACGTTATGTAGCATAACGATATAACGCATAACGTTATGTAGCATTACGATATAACGTATAACGTTATGTAGCATTACGATATAACGCATAACGTTATGTAGCATTACGATGTAACGTATAACGTTACGTAGCATAACGATATAACGTATAACGTTATTTGGTATTACGTTATAACGTATAACGTTATGTAGCATTACGATATAACGTATAACGTTATGTAGCATAACGATATAACGTATAACGTTATATGCTTATACGTTATAACGTATAACGTTATATGGTAATACGTTATAACGTATAACGTTATGTAGCATTACGATATATCGTATAACGATATGTAGCATAACGATATAAAGTATAACGTTATACAGTATTATGTAATAGCGTATAACGTTATGTAGCATTACGATATAATGTATAAGGTTATGTAGCATAACGATATAACGTATAACGTTATATGGTAATACGTTATAACGCATAACGTTATGTAGCATTACGATATAACGTATAACGTTATGTAGCATTACGATGTAACGTATAACGTTATGTAGCATTACGATGTAACGTATAACGTTATACAGTATTATGTTATAACGTATAACGTTACGTAGCATAACGATATAACGTATAACGTTATTTGGTATTACGTTATAACGTATAACGTTATGTAGCATTACGATATAACGTATAACGTTATGTAGCATAACGATATAACGTATAACGTTATATGCTAATACGTTATAATGTATAACGTTATATGGTAATACGTTATAGCGTATAACGTTATGTAGCATTACGATATATCGTATAACGATATGTAGCATAACGATATAACGTATAACGTTATACAGTATTATGTTATAACGTATAACGTTATGTAGCATTACGATATAACGTGTAACGTTATGTAGCATAACGATATAACGTATAACGTTATGTAGCATTACGATATATCGTATAACGATATGTAGCATAACGATATAACGTATAACGTTATACAGTATTATGTTATAACGTATAACGTTATGTAGCATTACGATATAACGTGTAACGTTATGTAGCATTACGATATATCGTATAACGATATGTTGCATAACGATATAACGTATAACGTTATACAGTATTATGTTATAACGTATAACGTTATGTAGCATTACGAAATTACGTATAACGTTATGTAGCATTACGAAATTACGTATAACGTTATGTACTATTACGTTGTAACATATAACCTTATGTAGTATTACCTTATAACGTATATCGTTATGTATCATTACGTTATAACGCATTACGCTATATAGCATTTCGATATAACGCATAACGTTATATGGTCATACGTTATAACGTATAACGCTATGTAGCATTACGATATAACGAATAACGTTATATGGTAATACGTTATAACGTATAACGTTATGTAGTATTACGTTATAACGTATACGTTATGTAGCATTACGATATAATGTATAACGTTATATGGTAATACGTTATAACGTATAACGTTTTGTAGCATTACTATATAACGTCTAACGTTATGCAGCATTACGATATAACGTATAACGTTATGTAGCAATACGATATAACGCATAACGTTATATAGTATTACGTTATAACGTATAACGTTATGTAGCATTACGATATGATGTATAACGTTATATGGTAATACGTTATAACGTATAACGTTATGTAGCATTACTATATAACGTCTAACGTTATGTAGCATTACGATATAACGTATAACGTTATGTAGTACTACGTTATACCGCATAACGTTATGTAGCATTACCATATAACGTATAACGTCATGTAGCATTACGATATAACGTATAACGATATATGGTAATACGTTATAACGTATAACGCTATGTAACATTACGATATAACGTATAACGTTATGTAGCATTACTATGTAACGTATAACGTTATGTAGCATTACGATATAACGTATAACGTTATATAGTATCACGTTATAAGGTATAACGTTATGTAGTATTACGATATAACGTATAACGTTATGTAGCATTACGATATAACGTATAACGTTATATGGTAATACGTTATAACGTATAACGTTATGTAGCATTACGATATAACGTGTAACGTTATGTAGCATAACGATATAACGTATAACGTTATACAGTATTATGTTTTAACGTATAACGTTATATAGCATTACGAAATAACGTATAACGTTATGTACTATTACGTTATAACATATAACGTTATGTAGTATTACGTTATAACGTCTAACGTTATACAGTATTATGTTATAACGTATAACGTTATGTAGTATTACATTATAACGTATAACGTTATGTAGCATTACGATATAACGTATAACGTTATGTAGCATTACGATATAACGTATAACGTTATGTAGCATAACGATATAACGTATAACGTAATGTAGCATTACGATATAACGTATAACGTTATGTAGCATAACGATATAACGTATAACGTTATGTAGCATTACGATATAACGTATAACGTTATGTAGTATTACGTTATAACGTATAACGTTATGTAGCATTACGATATAACGTATAACGTTATGTAGCATTACGATATAACGTATAACGTTATGTAGCATTACGATGTAACGTATAACGTTATACAGTATTATGTTATAACGTATAACGTTATGTAGCATAACGATATAACGTATAACGTTATATGGTATTACGTTATAACGTATAACGTTATGTAGTATTACGTCATAACGTATAACGTTATGTAGTATTACGTTATGACGTATAACGTTATGTAGCATTACGATATATCGCATAACGATATGTAGCATAACGATATAACGTATAACGTTATACTGTATTATGTTATAACGTATAACGTTATGTAGCATTACGATATAACGTATAAGGTTATGTAGCATAACGATATAACGTATAACGTAATGTAGCATTACGATATAACGTATAACGTTATGTAGCATAACGATATAACGTATAACGTTATGTAGCATAACGATATAACGTATAACGTTATATGGTAATACGTTATATCGCATAACGATATGTAGCATAACGATATAACGTATAACGTTATACTGTATTATGTTATAACGTATAACGTTATGTAGCATTACGATATAACGTATAAGGTTATGTAGCATAACGATATAACGTATAACGTTATGTAGCATTACGATATAATGTATAACGTTATATGGTAAGACGTTATAACGTATAACGTTATGTAGCATTACGATATAACGTCTAACGTTATGTAGCATTACGTTATAACGTATAACGTTATGTAGCATTACGATATAACGTATATCGTTATGTAGCATTACGATATAACGTATAACGTTATGTAGCATAACGATATAACGCATAACGTTATGTAGCATTACGATATAACGTATAACGTTATGTAGCATAACGATATAACGTATAACGTTATATAGTATCACGTTATAACGTATAACGTTATGTAGTATTACGTCATAAAGTATAACGTTATGTAGTATTACGTAATAACGTATAACGTTATGTAGCATTACGATATATCGTATAACAATATGTAGCATAACGATATAACGTATAACGTTATATGGTAATACGTTATAACGTATAACGTTATCTAGCATTACGATATATCGTATAACGATATGTAGCATAACGATATAACGTATAACGTTATACAGTATTTTGTTATAACGTATAACGATATGTAGCATAACGATATAACGTGTAACGTTATGTAGCATAACGATATAACGTATAACGTTATGTGGTATTACGTTATAACGTATAACGTTATGTAGCATTACGATATATCGTATAGCGATATGTAGCATAACGATATAACGTATAACGTTATGTAGCATTACGATATAACGTATAACGTTATGTAGCATTACTATATAACGTATAACGTTATGTAGTATTACGTTATAACGTATAACGTTATGTAGCATTACGATATAACGTATAACGTTATGTAGCATTACGATATAACGTATAACGTTATGTAGCATTACTATATAACGTATAACGTTATGTAGTATTACGTTATAACGTATAACGTTATATAGTATTACGTTATAACGTATAACGTTATGTAGTATGACGTCATAACGTATAACGTTATGTAGTATTACGTTATAACGTATAACGTTATGTAGCATTACGATATATCGCATAACGATATGTAGCATAACGATATAACGTATAACGTTATACAGTATTATGTTATAACGTATAACGTTATGTAGCATTACGATATAACGTGTAACGTTATGTAGTATTACGTTATAACGTCTAACGTTATACAGTATTATGTTATAACGTATAACGTTATATAGTATCACGTTATAACGTATAACGTTATGTAGCATTACGATATAACGTATAACGTTATATAGCATTACGATATAACGTATAACGTTATGTAGCATTACGATATAACGTATAACGTTATGTAGCATTACTATATAACGTATAACGTTATGTAGTATTACGTTATAACGTATAACGTTATATAGTATTACGTTATAACGTATAACGTTATGTAGCATTACGATATAACGTATAACGTTATGTAGCATTACGATATAACGTATAACGTTATGTAGCATTACGATATAACGCATAACGTTATGTAGCATTACGATGTAACGTATAACGTTATGTAGCATAACGATATAACGTATAACGTTATATGGTATTACGTTATAACGTATAACGTTATGTAGCATTACGATATAACGTATAACGTTATGTAGCATAACGATATATCGTATAACGTTATATGCTAATACGTTATAACGTATAACGTTATATGGTAATACGTTATAACGTATAACGTTATGTAGCATTACGATATATCGTATAACGATATGTAGCATAACGATATAAAGTATAACGTTATACAGTATTATGTTATAGCGTATAACGTTATGTAGCATTACGATATAATGTATAAGGTTATGTAGCATAACGATATAACGTATAACGTTATATGGTAATACGTTATAACGCATAACGTTATGTAGCATTACGATATAACGTATAACGTTATGTAGCATTACGATGTAACGTATAACGTTATGTAGCATTACGATGTAACGTATAACGTTATACAGTATTATGTTATAACGTATAACGTTATGTAGCATAACGATATAACGTATAACGTTATATGGTATTACGTTATAACGTATAACGTTATGTAGTATTACGTCATAACGTATAACGTTATGTAGTATTACGTTATAACGTATAACGTTATGTAGCATTACGATATATCGCATAACGATATGTAGCATAACGATATAACGTATAACGTTATACAGTATTATGTTATAACGTATAACGTTATGTAGCATTACGATATAACGTGTAACGTTATGTAGCATTACGATATAACGTATAACGTTATGTAGCATTACGTTATGACGTATAACGTTATGTAGCATTACTATATAACGTATAACGTTATGTAGTATTACGTTATAACGTATAACGTTATATAGTATTACGTTATAACGTATAACGTTATGTAGCATTACGATATAACGTATAACGTTATGTAGCATTACGATATAACGTATAACGTTATGTAGCATTACGATATAACGCATAACGTTATGTAGCATTACGATGTAACGTATAATGTTATGTAGCATAACGATATAACGTATAACGTTATATGGTATTACGTTATAACGTATAACGTTATGTAGCATTACGATATAACGTATAACGTTATGTAGCATAACGATATATCGTATAACGTTATATGCTAATACGTTATAACGTATAACGTTATATGGTAATACGTTATAACGTATAACGTTATGTAGCATTACGATATATCGTATAACGATATGTAGCATAACGATATAAAGTATAACGTTATACAGTATTATGTTATAGCGTATAACGTTATGTAGCATTACGATATAATGTATAAGGTTATGTAGCATAACGATATAACGTATAACGTTATATGGTAATACGTTATAACGCATAACGTTATGTAGCATTACGATATAACGTATAACGTTATGTAGCATTACGATGTAACGTATAACGTTATGTAGCATTACGATGTAACGTATAACGTTATACAGTATTATGTTATAACGTATAACGTTATGTAGCATAACGATATAACGTATAACGTTATATGGTATTACGTTATAACGTATAACGTTATGTAGTATTACGTCATAACGTATAACGTTATGTAGTATTACGTTATAACGTATAACGTTATGTAGCATTACGATATATCGCATAACGATATGTAGCATAACGATATAACGTATAACGTTATACAGTATTATGTTATAACGTATAACGTTATGTAGCATTACGATATAACGTGTAACGTTATGTAGCATTACGATATAACGTATAACGTTATGTAGCATTACGTTATGACGTATAACGTTATGTAGCATTACGATAAGACGCATAACGTTATGTAGCATTACGATGTAACGTATAACGTTATGTAGCATTACGATATAACGTATAACGTTATGTAGCATAACGATATAACGTATAACGTTATATGCTAATACGTTATAATGTATAACGTTATATGGTAATACGTTATAGCGTATAACGTTATGTAGCATTACGATATATCGTATAACGATATGTAGCATAACGATATAACGTATAACGTTATACAGTATTATGTTATAACGTATAACGTTATGTAGCATTACGATATAACGTGTAACGTTATGTAGCATAACGATATAACGTATAACGTTATATGGTATTATGTTATAACGTATAACGTTATGTAGCATTACGATATATCGTATAACGATATGTAGCATAACGATATAACGTATAACGTTATACAGTATTATGTTATAACGTATAACGTTATGTAGCATTACGATATAACGTGTAACGTTATGTAGCATTACGATATATCGTATAACGATATGTTGCATAACGATATAACGTATAACGTTATACAGTATTATGTTATAACGTATAACGTTATGTAGCATTACGAAATTACGTATAACGTTATGTACTATTACGTTGTAACATATAACCTTATGTAGTATTACCTTATAACGTATATCGTTATGTATCATTACGTTATAACGCATTACGCTATATAGCATTTCGATATAACGCATAACGTTATATGGTCATACGTTATAACGTATAACGCTATGTAGCATTACGATATAACGAATAACGTTATATGGTAATACGTTATAACGTATAACGTTATGTAGTATTACGTTATAACGTATAACGTTATGTAGCATTACGATATAATGTATAACGTTATATGGTAATACGTTATAACGTATAACGTTTTGTAGCATTACTATATAACGTCTAACGTTATGCAGCATTACGATATAACGTATAACGTTATGTAGCAATACGATATAACGCATAACGTTATATAGTATTACGTTATAACGTATAACGTTATGTAGCATTACGATATGATGTATAACGTTATATGGTAATACGTTATAACGTATAACGTTATGTAGCATTACTATATAACGTCTAACGTTATGTAGCATTACGATATAACGTATAACGTTATGTAGTACTACGTTATACCGCATAACGTTATGTAGCATTACCATATAACGTATAACGTCATGTAGCATTACGATATAACGTATAACGATATATGGTAATACGTTATAACGTATAACGCTATGTAACATTACGATATAACGTATAACGTTATGTAGCATTACTATGTAACGTATAACGTTATGTAGCATTACGATATAACGTATAACGTTATATAGTATCATGTTATAAGGTATAACGTTATGTAGTATTACGATATAACGTATAACGTTATGTAGCATTACGATATAACGTATAACGTTATATGGTAATACGTTATAACGTATAACGTTATGTAGCATTACGATATAACGTGTAACGTTATGTAGCATAACGATATAACGTATAACGTTATGTAGCATTACGATATAACGTGTAACGTTATGTAGCATAACGATATAACGTATAACGTTATACAGTATTATGTTTTAACGTATAACGTTATATAGCATTACGAAATAACGTATAACGTTATGTACTATTACGTTATAACATATAACGTTATGTAGTATTACGTTATAACGTCTAACGTTATACAGTATTATGTTATAACGTATAACGTTATGTAGTATTACATTATAACGTATAACGTTATGTAGCATTACGATATAACGTATAACGTTATGTAGCATTACGATATAACGTATAACGTTATGTAGCATAACGATATAACGTATAACGTAATGTAGCATTACGATATAACGTATAACGTTATGTAGCATAACGATATAACGTATAACGTTATGTAGCATTACGATATAACGTATAACGTTATGTAGTATTACGTTATAACGTATAACGTTATGTAGCATTACGATATAACGTATAACGTTATGTAGCATTACGATATAACGTATAACGTTATGTAGCATTACGATGTAACGTATAACGTTATACAGTATTATGTTATAACGTATAACGTTATGTAGCATAACGATATAACGTATAACGTTATATGGTATTACGTTATAACGTATAACGTTATGTAGTATTACGTCATAACGTATAACGTTATGTAGTATTACGTTATGACGTATAACGTTATGTAGCATTACGATATATCGCATAACGATATGTAGCATAACGATATAACGTATAACGTTATACTGTATTATGTTATAACGTATAACGTTATGTAGCATTACGATATAACGTATAAGGTTATGTAGCATAACGATATAACGTATAAGGTAATGTAGCATTACGATATAACGTATAACGTTATGTAGCATAACGATATAACGTATGACGTTATGTAGCATAACGATATAACGTATAACGTTATATGGTAATACGTTATATCGCATAACGATATGTAGCATAACGATATAACGTATAACGTTATACTGTATTATGTTATAACGTATAACGTTATGTAGCATTACGATATAACGTATAAGGTTATGTAGCATAACGATATAACGTATAACGTTATATGGTAATACGTTACAACGCATAACGTTATGTAGCATTACGATATAACGTATAACGTTATGTAGCATTACGATGTAACGTATAACGTTATACAGTATTATGTTATAACGTATAACGTTATGTAGCATAACGATATAACGTATAACGTTATATAGTATCACGTTATAACGTATAACGTTATGTAGTATTACGTCATAAAGTATAACGTTATGTAGTATTACGTAATAACGTATAACGTTATGTAGCATTACGATATATCGTATAACAATATGTAGCATAACGATATAACGTATAACGTTATATGGTAATACGTTATAACGTATAACGTTATGTAGCATTACGATATATCGTATAGCGATATGTAGCATAACGATATAACGTATAACGTTATACAGTATTACGTTATAACGTATAACGTTATATAGTATTACGTTATAACGTATAACGTTATGTAGCATTACGATATAACGTATAACGTTATGTAGCATTACGATATAACGTATAACGTTATGTAGCATTACTATATAACGTATAACGTTATGTAGTATTACGTTATAACGTATAACGTTATATAGTATTACGTTATAACGTATAACGTTATGTAGCATTACGATATAACGTATAACGTTATGTAGCATTACGATATAACGTATAACGTTATATAGTATTACGTTATAACGTATAACGTTATATAGTATCACGTTATAACGTATAACGTTATGTAGTATGACGTCATAACGTATAACGTTATGTAGTATTACGTTATAACGTATAACGTTATGTAGCATTACGATATATCGCATAACGATATGTAGCATAACGATATAACGTATAACGTTATACAGTATTATGTTATAACGTATAACGTTATGTAGCATTACGATATAACGTGTAACGTTATGTAGCATAACGATATAACGTATAACGTTATATGGTATTACGTTATAACGTATAACGTTATGTAGCATTACGATATATCGTATAACGATATGTAGCATAACGATATAACGTATAACGTTATACAGTATTATGTTATAACGTATAACGTTATGTAGCATTACGATATAACGTGTAACGTTATGTAGCATTACGATATATCGTATAACGATATGTAGCATAACGATATAACGTATAACGTTATACAGTATTATGTGATAACGTATAACGTTATGTAGCATTACGAAATTACGTATAACGTTATGTACTATTACGTTGTAACATATAACCTTATGTAGTATTACCTTATAACGTATATCGTTATGTATCATTAAGTTATAACGCATTACGCTATATAGCATTTCGATATAACGTATAACGTTATGTAGCATTACGATATAACGTACAACGTTATATGGTAATACGTTATAACGTGTAACTTTATGTAGCATTACGATATAACGTATAACGTTATGTAGCATAACGATATAACGTATAACGTTATACAGTATTATGTTTTAACGTATAACGTTATATAGCATTACGAAATAACGTATAACGTTATGTACTATTACGTTATAACATATAACGTTATGTAGTATTACGTTATAACGTCTAACGTTATACAGTATTATGTTATAACGTATAACGTTATATAGTATCACGTTATAACGTATAACGTTATGTAGTATGACGTCATAACGTATAACGTTATGTAGTATTACGTTATAACGTATAACGTTATGTAGCATTACGATATATCGCATAACGATATGTAGCATAACGATATAACGTATAGCGTTATACAGTATTATGTTATAATGTATAACGTTATACAGTATTATGTTAAAACGTATAACGTTATGTAGCATTACGATATAACGTGTAACGTTATGTAGCATAACGATATAACGTATAACGTTATATGGTAATACGTTATAACGTATAACGTTATGTAGCATTACGATATAACGTATAACGTTATGTAGCATTACGATATAACGTATAACGTTATGTAGCATTACGATATAACCTATAACGTTATGTAGCATTACTATATAACGTATAACGTTATGTAGTATTACGTTATATCGTATAACGTTATATAGTATTACGTTATAACGTATAACGTTATGTAGCATTACGATATAACGTATAACGTTATGTAGCATTACGATATAACGTATAACGTTATATAGTATTACGTTATAACGTATAACGTTATATAGTATCACGTTATAACGTATAACGTTATGTAGTATGACGTCATAACGTATAACGTTATGTAGTATTACGTTATAACGTATAACGTTATGTAGCATTACGATATATCGCATAACGATATGTAGCATAACGATATAACGTATAACGTTATACAGTATTATGTTATAATGTATAACGTTATACAGTATTATGTTAAAACGTATAACGTTATGTAGCATTACGATATAACGTGTAACGTTATGTAGCATAACGATATAACGTATAACGTTATATGGTAATACGTTATAACGTATAACGTTATGTAGCATTACGATATAACGTATAACGTTATGTAGCATTACGAAATAACGTGTAACGTTTTGTAGCATTACGATATAACGTATAACGTTATATAGTATTACGTTATAACGTATAACGTTATGTAGCATTACGATATATCGTATAACGTTATGTAGCATTACGATATAACGTATAACGTTATATAGTATTACGTTATAACGTATAACGTTATATAGTATTACGTTATAACGTATAACGTTATATAGTATTACGTTATAACGTATAACGTTATGTAGCATTACGATATATCGTATAACGTTATGTAGCATTACGATATAACGTATAACGTTATATAGTATTACGTTATAACGTATAACGTTATGTAGCATAACGATATAACGTATAACGTTACATGGTATTACGTTATAACGTATAACGTTATGTAGTATTACGTTATAACATATAACGTTATGTGGTATTACGTTATACCGTATAACGTTATATAGTATTACGTTATAACGTATAACGTTATGTAGCATTACGATATAACGTATAACGTTATGTAGCATTACTATATAACGTATAACGTTATGTAGTATTACGTTATAACGTATAACGTTATATAGTATTACGTTATAACGTATAACGTTATGTAGCATTACGATATAACGTATAACGTTATGTAGCAATACGATATAACGTATAACGTTATATAGTATTACGTTATAACGTATAACGCTATATAGTATCACGTTATAACGTATAACGTTATGTAGTATGACGTCATAACGTATAACGTTATGTAGTATTACGTTATAACGTATAACGTCATGTAGCATTACGATATATCGTATAACGATACGTAGCATAACGATATAACGTATAACGTTATATAGTATCACGTTATAATGTATAACGTTATGTAGTATGACGTCATAACGTATAACGTTATGTAGTATTACGTTATAACGTATAACGTTATGTAGCATTACGATATATCGCATAACGATATGTAGCATAACGATATAACGTATAACGTTATACAGTATTATGTTATAATGTATAACGTTATACAGTATTAAGTTAAAACGTATAACGTTATGTAGCATTACGATATAACGTATAACGTTATATAGTATTACGTTATAACGTATAACGTTATAAAGTATCACGTTATAACGTATAACGTTATGTAGTATGACGTCATAACGTATAACGTTATGTAGTATTACGTTATAACGTATAACGTTATGTAGCATTACGATATATCGCATAACGATATGTAGCATAACGATATAACGTATAACGTTATACAGTATTATGTTATAATGTATAACGTTATACAGTATTATGTTAAAACGTATAACGTTATGTAGCATTACGATATAACGTGTAACGTTATGTAGCATAACGATATAACGTATAACGTTATATGGTAATACGTTATAACGTATAACGTTATGTAGCATTACGATATAACGTATAACGTTATGTAGCATTACGAAATAACGTATAACGTCATGTAGCATTACGATATATCGTATAACGATATGTAGCATAACGATATAACGTATAACGTTATATAGTATCACGTTATAATGTATAACGTTATGTAGTATGACGTCATAACGTATAACGTTATGTAGTATTACGTTATAACGTATAACGTTATGTAGCATTACGATATATCGCATAACGATATGTAGCATAACGATATAACGTATAACGTTATACAGTATTATGTTATAATGTATAACGTTATACAGTATTAAGTTAAAACGTATAACGTTATGTAGCATTACGATATAACGTATAACGTTATATAGTATTACGTTATAACGTATAACGTTATGTAGCATTACGATATATCGTATAACGTTATGTAGCATTACGATATAACGTATAACGTTATATAGTATTACGTTATAACGTATAACGTTATGTAGCATTACGATATAACGTATAACGTTATGTAGCATTACGATATAACGTATAACGTTATGTAGCATAACGATATAACGTATAACGTTATATGGTATTACGTTATAACGTATAACGTTATGTAGAATTACGATATAACGTATAACGTTATATAGTATTATGTTATAACGTATAACGTTATGTAGCATTACGATATAACGTATAAGGTTATGTAGCATTACGATATAACGTATAACGTTATGTAGCATTACGATGTAACGTATAACGTTATGTAGCATTACGATATAACGTGTAACGTTATGTAGCATAACGATATAACGTATAACGTTATACAGTATGACGTTATAACGTATAACGTTATGTATCATTACGATATAACGTATAACGTTATGTAGCATTACGATGTAACGTATAACGTTATATAGTATTACGTTATAACGTATAACGTTATGTAGCATTACGATATAACGTATAACGTTATGTAGCATTACGATGAAACGTATAACGTTATGTAGCATTACGATATAACGTATAACGTTATATGGTAACACGTTATAACGTATAACGTTATGTAGCATTACGATATAATGTATAACGTTATACAGTATTATGTTATAACGTATAACGTTACGTAGCATTACGATATAACGTGTAACGTTATGTAGCATAACGATATAACGTATAAGGTTACATAGTATTACGTTATAACGTATAACGTTATGTAGCATTACGTTATAACGTATAACGTTATGTAGCATTACGATATAACGCATAACGTTATGTAGCATTACGATGTAATGTATAACGTTATGTAGCATTACGATATAACGTATAACGTTATGTAGCATTACGATATAACGTATAACGTTATGTAGCATAACGATATAACGTATAACGTTATATGCTAATACGTTATAACGTATAACGTTATATGGTAATACGTTATAACGTATAACGTTATGTAGCATTACGATATAACGTATAACGTTATGTAGCATAACGATATAACGTATAACGTTATATGCTAATACGTTATAACGTATAACGTTACATAGTATTACGTTATAACGTATAACGTTATGTAGCATTACGATATAATGTATAACGTTATGTAAGATTACGATATAACGTATAACGTTATGTAGCATAACGATATGACGTATAACGTTATGTAGCATAACGATATAACGTATAACGTTATATTGTAATACGTTATAACGCATAACGTTATGTAGCATTACGATATAACGTATAACGTTATATAGTATCACGTTATAACGTATAACGTTATGTAGTATGACGTCATAACGTATAACGTTATGTAGTATTACGTTATAACGTATAACGTTATGTAGCATTACGATATATCGTATAACGATATGTAGCATAACGATATAACGTATAACGTTATACAGTATTATGTTGTAACGTATAACGTTATGTAGCATTACGATATAACGTGTAACGTTGTGTAGCATAACGATATAACGTATAACGTTACATAGTATTACGTTATAACGTATAACGTTATGTAGCATTACGATATAACGTATAACGTTATATGGTAATACGTTATAACGTATAACGTTATGTAGCATTACGATATAATGTATAACGTTATACAGTATTATGTTATAACGTATAACGTTACGTAGCATTACGATATAACGTGTAACGTTATGTAGCATAACGATATAACGTATAAGGTTACATAGTATTACGTTATAACGTATAACGTTATGTAGCATTACGTTATAACGTATAACGTTATGTAGCATTACGATATAACGCATAACGTTATGTAGCATTACGATGTAACGTATAACGTTATGTAGCATTACGATATAACGTATAACGTTATGTAGCATTACGATATAACGTATAACGTTATGTAGCATAACGATATAACGTATAACGTTATATGCTAATACGTTATAACGTATAACGTTATATGGTAATACGTTATAACGTATAACGTTATGTAGCATTACGATATAACGTATAACGTTATGTAGCATAACGATATAACGTATAACGTTATATGCTAATACGTTATAACGTATAACGTTACATAGTATTACGTTATAACGTATAACGTTATGTAGCATTACGATATAATGTATAACGTTATGTAGCATTACGATATAACGTATAACGTTATGTAGCATAACGATATAACGTATAACGTTATGTAGCATAACGATATAACGTATAACGTTATATGGTAATACGTTATAACGCATAACGTTATGTAGCATTACGATATAACGTGTAACGTTATGTAGCATAACGATATAACGTATAACGTTATATGGTAATACGTTATAACGTATAACGTTATGTAGCATTACGATATAACGTATAACGTTATGTAGCATTACGATGTAACGTATAACGTTATGTAGCATTACGATATAACGTATAACGTTATATGGTAATACGTTATAACGTATAACGTTATGTAGCATTACGATATAATGTATAACGTTATACAGTATTATGTTATAACGTATAACGTTACGTAGCATTACGATATAACGTGTAACGTTATGTAGCATAACGATATAACGTATAAGGTTACATAGTATTACGTTATAACGTATAACGTTATGTAGCATTACGTTATAACGTATAACGTTATGTAGCATTACGATATAACGCATAACGTTATGTAGCATTACGATGTAACGTATAACGTTATGTAGCATTACGATATAACGTATAACGTTATGTAGCATTACGATATAACGTATAACGTTATGTAGCATAACGATATAACGTATAACGTTATATGCTAATACGTTATAACGTATAACGTTATATGGTAATACGTTATAACGTATAACGTTATGTAGAATTACGATATAACGTATAACGTTATGTAGCATAACGATATAACGTATAACGTTATATGCTAATACGTTATAACGTATAACGTTACATAGTATTACGTTATAACGTATAACGTTATGTAGCATTACGATATAACGTATAACGTTATGTAGCATAACGATATAACGTATAACGTTATGTAGCATAACGATATAACGTATAACGTTATATGGTAATACGTTATAACGCATAACGTTATGTAGCATTACGTTATAACGTACAACGTTATATAGTATCACGTTATAACGTATAACGTTATGTAGCATTACGATATAACGTGTAACGTTATGTAGCATAACGATATAACGTATAAGGTTACATAGTATTACGTTATAACGTATAACGTTATGTAGCATTACGTTATAACGTATAACGTTATGTAGCATTACGATATAACGCATAACGTTATATGCTAATACGTTATAACGTATAACGTTACATAGTATTACATTATAACGTATAACGTTATGTAGCATTACGATATAATGTATAACGTTATGTAGCATTACGATATAACGTATAACGATATGTAGCATAACGATATAACGTATAACGTTATACAGTATTATGTTATAACGTATAACGTTATGTAGCATTATGTTATAACGTATAACGTTATGTAGCATTACGATATAACGTATAACGTTATGTAGCATTACGATATAACGTATAACGTTATATGCTAATACGTTATAACGTATAACGTTATATGGTAATACGTTATAACGTATAACGTTATGTAGAATTACGATATAACGTATAACGTTATGTAGCATAACGATATAACGTATAACGTTATATGCTAATACGTTATAACGTATAACGTTACATAGTATTACATTATAACGTATAACGTTATGTAGCATTACGATATAATGTATAACGTTATGTAGCATTACGATATAACGTATAACGTTATGTAGCATAACGATATAACGTATAACGTTATGTAGCATAACGATATAACGTATAACGTTATATGGTAATACGTTATAACGCATAACGTTATGTAGCATTACGTTATAACGTATAACGTTATATAGTATCACGTTATAACGTATAACGTTATGTAGTATGACGTCATAACGTATAACGTTATGTAGTATTACGTTATAACGTATAACGTTATGTAGCATTACGATATATCGTATAACGATATGTAGCATAACGATATAACGTATAACGTTATACAGTATTATGTTATAACGTATAACGTTATGTAGCATTATGTTATAACGTATAACGTTATGTAGCATTACGATATAACGTATAACGTTATGTAGCATTACGATATAACGTATAACGTTATATAGTATTACGTTATAACGTATAACGTTATGTAGTATTACGTTATAACATATAACGTTATGTAGTATTACGTTATAACGTATAACGTTATGTAGAATTACGATATAACGTATAACGTTATATAGTATTACGTCATAACATATAACGTTATGTAGCATTACGATATAACGTATAACGTTATGTAGAATTACGATATAACGTATAACGTTATATAGTATTATGTTATAACGTTAACGTTATGTAGCATTACGATATAACGTATAAGGTTGTGTAGCATAACGATATAACGTATAACGTTATACAGTATTATGTTATAACGTATAACGTTATGTAGCATAACGATATAACGTATAACGTTATATGGTAATACGTTATAACGCATAACGTTATGTAGCATTACGATATAACGTATAACGTTATGTAGCATTACGATGTAACGTATAACGCTATGTAGCATTACGATATAACGTATAACGTTATGTAGCATTACGATATAACGTATAACGTTATGTAGCATTACGATGTAACGTATAACGTTATGTAGCATTACGATATAACGTATAACGTTATGTAGCATTACGATATAACGTATAACGTTATGTAGCATAACGATATAACGTATAACGTTATACAGTATGACGTTATAACGTATAACGTTATGTATCATTACGATATAACGTATAACGATATGTAGAATTACGATATAACGTATAACGTTATATAGTATTACGTTATAAGATATAACGTTATGTAGCATTACGATATAACGTATAACGTTATGTAGCATAACGATATAACTTATAACGTTATATAGTATTACGTTATAACGTATAACGTTATGTAGTATTACGTTATAACATATAACGTTATGTAGTATTACGTTATAACGTATAACGTTATGTAGAATTACGATATAACGTATAACGTTATATAGTATTACGTTATAACATATAACGTTATGTAGCATTACGATATAACGTATAACGTTATGTAGAATTACGATATAACGTATAACGTTATGTAGCATTACGATGTAACGTATAACGTTATGTAGCATTACGATATAACGTATAACGTTATATGGTAATACGTTATAACGTATAACGTTATGTAGCATTACGATATAATGTATAACGTTATACAGTATTATGTTATAACGTATAACGTTACGTAGCATTACGATATAAGGTGTAACGTTATGTAGCATAACGATATAACGTATAAGGTTACATAGTATTACGTTATAACGTATAACGTTATGTAGCATTACGTTATAACGTATAACGTTATGTAGCATTACGATATAACGCATAACGTTATGTAGCATTACGATGTAACGTATAACGTTATGTAGAATTACGATATAACGTATAACGTTATGTAGCATAACGATATAACGTATAACGTTATATGCTAATACGTTATAACGTATAACGTTACATAGTATTACGTTATAACGTATAACGTTATGTAGCATAACGATATAACGTATAACGTTATGTAGCATAACGATATAATGTATAACGTTATGTAGCATTACGATATAACGTATAACGTTATGTAGCATAACGATATAACGTATAACGTTATGTAGCATAACGATATAACGTATAACGTTATATGCTAATACGTTATAACGTATAACGTTACATAGTATTACGTTATAACGTATAACGTTATGTAGCATTACGATATAATGTATAACGTTATGTAGCATTACGATATAACGTATAACGTTATGTAGCATAACGATATAACGTATAACGTTATGTAGCATAACGATATAACGTATAACGTTATATGGTAATACGTTATAACGCATAACGTTATGTAGCATTACGTTATAACGTATAACGTTATATAGTATCACGTTATAACGTATAACGTTATGTAGTATGACGTCATAACGTATAACGTTATGTAGTATTACGTTATAACGTATAACGTTATGTAGCATTACGATATATCGCATAACGATATGTAGCATAACGATATAACGTATAACGTTATGCAGTATTATGTTATAACGTATAACGTTATGTAGCATTACCATATAACGTGTAACGTTATGTAGCATTACGATGTAACGTATAACGTTATGTAGCATTACGATATAACGTATAACGTTATATGGTAATACGTTATAACGTATAACGTTATGTAGCATTACGATATAATGTATAACGTTATACAGTATTATGTTATAACGTATAACGTTACGTAGCATTACGATATAACGTGTAACGTTATGTAGCATAACGATATAACGTATAAGGTTACATAGTATTACGTTATAACGTATAACGTTATGTAGCATTACGTTATAACGTATAACGTTATGTAGCATTACGATATAACGCATAACGTTATGTAGCATTACGATGTAACGTATAACGTTATGTAGCATTACGATATAACGTATAACGTTATGTAGCATTACGATATAACGTATAACGTTATGTAGCATAACGATATAACGTATAACGTTATATGCTAATACGTTATAACGTATAACGTTATATGGTAATACGTTATAACGTATAACGTTATGTAGAATTACGATATAACGTATAACGTTATGTAGCATAACGATATAACGTATAACGTTATATGCTAATACGTTATAACGTATAACGTTACATAGTATTACGTTATAACGTATAACGTTATGTAGCATTACGATATAATGTATAACGTTATGTAGCATTACGATATAACGTATAACGTTATGTAGCATAACGATATAACGTATAACGTTATGTAGCATAACGATATAACGTATAACGTTATATGGTAATACGTTATAACGCATAACGTTATGTAGCATTACGTTATAACGTATAACGTTATATAGTATCACGTTATAACGTATAACGTTATGTAGTATGACGTCATAACGTATAACGTTATGTAGTATTACGTTATAACGTATAACGTTATGTAGCATTACGATATATCGTATAACGATATGTAGCATAACGATATAACGTATAACGTTATACAGTATTATGTTATAACGTATAACGTTATGTAGCATTATGTTATAACGTATAACGTTATGTAGCGTTACGATATAACGTATAACGTTATGTAGCATTACGATATAACGTATAACGTTATGTAGCATTACGATATAACGTATAACGTTATGTAGCATTACGATATAACGTATAAGGTTGTGTAGCATAACGATATAACGTATAACGTTATACAGTATTATGTTATAACGTATAACGTTATGTAGCATAACGATATAACGTATAACGTTATGTAGCATAACGATATAACGTATAACGTTATATGGTAATACGTTATAACGCATAACGTTATGTAGCATTACGTTATAACGTATAACGTTATATAGTATCACGTTATAACGTATAACGTTATGTAGAATTACGATATAACGTATAACGTTATATAGTATTACGTCATAACATATAACGTTATGTAGCATTACGATATAACGTATAACGTTATGTAGAATTACGATATAACGTATAACGTTATGTAGTATTATGTTATAACGTATAACGTTATGTAGCATTACGATATAACGTATAAGGTTGTGTAGCATAACGATATAACGTATAACGTTATACAGTATTATGTTATAACGTATAACGTTATGTAGCATAACGATATAACGTATAACGTTATATGGTAATACGTTATAACGCATAACGTTATGTAGCATTACGATATAACGTATAACGTTATGTAGCATTACGATGTAACGTATAACGCTATGTAGCATTACGATATAACGTATAACGTTATGTAGCATTACGATATAACGTATAACGTTATGTAGCATTACGATGTAACGTATAACGTTATGTAGCATTACGATATAACGTATAACGTTATGTAGCATTACGATATAACGCATAACGTTATGTAGCATAACGATATAACGTATAACGTTATACAGTATGACGTTATAACGTATAACGTTATGTATCATTACGATATAACGTATAACGATATGTAGCATTACGATATAACGTATAACGTTATGTAGAATTACGATATAACGTATAACGTTATATAGTATTATGTTATAACGTATAACGTTATGTAGCATTACGATATAACGTATAAGGTTGTGTAGCATAACGATATAACGTATAACGTTATACAGTAATATGTTATAACGTATAAAGTTATGTAGCATAACGATATAACGTATAACGTTATATGGTAATACGTTATAACGCATAACGTTATGTAGCATTACGATATAACGGATAACGTTATGTAGCATTACGATGTAACGTATAACGTTATGTAGCATTACGATATAACGTATAACGTTATGTAGCATTACGATGTAACGTATAACGTTATGTAGCATTACGATATAACGTATAACGTTATGTAGCATTACGATATAACGTATAACGTTATATAGTATTACGTTATAACGTATAACGTTATGTAGCATTACGATATAACGTATAACGTTATGTAGCATAACGATATAACGTATAACGTTATACAGTATGACGTTATAACGTATAACGTTATGTATCATTACGATATAACGTATAACGATATGTAGAATTACGATATAACGTATAACGTTATGTAGCATTACGATGTAACGTATAACGTTATGTAGCATTACGATATAACGTATGACGTTATATAGTATTACGTTATAACGTATAACGTTATGTAGTATTACGTTATAACATATAACGTTATGTAGTATTACGTTATAACGTATAACGTTATGTAGAATTACGATATAACGTATAACGTTATGTAGCATTACGATGTAACGTATAACGTTATGTAGCATTACGATATAACGTATAACGTTATGTAGCATTACGATATAACGTATAACGTTATGTAGCATAACGATATAACGTATAACGTTATACAGTATGACGTTATAACGTATAACGTTATGTATCATTACGATATAACGTATAACGATATGTAGCATTACGATATAACGTATAACGTTATGTAGAATTACGATATAACGTATAACGTTATATAGTATTATGTTATAACGTATAACGTTATGTAGCATTACGATATAACGTATAAGGTTGTGTAGCATAACGATATAACGTATAACGTTATACAGTAATATGTTATAACGTATAACGTTATGTAGCATAACGATATAACGTATAACGTTATATGGTAATACGTTATAACGCATAACGTTATGTAGCATTACGATATAACGTATAACGTTATGTAGCATTACGATGTAACGTATAACGTTATGTAGCATTACGATATAACGTATAACGTTATGTAGCATTACGATGTAACGTATAACGTTATGTAGCATTACGATATAACGTATAACGTTATGTAGCATTACGATGTAACGTATAACGTTATGTAGCATTACGATATAACGTATAACGTTATGTAGCATAACGATATAACGTATAACGTTATACAGTATGACGTTATAACGTATAACGTTATGTATCATTACGATATAACGTATAACGATATGTAGAATTACGATATAACGTATAACGTTATATAGTATTACGTTATAAGATATAACGTTATGTAGCATTACGATATAACGTATAACGTTATGTAGCATAACGATATAACGTATGACGTTATATAGTATTACGTTATAACGTATAACGTTATGTAGTATTACGTTATAACATATAACGTTATGTAGTATTACGTTATAACGTATAACGTTATGTAGAATTACGATATAACGTATAACGTTATATAGTATTACGTTATAACATATAACGTTATGTAGCATTACGATATAACGTATAACGTTATGTAGAATTACGATATAACGTATAACGTTATATAGTATTATGTTATAACGTATAACGTTATGTAGCATTACGATATAACGTATAAGGTTGTGTAGCATAACGATATAACGTATAACGTTATACAGTATTATGTTATAACGTATAACGTTATGTAGCATAACGATATAACGTATAACGTTATATGGTAATACGTTATAACGCATAACGTTATGTAGCATTACGATATAACGTATAACGTTATGTAGCATTACGATGTAACGTATAACGTTATGTAGCATTACGATATAACGTATAACGTTATGTAGCATTACGATATAACGTATAACGTTATGTAGCATTACGATGTAACGTATAACGTTATGTAGCATTACGATATAACGTATAACGTTATGTAGCATAACGATATAACGTATAACGTTATATGCTAATACGTTATAACGTATAACGTTACATAGTATTACGTTATAACGTATAACGTTATGTAGTATTACGTTATAACGTATAACGTTATGTAGAATTACGATATAACGTATAACGTTATATAGTATTACGTCATAACATATAACGTTATGTAGCATTACGATATAACGTATAACGTTATGTAGAATTACGATATAACGTATAACGTTATATAGTATTATGTTATAACGTATAACGTTATGTAGCATTACGATATAACGTATAAGGTTGTGTAGCATAACGATATAACGTATAACGTTATACAATATTATGTTATAACGTATAACGTTATCTAGCATAACGATATAACGTATAACGTTATATGGTAATACGTTATAACGCATAACGTTATGTAGCATTACAATATAACGTATAACGTTATGTAGCATTACGATGTAACGTATAACGTTATGTAGCATTACGATATAACGTATAACGTTATGTAGCATTACGATGTAACGTATAACGTTATGTAGCATTACGATATAACGTATAACGTTATGTAGCATTACGATATAACGTATAACGTTATGTAGCATAACGATATAACGTATAACGTTATACAGTATGACGTTATAACGTATAACGTTATGTATCATTACGATATAACGTATAACGATATGTAGAATTACGATATAACGTATAACGTTATATAGTATTACGTTATAACATATAACGTTATGTAGCATTACGATATAACGTATCACGTTATGTAGCATAACGATATAACGTATAACATTATATAGTATTACGTTATAACGTATAACGTTATGTAGTATTACGTTATAACATATAACGTTATGTAGTATTACGTTATAACGTATAACGTTATGTAGAATTACGATATAACGTATAACGTTATATAGTATTACGTTATAACATATAACGTTATGTAGCATTACGATATAACGTATAACGTTATGTAGAATTACGATATAACGTATAACGTTATATAGTATTATGTTATAACGTATAACGTTATGTAGCATTACGATATAACGTATAAGGTTGTGTAGCATAACGATATAACGTATAACGTTATACAGTAATATGTTATAACGTATAACGTTATGTAGCATAACGATATAACGTATAACGTTATATGGTAATACGTTATAACGCATAACGTTATGTAGCATTACGATATAACGTATAACGTTATGTAGCATTACGATGTAACGTATAACGTTATGTAGCATTACGATATAACGTATAACGTTATGTAGCATTACGATGTAACGTATATCGTTATGTAGCATTACGATATAACGTATAACGTTATGTAGCATTACGATATAACGTATAACGTTATGTAGCATAACGATATAACGTATAACGTTATACAGTATGACGTTATAACGTATAACGTTATGTATCATTACGATATAACGTATAACGATATGTAGAATTACGATATAACGTATAACGTTATATAGTATTACGTTATAACATATAACGTTATGTAGCATTACGATATAACGTATCACGTTATGTAGCATAACGATATAACGTATAACATTATATAGTATTACGTTATAACGTATAACGTTATGTAGTATTACGTTATAACATATAACGTTATGTAGTATTACGTTATAACGTATAACGTTATGTAGAATTACGATATAACGTATAACGTTATATAGTATTACGTTATAACATATAACGTTATGTAGCATTACGATATAACGTATAACGTTATGTAGAATTACGATATAACGTATAACGTTATATAGTATTATGTTATAACGTATAACGTTATGTAGCATTACGATATAACGTATAAGGTTGTGTAGCATAACGATATAACGTATAACGTTATACAGTAATATGTTATAACGTATAACGTTATGTAGCATAGCGATATAACGTATAACGTTATATGGTAATACGTTATAACGCATAACGTTATGTAGCATTACGATATAACGTATAACGTTATGTAGCATTACGATGTAACGTATAACGTTATGTAGCATTACGATATAACGTATAACGTTATGTAGCATTACGATGTAACGTATAACGTTATGTAGCATTACGATATAACGTATAACGTTATGTAGCATTACGATATAACGTATAACGTTATATAGTATTACGTTATAACGTATAACGTTATGTAGCATTACGATATAACGTATAACGTTATGTAGCATTACGATATAACGTATAACGTTATATAGTATTACGTTATAACGTATAACGTTATGTAGCATTACGATATAACGTATAACGTTATATAGTATTACGTTATAAGGTATAACGTTATGTAGTATTACGTTATAACGTATAACGTTATGTAGCATTACGATATAACGTATAACGTTATATAGTATTACGTTATAACGTATAACGTTATATAGTATTACGTTATAACGTATAACGTTATGTAGCATTACGATATAACGTATAACGTTATGTAGCATTACGATATAACGTATAACGTTATATAGTATTACGTTATAACGTATAACGTTATATAGTATCACATTATAACGTATAACGTTATGTAGCATTACGATATAACGTATAACGTTATGTAGCATTACGATGTAACGTATAACGTTATGTAGCATTACGATATAACGTATAACGTTATGTAGCATTACGATATAACGTATAACGTTATGTAGCATTACGATATAACGTATAACGTATAACGTTATGTAGCATTACGATATAACGTATAACGTTATGTAGCATTACGTTATAAGGTATAACGTTATGTAGCATTACGATGTAACGTATAACGTTATGTAGCATTACGATATAACGTATAACGTTATGTAGCATTACGATGTAACGTATAACGTTATGTAGCATTACGATATAACGTATAACGTTATGTAGCATTACGATATAACGTATAACGTTATATAGTATTACGTTATAACGTATAACGTTATGTAGCATTACGTTATAACGTATAACGTTATGTAGCATTACGATATAACGCATAACGTTATGTAGCATTACGATGTAACGTATAACGTTATGTAGCATTACGATATAACGTATAACGTTATGTAGCATTACGATATAACGTATAACGTTATGTAGCATAACGATATAACGTATAACGTTATATGCTAATACGTTATAACGTATAACGTTATATGGTAATACGTTATAACGTATAACGTTATGTAGAATTACGATATAACGTATAACGTTATGTAGCATAACGATATAACGTATAACGTTATATGCTAATACGTTATAACGTATAACGTTACATAGTATTACGTTATAACGTATAACGTTATGTAGCATTACGATATAATGTATAACGTTATGTAGCATTACGATATAACGTATAACGTTATGTAGCATAACGATATAACGTATAACGTTATGTAGCATAACGATATAACGTATAACGTTATATGGTAATACGTTATAACGCATAACGTTATGTAGCATTACGTTATAACGTATAACGTTATATAGTATCACGTTATAACGTATAACGTTATGTAGTATGACGTCATAACGTATAACGTTATGTAGTATTACGTTATAACGTATAACGTTATGTAGCATTACGATATATCGTATAACGATATGTAGCATAACGATATAACGTATAACGTTATACAGTATTATGTTATAACGTATAACGTTATGTAGCATTATGTTATAACGTATAACGTTATGTAGCGTTACAATATAACGTATAACGTTATGTAGCATTACGATATAACGTATAACGTTATATAGTATTACGTTATAACGTATAACGTTATGTAGTATTACGTTATAACATATAACGTTATGTAGTATTACGTTATAACGTATAACGATATGTAGAATTACGATATAACGTATAACGTTATATAGTATTACGTCATAACATATAACGTTATGTAGCATTACGATATAACGTATAACGTTATGTAGAATTACGATATAACGTATAACGTTATGTAGTATTATGTTATAACGTATAACGTTATGTAGCATTACGATATAACGTATAAGGTTGTGTAGCATAACGATATAACGTATAACGTTATACAGTATTATGTTATAACGTATAACGTTATGTAGCATAACGATATAACGTATAACGTTATATGGTAATACGTTATAACGCATAACGTTATGTAGCATTACGATATAACGTATAACGTTATGTAGCATTACGATGTAACGTATAACGCTATGTAGCATTACGATATAACGTATAACGTTATGTAGCATTACGATATAACGTATAACGTTATGTAGCATTACGATGTAACGTATAACGTTATGTAGCATTACGATATAACGTATAACGTTATGTAGCATTACGATATAACGTATAACGTTATGTAGCATAACGATATAACGTATAACGTTATACAGTATGACGTTATAACGTATAACGTTATGTATCATTACGATATAACGTATAACGATATGTAGCATTACGATATAACGTATAACGTTATGTAGAATTACGATATAACGTATAACGTTATATAGTATTATGTTATAACGTATAACGTTATGTAGCATTACGATATAACGTATAAGGTTGTGTAGCATAACGATATAACGTATAACGTTATACAGTAATATGTTATAACGTATAACGTTATGTAGCATAACGATATAACGTATAACGTTATATGGTAATACGTTATAACGCATAACGTTATGTAGCATTACGATATAACGTATAACGTTATGTAGCATTACGATGTAACGTATAACGTTATGTAGCATTACGATATAACGTATAACGTTATGTAGCATTACGATGTAACGTATAACGTTATGTAGCATTACGATATAACGTATAACGTTATGTAGCATTACGATATAACGTATAACGTTATATAGTATTACGTTATAACGTATAACGTTATGTAGCATTACGATATAACGTATAACGTTATGTAGCATAACGATATAACGTATAACGTTATACAGTATGACGTTATAACGTATAACGTTATGTATCATTACGATATAACGTATAACGATATGTAGAATTACGATATAACGTATAACGTTATGTAGCATTACGATGTAACGTATAACGTTATGTAGCATTACGATATAACGTATGACGTTATATAGTATTACGTTATAACGTATAACGTTATGTAGTATTACGTTATAACATATAACGTTATGTAGTATTACGTTATAACGTATAACGTTATGTAGAATTACGATATAACGTATAACGTTATATAGTATTACGTTATAACATATAACGTTATGTAGCATTACGATATAACGTATAACGTTATGTAGAATTACGATATAACGTATAACGTTATATAGTATTATGTTATAACGTATAACGTTATGTAGCATTACGATATAACGTATAAGGTTGTGTAGCATAACGATATAACGTATAACGTTATACAGTATTATGTTATAACGTATAACGTTATGTAGCATAACGATATAACGTATAACGTTATATGGTAATACGTTATAACGCATAACGTTATGTAGCATTACGATATAACGTATAACGTTATGTAGCATTACGATGTAACGTATAACGTTATGTAGCATTACGATATAACGTATAACGTTATGTAGCATAACGATATAACGTATAACGTTATACAGTATGACGTTATAACGTATAACGTTATGTATCATTACGATATAACGTATAACGATATGTAGAATTACGATATAACGTATAACGTTATATAGTATTACGTTATAAGATATAACGTTATGTAGCATTACGATATAACGTATAACGTTATGTAGCATAACGATATAACGTATGACGTTATATAGTATTACGTTATAACGTATAACGTTATGTAGTATTACGTTATAACATATAACGTTATGTAGTATTACGTTATAACGTATAACGTTATGTAGAATTACGATATAACGTATAACGTTATATAGTATTACGTTATAACATATAACGTTATGTAGCATTACGATATAACGTATAACGTTATGTAGAATTACGATATAACGTATAACGTTATATAGTATTATGTTATAACGTATAACGTTATGTAGCATTACGATATAACGTATCAGGTTGTGTAGCATAACGATATAACGTATAACGTTATACAGTATTATGTTATAACGTATAACGTTATGTAGCATAACGATATAACGTATAACGTTATATGGTAATACGTTATAACGCATAACGTTATGTAGCATTACGATATAACGTATAACGTTATGTAGCATTACGATGTAACGTATAACGTTATGTAGCATTACGATATAACGTATAACGTTATGTAGCATTACGATATAACGTATAACGTTATGTAGCATTACGATGTAACGTATAACGTTATGTAGCATTACGATATAACGTATAACGTTATGTAGCATAACGATATAACGTATAACGTTATATGCTAATACGTTATAACGTATAACGTTACATAGTATTACGTTATAACGTATAACGTTATGTAGTATTACGTTATAACGTATAACGTTATGTAGAATTACGATATAACGTATAACGTTATATAGTATTACGTCATAACATATAACGTTATGTAGCATTGCGATATAACGTATAACGTTATGTAGAATTACGATATAACGTATAACGTTATATAGTATTATGTTATAACGTATAACGTTATGTAGCATTACGATATAACGTATAAGGTTGTGTAGCATAACGATATAACGTATAACGTTATACAATATTATGTTATAACGTATAACGTTATCTAGCATAACGATATAACGTATAACGTTATATGGTAATACGTTATAACGCATAACGTTATGTAGCATTACGATATAACGTATAAGGTTGTGTAGCATAACGATATAACGTATAACGTTATACAGTAATATGTTATAACGTATAACGTTATGTAGCATAGCGATATAACGTATAACGTTATGTAGTATTACGTTATAACGTATAACGTTATGTAGCATTACGATATAACGTATAACGTTATATAGTATTACGTTATAACGTATAACGTTATATAGTATTACGTTATAACGTATAACGTTATGTAGCATTACGATATAACGTATAACGTTATGTAGCATTACGATATAACGTATAACGTTATATAGTATTACGTTATAACGTATAACGTTATATAGTATCACATTATAACGTATAACGTTATGTAGCATTACGATATAACGTATAACGTTATGTAGCATTACGATGTAACGTATAACGTTATGTAGCATTACGATATAACGTATAACGTTATGTAGCATTACGATATAACGTATAACGTTATGTAGCATTACGATATAACGTATAACGTATAACGTTATGTAGCATTACGATATAACGTATAACGTTATGTAGCATTACGTTATAAGGTATAACGTTATGTAGCATTACGATGTAACGTATAACGTTATGTAGCATTACGATATAACGTATAACGTTATGTAGCATTACGATGTAACGTATAACGTTATGTAGCATTACGATATAACGTATAACGTTATGTAGCATTACGATATAACGTATAACGTTATATAGTATTACGTTATAACGTATAACGTTATGTAGCATTACGATATAACGTATAACGTTATGTAGCATTACGATATAACGTATAACGTTATATAGTATTACGTTATAACGTATAACGTTATGTAGCATTACGATATAACGTATAACGTTATATAGTATTACGTTATAAGGTATAACGTTATGTAGTATTACGTTATAACGTATAACGTTATGTAGCATTACGATATAACGTATAACGTTATATAGTATTACGTTATAACGTATAACGTTATATAGTATTACGTTATAACGTATAACGTTATGTAGCATTACGATATAACGTATAACGTTATGTAGCATTACGATATAACGTATAACGTTATATAGTATTACGTTATAACGTATAACGTTATATAGTATCACATTATAACGTATAACGTTATGTAGCATTACGATATAACGTATAACGTTATGTAGCATTACGATGTAACGTATAACGTTATGTAGCATTACGATATAACGTATAACGTTATGTAGCATTACGATATAACGTATAACGTTATGTAGCATTACGATATAACGTATAACGTATAACGTTATGTAGCATTACGATATAACGTATAACGTTATGTAGCATTACGTTATAAGGTATAACGTTATGTAGTATTACGTTATAACGTATAACGTTATGTAGCATTACGATATAACGTATAACGTTATATAGTATTACGTTATAACGTATAACGTTATATAGTATTACGTTATAACGTATAACGTTATGTAGCATTACGATATAACGTATAACGTTATGTAGCATTACGATATAACGTATAACGTTATATAGTTTTACGTTATAACGTATAACGTTATATAGTATCACATTATAACGTATAACGTTATGTAGCATTACGATATAACGTATAACGTTATGTAGCAATACGATGTAACGTTTAACGTTATGTAGCATTACGATATAACGTATAACGTTATGTAGCATTACGATATAACGTATAACGGTATGTAGCATTACGATATAACGTATAACGTTGTATGGTAATACGTTATAACGTATAACGTTATGTAGCATTACGATATAACGTATAACGTTATGTAGCATTACGATATAACGTATAACGTTATATAGTATTACGTTATAACGTATAACGTTATGTAGCATTACGATATAACGTATAACGTTATATAGTATTACGTTATAAGGTATAACGTTATGTAGTATTACGTTATAACGTATAACGTTATGTAGCATTACGATATAACGTATAACGTTATATAGTATTACGTTATAACGTATAACGTTATATAGTATTACGTTATAACGTATAACGTTATGTAGCATTACGATATAACGTATAACGTTATGTAGCATTACGATATAACGTATAACGTTGTATGGTAATACGTTATAACGTATAACGTTATGTAGCATTACGATATAACGTATAACGTTATGTAGCATTACGATATAACGTATAACGTTATGTAGCATTACGATATAACGTATAAGGTTGTGTAGCATAACGATATAACGTATAACGTTATACAGTATTATGTTATAACGTATAACGTTATGTAGCATAACGATATAACGTATAACGTTATATGGTAATACGTTATAACGCATAACGTTATGTAGCATTACGATATAACGTATAACGTTATGTAGCATTACGATGTAACGTATAACGTTATGTAGCATTACGGTATAACGTATAACGTTATGTAGCATTACGATATAACGTATAACGTTATGTAGCATTACGATGTAACGTATAACGTTATGTAGCATTACGATATAACGTATAACGTTATGTAGCATAACGATATAACGTATAACGTTATATGCTAATACGTTATAACGTATAACGTTACATAGTATTACGTTATAACCTATAACGTTATGTAGAATTACGATATAACGTATAACGTTATATAGTATTACGTCATAACATATAACGTTATGTAGCATTGCGATATAACGTATAACGTTATGTAGAATTACGATATAACGTATAACGTTATATAGTATTATGTTATAACGTATAACGTTATGTAGCATTACGATATAACGTATAAGGTTGTGTAGCATAACGATATAACGTATAACGTTATACAATATTATGTTATAACGTATAACGTTATCTAGCATAACGATATAACGTATAACGTTATATGGTAATACGTTATAACGCATAACGTTATGTAGCATTACGATATAACGTATAACGTTATGTAGCATTACGATGTAACGTATAACGTTATGTAGCATTACGATATAACGTATAACGTTATGTAGCATTACGATGTAACGTATAACGTTATGTAGCATTACGATATAACGTATAACGTTATGTAGCATTACGATATAACGTATAACGTTATGTAGCATAACGATATAACGTATAACGTTATACAGTATGACGTTATAACGTATAACGTTATGTATCATTACGATATAACGTATAACGATATGTAGAATTACGATATAACGTATAACGTTATATAGTATTACGTTATAACATATAACGTTATGTAGCATTACGATATAACGTATCACGTTATGTAGCATAACGATATAACGTATAACATTATATAGTATTACGTTATAACGTATAACGTTATGTAGTATTACGTTATAACATATAACGTTATGTAGTATTACGTTATAACGTATAACGTTATGTAGAATTACGATATAACGTATAACGTTATATAGTATTACGTTATAACATATAACGTTATGTAGCATTACGATATTACGTATAACGTTATGTAGAATTACGATATAACGTATAACGTTATATAGTATTATGTTATAACGTATAACGTTATGTAGCATTACGATATAACGTATAAGGTTGTGTAGCATAACGATATAACGTATAACGTTATACAGTAATATGTTATAACGTATAACGTTATGTAGCATAACGATATAACGTATAACGTTATATGGTAATACGTTATAACGCATAACGTTATGTAGCATTACGATATAACGTATAACGTTATGTAGCATTACGATGTAACGTATAACGTTATGTAGCATTACGATATAACGTATAACGTTATGTAGCATTACGATGTAACGTATATCGTTATGTAGCATTACGATATAACGTATAACGTCATGTAGCATTACGATATAACGTATAACGTTATGTAGCATAACGATATAACGTATAACGTTATACAGTATGACGTTATAACGTATAACGTTATGTATCATTACGATATAACGTATAACGATATGTAGAATTACGATATAACGTATAACGTTATATAGTATTACGTTATAACATATAACGTTATGTAGCATTACGATATAACGTATCACGTTATGTAGCATAACGATATAACGTATAACATTATATAGTATTACGTTATAACGTATAACGTTATGTAGTATTACGTTATAACATATAACGTTATGTAGTATTACGTTATAACGTATAACGTTATGTAGAATTACGATATAACGTATAACGTTATATAGTATTACGTTATAACATATAACGTTATGTAGCATTACGATATAACGTATAACGTTATGTAGAATTACGATATAACGTATAACGTTATATAGTATTATGTTATAACGTATAACGTTATGTAGCATTACGATATAACGTATAAGGTTGTGTAGCATAACGATATAACGTATAACGTTATACAGTAATATGTTATAACGTATAACGTTATGTAGCATAGCGATATAACGTATAACGTTATATGGTAATACGTTATAACGCATAACGTTATGTAGCATTACGATATAACGTATAACGTTATGTAGCTTTACGATGTAACGTATAACGTTATGTAGCATTACGATATAACGTATAACGTTATGTAGCATTACGATGTAACGTATAACGTTATGTAGCATTACGATATAACGTATAACGTTATGTAGCATTACGATATAACGTATAACGTTATATAGTATTACGTTATAACGTATAACGTTATGTAGCATTACGATATAACGTATAACGTTATGTAGCATTACGATATAACGTATAACGTTATATAGTATTACGTTATAACGTATAACGTTATGTAGCATTACGATATAACGTATAACGTTATATAGTATTACGTTATAAGGTATAACGTTATGTAGTATTACGTTATAACGTATAACGTTATGTAGCATTACGATATAACGTATAACGTTATATAGTATTACGTTATAACGTATAACGTTATATAGTATTACGTTATAACGTATAACGTTATGTAGCATTACGATATAACGTATAACGTTATGTAGCATTACGATATAACGTATAACGTTATATAGTATTACGTTATAACGTATAACGTTATATAGTATCACATTATAACGTATAACGTTATGTAGCATTACGATATAACGTATAACGTTATGTAGCATTACGATGTAACGTATAACGTTATGTAGCATTACGATATAACGTATAACGTTATGTAGCATTACGATATAACGTATAACGTTATGTAGCATTACGATATAACGTATAACGTATAACGTTATGTAGCATTACGATATAACGTATAACGTTATGTAGCATTACGTTATAAGGTATAACGTTATGTAGCATTACGATGTAACGTATAACGTTATGTAGCATTACGATATAACGTATAACGTTATGTAGCATTACGATGTAACGTATAACGTTATGTAGCATTACGATATAACGTATAACGTTATGTAGCATTACGATATAACGTATAACGTTATATAGTATTACGTTATAACGTATAACGTTATGTAGCATTACGATATAACGTATAACGTTATGTAGCATTACGATATAACGTATAACGTTATATAGTATTACGTTATAACGTATAACGTTATGTAGCATTACGATATAACGTATAACGTTATATAGTATTACGTTATAAGGTATAACGTTATGTAGTATTACGTTATAACGTATAACGTTATGTAGCATTACGATATAACGTATAACGTTATATAGTATTACGTTATAACGTATAACGTTATATAGTATTACGTTATAACGTATAACGTTATGTAGCATTACGATATAACGTATAACGTTATGTAGCATTACGATATAACGTATAACGTTATATAGTATTACGTTATAACGTATAACGTTATATAGTATCACATTATAACGTATAACGTTATGTAGCATTACGATATAACGTATAACGTTATGTAGCATTACGATGTAACGTATAACGTTATGTAGCATTACGATATAACGTATAACGTTATGTAGCATTACGATATAACGTATAACGTTATGTAGCATTACGATATAACGTATAACGTATAACGTTATGTAGCATTACGATATAACGTATAACGTTATGTAGCATTACGTTATAAGGTATAACGTTATGTAGTATTACGTTATAACGTATAACGTTATGTAGCATTACGATATAACGTATAACGTTATATAGTATTACGTTATAACGTATAACGTTATATAGTATTACGTTATAACGTATAACGTTATGTAGCATTACGATATAACGTATAACGTTATGTAGCATTACGATATAACGTATAACGTTATATAGTTTTACGTTATAACGTATAACGTTATATAGTATCACATTATAACGTATAACGTTATGTAGCATTACGATATAACGTATAACGTTATGTAGCAATACGATGTAACGTTTAACGTTATGTAGCATTACGATATAACGTATAACGTTATGTAGCATTACGATATAACGTATAACGGTATGTAGCATTACGATATAACGTATAACGTTGTATGGTAATACGTTATAACGTATAACGTTATGTAGCATTACGATATAACGTATAACGTTATGTAGCATTACGATATAACGTATAACGTTATATAGTATTACGTTATAACGTATAACGTTATGTAGCATTACGATATAACGTATAACGTTATATAGTATTACGTTATAAGGTATAACGTTATGTAGTATTACGTTATAACGTATAACGTTATGTAGCATTACGATATAACGTATAACGTTATATAGTATTACGTTATAACGTATAACGTTATATAGTATTACGTTATAACGTATAACGTTATGTAGCATTACGATATAACGTATAACGTTATGTAGCATTACGATATAACGTATAACGTTGTATGGTAATACGTTATAACGTATAACGTTATGTAGCATTACGATATAACGTATAACGTTATGTAGCATTACGATATAACGTATAACGTATAACGTTATGTAGCATTACGATATAACGTATAACGTTATGTAGCATTACGATATAACGTATAACGTTATGTAGCATTACGATATAACGTATAACGTTATATAGTATTACGTTATAACGTATAACGTTATATAGTATCACGTTATAACGTATAACGTTATGTAGTATTACGTCATAACGTATAACGTTATGTAGTATTACGTTATAACGTATAACGTTATGTAGCATTACGATATATCGTATAACGATATGTAGCATAACGATATAACGTATAACGTTATACAGTATTATGTTATAACTTATAACGTTATGCAGCATTACGATATAACGTGTAACGTTATGTAGCATAACGATATAACGTATAACGTTACATAGTATCACGTTATAACGTATAACGTTATGTAGCATTACGTTATAACGTATAACGTTATGTAGCATTACGATATAACGCATAACGTTATGTAGCATTACGATGTAACGTATAACGTTATGTAGCATTACGATATAACGTATAACGTTATGTAGCATTACGATATAACGTATAACGTTATGTAGCTTAACGATATAACGTATAACGTTATATGCTAATACGTTATAACGTATAACGTTATGTAGCATTACGATATAATGTATAACGTTATACAGTATTATGTTATAACGTATAACGTTATGTAGCATTACGATATAACGTGTAACGTTATGTAGCATAACGATATAACGTATAACGTTATATGGTAATACGTTATAACGTATAACGTTATGTAGAATTACGATATAACGTATAACGTTATGTAGCATTACGATGTAACGTATAACGTTATGTAGCATTACGATATAACGTATAACGTTATATGGTAATACGTTATAACGTATAACGTTATGTAGCATTACGATATAATGTATAGCGTTATACAGTATTATGTTATAACGTATAACGTTATGTAGCATTATGATATAACGTGTAACGTTATGTAGCATAACGATATAACGTATAAGGTTACATAGTATTACGTTATATCGTATAACGTTATGTAGCATTACGTTATAACGTATAACGTTATGTAGCATTACGATGTAACGTATAACGTTATGTAGCATTGCGATATAACGTATAACGTTATGTAGCATTACGATATAACGTATAACGTTATATGCTAATACATTATAATGTATAACGTTACATAGTATTACGTTATAACGTATAACGTTATGTAGCATTACGATATAATGTATAACGTTATGTAGCATTACGATATAACGTATAACGTTATGTAGCATAACGATATAACGTATAACGTTATGTAGCATAACGATATAACGTATAACGTTATATGCTAATACGTTATAACGTATAACGTTATATGGTAATACGTTATAACGTATAACGTTATGTAGCATTACGATATAACGTATAACGTTATGTAGCATAACGATATAACGTATAACGTTATATGCTAATACGTTATAATGTATAACGTTACATAGTATTACGTTATAACGTATAACGTTATGTAGCATTACGATATAATGTATAACGTTATGTAGCATTACGATATAACGTATAACGTTATGTAGCATAACGATATAACGTATAACGTTATGTAGCATTACGATATAACGTATAAGGTTGTGTAGCATAACGATATAACGTATAACGTTATACAGTATTATGTTATAACGTATAACGTTATGTAGCATAACGATATAACGTATAACGTTATATGGTAATACGTTATAACGCATAACGTTATGTAGCATTACGATATAACGTATAACGTTATGTAGCATTACGATGTAACGTATAACGTTATGTAGCATTACGATATAACGTATAACGTTATGTAGCATTACGATATAACGTATAACGTTATGTAGCATTACGATGTAACGTATAACGTTATGTAGCATTACGATATAACGTATAACGTTATGTAGCATAACGATATAACGTATAACGTTATATGCTAATACGTTATAACGTATAACGTTACATAGTATTACGTTATAACGTATAACGTTATGTAGTATTACGTTATAACGTATAACGTTATGTAGAGTTACGATATAAAGTATAACGTTATATAGTATTACGTCATAACATATAACGTTATGTAGCATTACGATATAACGTATAACGTTATGTAGAATTACGATATAACGTATAACGTTATATAGTATTATGTTATAACGTATAACGTTATGTAGCATTACGATATAACGTATAAGGTTGTGTAGCATAACGATATAACGTATAACGTTATACAGTATTATGTTATAACGTATAACGTTATGTAGCATAACGATATAACGTATATCGTTATATGGTAATACGTTATAACGCATAACGTTATGTAGCATTACGATATAACGTATAACGTTATGTAGCATTACGATGTAACGTATAACGTTATGTAGCATTACGATATAACGTATAACGTTATGTAGCATTACGATGTAACGTATAACGTTATGTAGCATTACGATATAACGTATAACGTTATGTAGCATTACGATATAACGTATAACGTTATGTAGCATAACGATATAACGTATAACGTTATACAGTATGACGTTATAACGTATAACGTTATGTATCATTACGATATAACGTATAACGATATGTAGAATTACGATATAACGTATAACGTTATGTAGCATTACGATGTAACGTATAACGTTATGTAGCATTACGATATAACGTATAACGTTATGTAGCATTACGATATAACGTATAACGTTATATAGTATTACGTTATAACGTATAACGTTATGTAGCATTACGATATAACGTATAACGTTATGTAGCATTACGATATAACGTATAACGTTATATAGTATTACGTTATAACGTATAACGTTATGTAGCATTACGATATAACGTATAACGTTATGTAGCTTAACGATATAACGTATAACGTTATATGCTAATACGTTATAACGTATAACGTTATGTAGCATTACGATATAATGTATAACGTTATACAGTATTATGTTATAACGTATAACGTTATGTAGCATTACGATATAACGTGTAACGTTATGTAGCATAACGATATAACGTATAACGTTATATGGTAATACGTTATAACGTATAACGTTATGTAGAATTACGATATAACGTATAACGTTATGTAGCATTACGATGTAACGTATAACGTTATGTAGCATTACGATATAACGTATAACGTTATATGGTAATACGTTATAACGTATAACGTTATGTAGCATTACGATATAATGTATAGCGTTATACAGTATTATGTTATAACGTATAACGTTATGTAGCATTATGATATAACGTGTAACGTTATGTAGCATAACGATATAACGTATAAGGTTACATAGTATTACGTTATAACGTATAACGTTATGTAGCATTACGTTATAACGTATAACGTTATGTAGCATTACGATGTAACGTATAACGTTATGTAGCATTGCGATATAACGTATAACGTTATGTAGCATTACGATATAACGTATAACGTTATATGCTAATACATTATAATGTATAACGTTACATAGTATTACGTTATAACGTATAACGTTATGTAGCATTACGATATAATGTATAACGTTATGTAGCATTACGATATAACGTATAACGTTATGTAGCATAACGATATAACGTATAACGTTATGTAGCATAACGATATAACGTATAACGTTATATGCTAATACGTTATAACGTATAACGTTATATGGTAATACGTTATAACGTATAACGTTATGTAGCATTACGATATAACGTATAACGTTATGTAGCATAACGATATAACGTATAACGTTATATGCTAATACGTTATAATGTATAACGTTACATAGTATTACGTTATAACGTATAACGTTATGTAGCATTACGATATAATGTATAACGTTATGTAGCATTACGATATAACGTATAACGTTATGTAGCATAACGATATAACGTATAACGATATGTAGCATAACGATATAACGTATAACGTTATATGGTAATACGTTATAAGGCATAACGTTATGTAGCATTACGATATAACGTATAACGTTATGTAGCATTACGATATAACGTATAACGTTATGTAGCATTACGATTTAACGTATAAAGTTATATAGTATTACGTTATAACGTATAACGTTATGTAGTATTATGTTATAACGTATAACGATATGTAGCATTACGATATAACGTATAACGTTATATGCTAATACGTTATAACGTATAACGTTATGTAGCATTACGATATAATGTATAACGTTATACAGTATTATGTTATAACGTATAACGTTATGTAGCATTACGATATAACGTGTAACGTTATGTAGCATAACGATATAACGTATAACGTTATATGGTAATACGTTATAACGTATAACGTTATGTAGAATTACGATATAACGTATAACGTTATGTAGCATTACGATGTAACGTATAACGTTATGTAGCATTACACACACTCTATCAGATTTATATGGTAATACGTTATAACGTATAACGTTATGTAGCATTACGATATAATGTATAGCGTTATACAGTATTATGTTATAACGTATAACGTTATGTAGCATTATGATATAACGTGTAACGTTATGTAGCATAACGATATAACGTATAAGGTTACATAGTATTACGTTATAACGTATAACGTTATGTAGCATTACGTTATAACGTATAACGTTATGTAGCATTACGATGTAACGTATAACGTTATGTAGCATTGCGATATAACGTATAACGTTATGTAGCATTACGATATAACGTATAACGTTATATGCTAATACATTATAATGTATAACGTTACATAGTATTACGTTATAACGTATAACGTTATGTAGCATTACGATATAATGTATAACGTTATGTAGCATTACGATATAACGTATAACGTTATGTAGCATAACGATATAACGTATAACGTTATGTAGCATAACGATATAACGTATAACGTTATATGCTAATACGTTATAACGTATAACGTTATATGGTAATACGTTATAACGTATAACGTTATGTAGCATTACGATATAACGTATAACGTTATGTAGCATAACGATATAACGTATAACGTTATATGCTAATACGTTATAATGTATAACGTTACATAGTATTACGTTATAACGTATAACGTTATGTAGCATTACGATATAATGTATAACGTTATGTAGCATTACGATATAACGTATAACGTTATGTAGCATAACGATATAACGTATAACGTTATGTAGCATAACGATATAACGTATAACGTTATATGGTAATACGTTATAAGGCATAACGTTATGTAGCATTACGATATAACGTATAACGTTATGTAGCATTACGATATAACGTATAACGTTATGTAGCATTACGATTTAACGTATAAAGTTATATAGTATTACGTTATAACGTATAACGTTATGTAGTATTATGTTATAACGTATAACGATATGTAGCATTACGATATAATGTATAACGTTATATGGTAATACGTTATAACGTATAACGTTATGTAGCATTACGATATAACGTATAACGTTATATAGTAATACGTTATAACGTATAACGTTATGTAGCATTACGATATAACGTATAACGTTATATAGTATTACGTTATAAGGTATAACGTTATGTAGTATTACGTTATAACGTATAACGTTATGTAGCATTACGATATAACGTATAACGTTATATAGTATTACGTTATAGCGTATAACGTTATGTAGCATAACGATATAACGAATAACGTTATACAGTATTATGTTATAACGTATAACGTTATGTAGCATTACGATATAACGTATAACGTTATGTAGCATTACGATATAACGTATAACGTTATGTAGCATAACGATATAACGTATAACGTTATGTAGCATAACGATATAACGTATAACGTTATGTAGCATAACGATATAACGTATAACGTTATATGGTAATACGTTATAAGGCATAACGTTATGTAGCATTACGATATAACGTATAACGTTATGTAGCATTACGATATAACGTATAACGTTATGTAGCATTACGATTTAACGTATAAAATTAAATAGTATTACGTTATAACGTATAACGTTATGTAGTATTATGTTATAACGTATAACGATATGTAGCATTACGATATAATGTATAACGTTATATGGTAATACGTTATAACGCATAACGTTATGTAGCATTACGATATAACGTATAACGTTATGTAGCATTACGATGTAACGTATAACGTTATGTAGCATTACGATATAACGTATAACGTTATGTAGCATTACGATATAACGTATAAGGTTGTGTAGCATAACGATATAACGTATAACGTTATACAGTATTATGTTATAACGTATAACGTTATGTAGCATAACGATATAACGTATAACGTTATATGGTAATACGTTATAACGCATAACGTTATGTAGCATTACGATATAACGTATAACGTTATGTAGCATTACGATGTAACGTATAACGTTATGTAGCATTACGGTATAACGTATAACGTTATGTAGCATTACGATATAACGTATAACGTTATGTAGCATTACGATGTAACGTATAACGTTATGTAGCATTACGATATAACGTATAACGTTATGTAGCATAACGATATAACGTATAACGTTATATGCTAATACGTTATAACGTATAACGTTACATAGTATTACGTTATAACCTATAACGTTATGTAGTATTACGTTATAACGTATAACGTTATGTAGAGTTACGATATAAAGTATAACGTTATATAGTATTACGTCATAACATATAACGTTATGTAGCATTACGATATAACGTATAACGTTATGTAGAATTACGATATAACGTATAACGTTATATAGTATTATGTTATAACGTATAACGTTATGTAGCATTACGATATAACGTATAAGGTTGTGTAGCATAACGATATAACGTATAACGTTATACAGTATTATGTTATAACGTATAACGTTATGTAGCATAACGATATAACGTATATCGTTATATGGTAATACGTTATAACGCATAACGTTATGTAGTATTACGTTATAACGTATAACGTTATGTAGCATTACGATATAACGTATAACGTTATGTAGCTTAACGATATAACGTATAACGTTATATGCTAATACGTTATAACGTATAACGTTATGTAGCATTACGATATAATGTATAACGTTATACAGTATTATGTTATAACGTATAACGTTATGTAGCATTACGATATAACGTGTAACGTTATGTAGCATAACGATATAACGTATAACGTTATATGGTAATACGTTATAACGTATAACGTTATGTAGAATTACGATATAACGTATAACGTTATATAGTATTACGTTATAACGTATAACGTTATGTAGCATTACGATATAACGTATAAGGTTGTGTAGCATAACGATATAACGTATAACGTTATACAGTATTATGTTATAACGTATAACGTTATGTAGCATAACGATATAACGTATATCGTTATATGGTAATACGTTATAACGCATAACGTTATGTAGTATTACGTTATAAAGTATAACGTTATATAGTATTACGTCATAACATATAACGTTATGTAGCATTACGATATAACGTATAACGTTATGTAGCATTACGATATAACGTATAACGTTATGTAGCATTACGATGTAACGTATAACGTTATGTAGCATTACGATATAACGTATAACGTTATGTAGCATTACGATATAACGTATAACGTTATATAGTATTACGTTATAACGTATAACGTTATGTAGCATTACGATATAACGTATAACGTTATGTAGCATTACGATATAACGTATAACGTTATATAGTATTACGTTATAACGTATAACGTTATGTAGCATTACGATATAACGTATAACGTTATGTAGCTTAACGATATAACGTATAACGTTATATGCTAATACGTTATAACGTATAACGTTATGTAGCATTACGATATAATGTATAACGTTATACAGTATTATGTTATAACGTATAACGTTATGTAGCATTACGATATAACGTGTAACGTTATGTAGCATAACGATATAACATATAACGTTATATGGTAATACGTTATAACGTATAACGTTATGTAGAATTACGATATAACGTATAACGTTATGTAGCATTACGATGTAACGTATAACGTTATGTAGCATTACGATATAACGTATAACGTTATATGGTAATACGTTATAACGTATAACGTTATGTAGCATTACGATATAATGTATAGCGTTATACAGTATTATGTTATAACGTATAACGTTATGTAGCATTATGATATAACGTGTAACGTTATGTAGCATAACGATATAACGTATAAGGTTACATAGTATTACGTTATAACGTATAACGTTATGTAGCATTACGTTATAACGTATAACGTTATGTAGCATTACGATGTAACGTATAACGTTATGTAGCATTGCGATATAACGTATAACGTTATGTAGCATTACGATATAACGTATAACGTTATATGCTAATACATTATAATGTATAACGTTACATAGTATTACGTTATAACGTATAACGTTATGTAGCATTACGATATAATGTATAACGTTATGTAGCATTACGATATAACGTATAACGTTATGTAGCATAACGATATAACGTATAACGTTATGTAGCATAACGATATAACGTATAACGTTATATGGTAATACGTTATAAGGCATAACGTTATGTAGCATTACGATATAATGTATAACGTTATGTAGCATTACGATATAACGTATAACGTTATGTAGCATAACGATATAACGTATAACGTTATGTAGCATAACGATATAACGTATAACGTTATATGCTAATACGTTATAACGTATAACGTTATATGGTAATACGTTATAACGTATAACGTTATGTAGCATTACGATATAACGTATAACGTTATGTAGCATAACGATATAACGTATAACGTTATATGCTAATACGTTATAATGTATAACGTTACATAGTATTACGTTATAACGTATAACGTTATGTAGCATTACGATATAATGTATAACGTTATGTAGCATTACGATATAACGTATAACGTTATGTAGCATAACGATATAACGTATAACGTTATGTAGCATAACGATATAACGTATAACGTTATATGGTAATACGTTATAAGGCATAACGTTATGTAGCATTACGATATAACGTATAACGTTATGTAGCATTACGATATAACGTATAACGTTATGTAGCATTACGATTTAACGTATAAAGTTATATAGTATTACGTTATAACGTATAACGTTATGTAGTATTATGTTATAACGTATAACGATATGTAGCATAACGATATAACGTATAACGTTATGTAGCATAACGATATAACGTATAACGTTATATGGTAATACGTTATAAGGCATAACGTTATGTAGCATTACGATATAACGTATAACGTTATGTAGCATTACGATATAACGTATAACGTTATGTAGCATTGCGATATAACGTATAACGTTATGTAGCATTACGATATAACGTATAACGTTATATGCTAATACATTATAATGTATAACGTTACATAGTATTACGTTATAACGTATAACGTTATGTAGCATTACGATATAATGTATAACGTTATGTAGCATTACGATATAACGTATAACGTTATGTAGCATAACGATATAACGTATAACGTTATGTAGCATAACGATATAACGTATAACGTTATATGCTAATACGTTATAACGTATAACGTTATATGGTAATACGTTATAACGTATAACGTTATGTAGCATTACGATATAACGTATAACGTTATGTAGCATAACGATATAACGTATAACGTTATATGCTAATACGTTATAATGTATAACGTTACATAGTATTACGTTATAACGTATAACGTTATGTAGCATTACGATATAATGTATAACGTTATGTAGCATTACGATATAACGTATAACGTTATGTAGCATAACGATATAACGTATAACGTTATGTAGCATAACGATATAACGTATAACGTTATATGGTAATACGTTATAAGGCATAACGTTATGTAGCATTACGATATAACGTATAACGTTATGTAGCATTACGATATAACGTATAACGTTATGTAGCATTACGATTTAACGTATAAAGTTATATAGTATTACGTTATAACGTATAACGTTATGTAGTATTATGTTATAACGTATAACGATATGTAGCATTACGATATAATGTATAACGTTATATGGTAATACGTTATAACGTATAACGTTATGTAGCATTACGATATAACGTATAACGTTATATAGTAATACGTTATAACGTATAACGTTATGTAGCATTACGATATAACGTATAACGTTATATAGTATTACGTTATAAGGTATAACGTTATGTAGTATTACGTTATAACGTATAACGTTATGTAGCATTACGATATAACGTATAACGTTATATAGTATTACGTTATAGCGTATAACGTTATGTAGCATAACGATATAACGAATAACGTTATACAGTATTATGTTATAACGTATAACGTTATGTAGCATTACGATATAACGTATAACGTTATGTAGCATTACGATATAACGTATAACGTTATGTAGCATAACGATATAACGTATAACGTTATGTAGCATAACGATATAACGTATAACGTTATGTAGCATAACGATATAACGTATAACGTTATATGGTAATACGTTATAAGGCATAACGTTATGTAGCATTACGATATAACGTATAACGTTATGTAGCATTACGATATAACGTATAACGTTATGTAGCATTACGATTTAACGTATAAAATTAAATAGTATTACGTTATAACGTATAACGTTATGTAGTATTATGTTATAACGTATAACGATATGTAGCATTACGATATAATGTATAACGTTATATGGTAATACGTTATAACGCATAACGTTATGTAGCATTACGATATAACGTATAACGTTATGTAGCATTACGATGTAACGTATAACGTTATGTAGCATTACGATATAACGTATAACGTTATGTAGCATTACGATATAACGTATAAGGTTGTGTAGCATAACGATATAACGTATAACGTTATACAGTATTATGTTATAACGTATAACGTTATGTAGCATAACGATATAACGTATAACGTTATATGGTAATACGTTATAACGCATAACGTTATGTAGCATTACGATATAACGTATAACGTTATGTAGCATTACGATGTAACGTATAACGTTATGTAGCATTACGATATAACGTATAACGTTATGTAGCATTACGATATAACGTATAACGTTATGTAGCATTACGATGTAACGTATAACGTTATGTAGCATTACGATATAACGTATAACGTTATGTAGCATAACGATATAACGTATAACGTTATATGCTAATACGTTATAACGTATAACGTTACATAGTATTACGTTATAACGTATAACGTTATGTAGTATTACGTTATAACGTATAACGTTATGTAGAGTTACGATATAAAGTATAACGTTATATAGTATTACGTCATAACATATAACGTTATGTAGCATTACGATATAACGTATAACGTTATGTAGAATTACGATATAACGTATAACGTTATATAGTATTATGTTATAACGTATAACGTTATGTAGCATTACGATATAACGTATAAGGTTGTGTAGCATAACGATATAACGTATAACGTTATACAGTATTATGTTATAACGTATAACGTTATGTAGCATAACGATATAACGTATATCGTTATATGGTAATACGTTATAACGCATAACGTTATGTAGTATTACGTTATAACGTATAACGTTATGTAGCATTACGATATAACGTATAACGTTATGTAGCTTAACGATATAACGTATAACGTTATATGCTAATACGTTATAACGTATAACGTTATGTAGCATTACGATATAATGTATAACGTTATACAGTATTATGTTATAACGTATAACGTTATGTAGCATTACGATATAACGTGTAACGTTATGTAGCATAACGATATAACGTATAACGTTATATGGTAATACGTTATAACGTATAACGTTATGTAGAATTACGATATAACGTATAACGTTATATAGTATTACGTTATAACGTATAACGTTATGTAGCATTACGATATAACGTATAAGGTTGTGTAGCATAACGATATAACGTATAACGTTATACAGTATTATGTTATAAAGTATAACGTTATATAGTATTACGTCATAACATATAACGTTATGTAGCATTACGATATAACGTATAACGTTATGTAGCATTACGATATAACGTATAACGTTATGTAGCATTACGATGTAACGTATAACGTTATGTAGCATTACGATATAACGTATAACGTTATGTAGTATTACGTTATAACGTATAACGTTATGTAGCATTACGATATAACGTATAACGTTATGTAGCTTAACGATATAACGTATAACGTTATATGCTAATACGTTATAACGTATAACGTTATGTAGCATTACGATATAATGTATAACGTTATACAGTATTATGTAATAACGTATAACGTTATGTAGCATTACGATATAACGTGTAACGTTATGTAGCATAACGATATAACGTATAACGTTATATGGTAATACGTTATAACGTATAACGTTATGTAGAATTACGATATAACGTATAACGTTATGTAGCATTACGATGTAACGTATAACGTTATGTAGCATTACGATATAACGTATAACGTTATATGGTAATACGTTATAACGTATAACGTTATGTAGCATTACGATATAATGTATAGCGTTATACAGTATTATGTTATAACGTATAACGTTATGTAGCATTATGATATAACGTGTAACGTTATGTAGCATAACGATATAACGTATAAGGTTACATAGTATTACGTTATAACGTATAACGTTATGTAGCATTACGTTATAACGTATAACGTTATGTAGCATTACGATGTAACGTATAACGTTATGTAGCATTGCGATATAACGTATAACGTTATGTAGCATTACGATATAACGTATAACGTTATATGCTAATACATTATAATGTATAACGTTACATAGTATTACGTTATAACGTATAACGTTATGTAGCATTACGATATAATGTATAACGTTATGTAGCATTACGATATAACGTATAACGTTATGTAGCATAACGATATAACGTATAACGTTATGTAGCATAACGATATAACGTATAACGTTATATGCTAATACGTTATAACGTATAACGTTATATGGTAATACGTTATAACGTATAACGTTATGTAGCATTACGATATAACGTATAACGTTATGTAGCATAACGATATAACGTATAACGTTATATGCTAATACGTTATAATGTATAACGTTACATAGTATTACGTTATAACGTATAACGTTATGTAGCATTACGATATAATGTATAACGTTATGTAGCATTACGATATAACGTATAACGTTATGTAGCATAACGATATAACGTATAACGTTATGTAGCATAACGATATAACGTATAACGTTATATGGTAATACGTTATAAGGCATAACGTTATGTAGCATTACGATATAACGTATAACGTTATGTAGCATTACGATATAACGTATAACGTTATGTAGCATTACGATTTAACGTATAAAGTTATATAGTATTACGTTATAACGTATAACGTTATGTAGTATTATGTTATAACGTATAACGATATGTAGCATTACGATATAATGTATAACGTTATATGGTAATACGTTATAACGTATAACGTTATGTAGCATTACGATATAACGTATAACGTTATATAGTAATACGTTATAACGTATAACGTTATGTAGCATTACGATATAACGTATAACGTTATATAGTATTACGTTATAAGGTATAACGTTATGTAGTATTACGTTATAACGTATAACGTTATGTAGCATTACGATATAACGTATAACGTTATATAGTATTACGTTATAGCGTATAACGTTATGTAGCATAACGATATAACGAATAACGTTATACAGTATTATGTTATAACGTATAACGTTATGTAGCATTACGATATAACGTATAACGTTATGTAGCATTACGATATAACGTATAACGTTATGTAGCATAACGATATAACGTATAACGTTATGTAGCATAACGATATAACGTATAACGTTATGTAGCATAACGATATAACGTATAACGTTATATGGTAATACGTTATAAGGCATAACGTTATGTAGCATTACGATATAACGTATAACGTTATGTAGCATTACGATATAACGTATAACGTTATGTAGCATTACGATTTAACGTATAAAATTAAATAGTATTACGTTATAACGTATAACGTTATGTAGTATTATGTTATAACGTATAACGATATGTAGCATTACGATATAATGTATAACGTTATATGGTAATACGTTATAACGCATAACGTTATGTAGCATTACGATATAACGTATAACGTTATGTAGCATTACGATGTAACGTATAACGTTATGTAGCATTACGATATAACGTATAACGTTATGTAGCATTACGATATAACGTATAAGGTTGTGTAGCATAACGATATAACGTATAACGTTATACAGTATTATGTTATAACGTATAACGTTATGTAGCATAACGATATAACGTATAACGTTATATGGTAATACGTTATAACGCATAACGTTATGTAGCATTACGATATAACGTATAACGTTATGTAGCATTACGATGTAACGTATAACGTTATGTAGCATTACGATATAACGTATAACGTTATGTAGCATTACGATATAACGTATAACGTTATGTAGCATTACGATGTAACGTATAACGTTATGTAGCATTACGATATAACGTATAACGTTATGTAGCATAACGATATAACGTATAACGTTATATGCTAATACGTTATAACGTATAACGTTACATAGTATTACGTTATAACGTATAACGTTATGTAGTATTACGTTATAACGTATAACGTTATGTAGAGTTACGATATAAAGTATAACGTTATATAGTATTACGTCATAACATATAACGTTATGTAGCATTACGATATAACGTATAACGTTATGTAGAATTACGATATAACGTATAACGTTATATAGTATTATGTTATAACGTATAACGTTATGTAGCATTACGATATAACGTATAAGGTTGTGTAGCATAACGATATAACGTATAACGTTATACAGTATTATGTTATAACGTATAACGTTATGTAGCATAACGATATAACGTATATCGTTATATGGTAATACGTTATAACGCATAACGTTATGTAGCATTACGATATAACGTATAACGTTATGTAGCATTACGATGTAACGTATAACGTTATGTAGCATTACGATATAACGTATAACGTTATGTAGCATTACGATGTAACGTATAACGTTATGTAGCATTACGATATAACGTATAACGTTATGTAGCATTACGATATAACGTATAACGTTATGTAGCATAACGATATAACGTATAACGTTATACAGTATGACGTTATAACGTATAACGTTATGTATCATTACGATATAACGTATAACGATATGTAGAATTACGATATAACGTATAACGTTATATAGTATTACGTTATAACATATAACGTTATGTAGCATTACGATATAACGTATCACGTTATGTAGCATAACGATATAACGTATAACGTTATATAGTATTACGTTATAACGTATAACGTTATGTAGTATTACGTTATAACATATAACGTTATGTAGTATTACGTTATAACGTATAACGTTATGTAGAATTACGATATAACGTATAACGTTATGTAGCATAACGATATAACGTATAACGTTATATGGTAATACGTTATAACGCATAACGTTATGTAGCATTACGATATAACGTATAACGTTATGTAGCATTACGATGTAACGTATAACGTTATGTAGCATTACGATATAACGTATAACGTTATGTAGCATTACGATGTAACGTATAACGTTATGTAGCATTACGATATAACGTATAACGTTATGTAGCATTACGATATAACGTATAACGTTATATAGTATTACGTTATAACGTATAACGTTATGTAGCATTACGATATAACGTATAACGTTATGTAGCATTACGATATAACGTATAACGTTATATAGTATTACGTTATAACGTATAACGTTATGTAGCATTACGATATAACGTATAACGTTATATAGTATTACGTTATAAGGTATAACGTTATGTAGTATTACGTTATAACGTATAACGTTATGTAGCATTACGATATAACGTATAACGTTATATAGTATTACGTTATAACGTATAACGTTATATAGTATTACGTTATAACGTATAACGTTATGTAGCATTACGATATAACGTATAACGTTATGTAGCATTACGATATAACGTATAACGTTATACAGTATGACGTTATAACGTATAACGTTATGTATCATTACGATATAACGTATAACGATATGTAGAATTACGATATAACGTATAACGTTATATAGTATTACGTTATAACATATAACGTTATGTAGCATTACGATATAACGTAACACGTTATGTAGCATAACGATATAACGTATAACGTTATATAGTATTACGTTATAACGTATAACGTTATGTAGTATTACGTTATAACATATAACGTTATGTAGTATTACGTTATAACGTATAACGTTATGTAGAATTACGATATAACGTATAACGTTATGTAGCATAACGATATAACGTATAACGTTATATGGTAATACGTTATAACGCATAACGTTATGTAGCATTACGATATAACGTATAACGTTATGTAGCATTACGATGTAACGTATAACGTTATGTAGCATTACGATATAACGTATAACGTTATGTAGCATTACGATGTAACGTATAACGTTATGTAGCATTACGATATAACGTATAACGTTATGTAGCATTACGATATAACGTATAACGTTATATAGTATTACGTTATAACGTATAACGTTATGTAGCATTACGATATAACGTATAACGTTATGTAGCATTACGATATAACGTATAACGTTATATAGTATTACGTTATAACGTATAACGTTATGTAGCATTACGATATAACGTATAACGTTATATAGTATTACGTTATAAGGTATAACGTTATGTAGTATTACGTTATAACGTATAACGTTATGTAGCATTACGATATAACGTATAACGTTATATAGTATTACGTTATAACGTATAACGTTATATAGTATTACGTTATAACGTATAACGTTATGTAGCATTACGATATAACGTATAACGTTATGTAGCATTACGATATAACGTATAACGTTATATAGTATTACGTTATAACGTATAACGTTATATAGTATCACATTATAACGTATAACGTTATGTAGCATTACGATATAACGTATAACGTTATGTAGCATTACGATGTAACGTATAACGTTATGTAGCATTACGATATAACGTATAACGTTATGTAGCATTACGATATAACGTATAACGTTATGTAGCATTACGATATAACGTATAACGTTGTATGGTAATGCGTTATAACGTATAACGTTATGTAGCATTACGATATAACGTATAACGTTATGTAGCATTACGATATAACGTATAACGTTATGTAGCATTACGATATAACGTATAACGTATAACGTTATGTAGCATTACGATATAACGTATAACGTTATGTAGCATTACGTTATAAGGTATAACGTTATGTAGTATTACGTTATAACGTATAACGTTATGTAGTATTACGTTATAACGTATAACGTTATGTAGCATTACGGTATAACGTATAACGTTATATAGTATTACGTTATAACGTATAACGTTATATAGTAATACGTTATAACGTATAACGTTATGTAGCATTACGATATAACGTATAACGTTATGTAGCATTACGATATAACGTATAACGTTATATAGTTTTACGTTATAACGTATAACGTTATATAGTATCACATTATAACGTACAACGTTATGTAGCATTACGATATAACGTATAACGTTTTGTAGCAATACGATGTAACGTATAACGTTATGTAGCATTACGATATAACGTATAACGTTATGTAGCATTACGATATAACGTATAACGTTATGTAGCATTACGATATAACGTATAACGTTGTATGGTAATACGTTATAACGTATAACGTTATGTAGCATTACGATATAACGTATAACGTTATGTAGCATTACGATATAACGTATAACGTTATATAGTATTACGTTATAACGTATAACGTTATGTAGCATTACGATATAACGTATAACGTTATATAGTATTACGTTATAAGGTATAACGTTATGTAGTATTACGTTATAACGTATAACGTTATGTAGCATTACGATATAACGTATAACGTTATATAGTATTACGTTATAACGTATAACGTTATATAGTATTACGTTATAACGTATAACGTTATGTAGCATTACGATATAACGTATAACGTTATGTAGCATTACGATATAACGTATAACGTTGTATGGTAATACGTTATAACGTATAACGTTATGTAGCATTACGATATAACGTATAACGTTATGTAGCATTACGATATAACGTATAACGTATAACGTTATGTAGCATTACGATATAACGTATAACGTTATGTAGCATTACGATATAACGTATAACGTTATGTAGCATTACGATATAACGTATAACGTTATATAGTATTACGTTATAACGTATAACGTTATATAGTATCACGTTATAACGTATAACGTTATGTAGTATTACGTCATAACGTATAACGTTATGTAGTATTACGTTATAACGTATAACGTTATGTAGCATTACGATATATCGTATAACGATATGTAGCATAACGATATAACGTATAACGTTATACAGTATTATGTTATAACTTATAACGTTATGCAGCATTACGATATAACGTGTAACGTTATGTAGCATAACGATATAACGTATAACGTTACATAGTATCACGTTATAACGTATAACGTTATGTAGCATTACGTTATAACGTATAACGTTATGTAGCATTACGATATAACGCATAACGTTATGTAGCATTACGATGTAACGTATAACGTTATGTAGCATTACGATATAACGTATAACGTTATGTAGCATTACGATATAACGTATAACGTTATGTAGCTTAACGATATAACGTATAACGTTATATGCTAATACGTTATTACGTATAACGTTATGTACCATTACGATATAATGTATAACGTTATACAGTATTATGTTATAACGTATAACGTTATGTAGCATTACAATATAACGTGTAACGTTATGTAGCATAAAGATATAACGTATAACGTTATATGGTAATACGTTATAACGTATAACGTTATGTAGAATTACGATATAACGTATAACGTTATGTAGCATTACGATGTAACGTATAACGTTATGTAGCATTACGATATAACGTATAACGTTATATGGTAATACGTTATAACGTATAACGTTATGTAGCATTACGATATAATGTATAACGTTATACAGTATTATGTTATAACGTATAACGTTATGTAGCATTACGATATAACGTGTAACGTTATGTAGCATAACGATATAACGTATAAGGTTACATAGTATTACGTTATAACGTATAACGTTATGTAGCATTACGTTATAACGTATAACGTTATGTAGCATTACGATATAACGCATAACGTTATGTAGCATTACGATGTAACGTATAACGTTATGTAGCATTGCGATATAACGTATAACGTTATGTAGCATTACGATATAACGTATAACGTTACATAGTATTACGTTATAACGTATAACGTTATGTAGCATTACGATATAACGTATAACGTTATGTAGCATTACGATATAACGTATAACGTTATATAGTTTTACGTTATAACGTATAACGTTATATAGTATCACATTATAACGTACAACGTTATGTAGCATTACGATATAACGTATAACGTTTTGTAGCAATACGATGTAACGTATAACGTTATGTAGCATTACGATATAACGTATAACGTTATGTAGCATTACGATATAACGTATAACGTTATGTAGCATTACGATATAACGTATAACGTTGTATGGTAATACGTTATAACGTATAACGTTATGTAGCATTACGATATAACGTATAACGTTATGTAGCATTACGATATAACGTATAACGTTATATAGTATTACGTTATAACGTATAACGTTATGTAGCATTACGATATAACGTATAACGTTATATAGTATTACGTTATAAGGTATAACGTTATGTAGTATTACGTTATAACGTATAACGTTATGTAGCATTACGATATAACGTATAACGTTATGTAGCATTACGTTATAAGGTATAACGTTATGTAGTATTACGTTATAACGTATAACGTTATGTAGTATTACGTTATAACGTATAACGTTATGTAGCATTACGGTATAACGTATAACGTTATATAGTATTACGTTATAACGTATAACGTTATATAGTAATACGTTATAACGTATAACGTTATGTAGCATTACGATATAACGTATAACGTTATGTAGCATTACGATATAACGTATAACGTTATATAGTTTTACGTTATAACGTATAACGTTATATAGTATCACATTATAACGTACAACGTTATGTAGCATTACGATATAACGTATAACGTTTTGTAGCAATACGATGTAACGTATAACGTTATGTAGCATTACGATATAACGTATAACGTTATGTAGCATTACGATATAACGTATAACGTTATGTAGCATTACGATATAACGTATAACGTTGTATGGTAATACGTTATAACGTATAACGTTATGTAGCATTACGATATAACGTATAACGTTATGTAGCATTACGATATAACGTATAACGTTATATAGTATTACGTTATAACGTATAACGTTATGTAGCATTACGATATAACGTATAACGTTATATAGTATTACGTTATAAGGTATAACGTTATGTAGTATTACGTTATAACGTATAACGTTATGTAGCATTACGATATAACGTATAACGTTATATAGTATTACGTTATAACGTATAACGTTATATAGTATTACGTTATAACGTATAACGTTATGTAGCATTACGATATAACGTATAACGTTATGTAGCATTACGATATAACGTATAACGTTGTATGGTAATACGTTATAACGTATAACGTTATGTAGCATTACGATATAACGTATAACGTTATGTAGCATTACGATATAACGTATAACGTATAACGTTATGTAGCATTACGATATAACGTATAACGTTATGTAGCATTACGATATAACGTATAACGTTATGTAGCATTACGATATAACGTATAACGTTATATAGTATTACGTTATAACGTATAACGTTATATAGTATCACGTTATAACGTATAACGTTATGTAGTATTACGTCATAACGTATAACGTTATGTAGTATTACGTTATAACGTATAACGTTATGTAGCATTACGATATATCGTATAACGATATGTAGCATAACGATATAACGTATAACGTTATACAGTATTATGTTATAACTTATAACGTTATGCAGCATTACGATATAACGTGTAACGTTATGTAGCATAACGATATAACGTATAACGTTACATAGTATCACGTTATAACGTATAACGTTATGTAGCATTACGTTATAACGTATAACGTTATGTAGCATTACGATATAACGCATAACGTTATGTAGCATTACGATGTAACGTATAACGTTATGTAGCATTACGATATAACGTATAACGTTATGTAGCATTACGATATAACGTATAACGTTATGTAGCTTAACGATATAACGTATAACGTTATATGCTAATACGTTATTACGTATAACGTTATGTACCATTACGATATAATGTATAACGTTATACAGTATTATGTTATAACGTATAACGTTATGTAGCATTACAATATAACGTGTAACGTTATGTAGCATAAAGATATAACGTATAACGTTATATGGTAATACGTTATAACGTATAACGTTATGTAGAATTACGATATAACGTATAACGTTATGTAGCATTACGATGTAACGTATAACGTTATGTAGCATTACGATATAACGTATAACGTTATATGGTAATACGTTATAACGTATAACGTTATGTAGCATTACGATATAATGTATAACGTTATACAGTATTATGTTATAACGTATAACGTTATGTAGCATTACGATATAACGTGTAACGTTATGTAGCATAACGATATAACGTATAAGGTTACATAGTATTACGTTATAACGTATAACGTTATGTAGCATTACGTTATAACGTATAACGTTATGTAGCATTACGATATAACGCATAACGTTATGTAGCATTACGATGTAACGTATAACGTTATGTAGCATTGCGATATAACGTATAACGTTATGTAGCATTACGATATAACGTATAACGTTACATAGTATTACGTTATAACGTATAACGTTATGTAGCATTACGATATAACGTATAACGTTATGTAGCATTACGATATAACGTATAACGTTATATAGTTTTACGTTATAACGTATAACGTTATATAGTATCACATTATAACGTACAACGTTATGTAGCATTACGATATAACGTATAACGTTTTGTAGCAATACGATGTAACGTATAACGTTATGTAGCATTACGATATAACGTATAACGTTATGTAGCATTACGATATAACGTATAACGTTATGTAGCATTACGATATAACGTATAACGTTATGTAGCATTACGATATAACGTATAACGTATAACGTTATGTAGCATTACGATATAACGTATAACGTTATGTAGCATTACGTTATAAGGTATAACGTTATGTAGTATTACGTTATAACGTATAACGTTATGTAGTATTACGTTATAACGTATAACGTTATGTAGCATTACGGTATAACGTATAACGTTATATAGTATTACGTTATAACGTATAACGTTATATAGTAATACGTTATAACGTATAACGTTATGTAGCATTACGATATAACGTATAACGTTATGTAGCATTACGATATAACGTATAACGTTATATAGTTTTACGTTATAACGTATAACGTTATATAGTATCACATTATAACGTACAACGTTATGTAGCATTACGATATAACGTATAACGTTTTGTAGCAATACGATGTAACGTATAACGTTATGTAGCATTACGATATAACGTATAACGTTATGTAGCATTACGATATAACGTATAACGTTATGTAGCATTACGATATAACGTATAACGTTGTATGGTAATACGTTATAACGTATAACGTTATGTAGCATTACGATATAACGTATAACGTTATGTAGCATTACGATATAACGTATAACGTTATATAGTATTACGTTATAACGTATAACGTTATGTAGCATTACGATATAACGTATAACGTTATATAGTATTACGTTATAAGGTATAACGTTATGTAGTATTACGTTATAACGTATAACGTTATGTAGCATTACGATATAACGTATAACGTTATATAGTATTACGTTATAACGTATAACGTTATATAGTATTACGTTATAACGTATAACGTTATGTAGCATTACGATATAACGTATAACGTTATGTAGCATTACGATATAACGTATAACGTTGTATGGTAATACGTTATAACGTATAACGTTATGTAGCATTACGATATAACGTATAACGTTATGTAGCATTACGATATAACGTATAACGTATAACGTTATGTAGCATTACGATATAACGTATAACGTTATGTAGCATTACGATATAACGTATAACGTTATGTAGCATTACGATATAACGTATAACGTTATATAGTATTACGTTATAACGAATCTGATAGAGTGTGTTC
>CAKXZU010000183.1:0-184860 GCA_936014575.1 Bombus lapidarius
CACACTCTATCAGATTAACGTTATACGTTATATCTTAATGCTACATAACGTTATACGTTATATCGTAATGCTACTAACGTTACGTAATCGTATGCTACATAACGTTATACGTTATATCTTAATGCTACATAACGTTATACGTTATATCGTAATGCTACATAACGTTATACGTTATATCGTAATGCTACATAACGTTATACGTTATATCGTAATGCTACATAACGTTATACGTTATATCGTAATGCTACATAACGTTATACGTTATATCGTAATGCTACATAACGTTATACGTTATATCGTAATGCTACATAACGTTATACGTTATATCGTAATGCTACATAACATTATACGTTTTATCTTAATGCTACATAACGTTATAGGTTATATCGTAATGCTACATAACGTTATACGTTATATCGTAATGCTACATAACGTTATACGTTATATCGTAATGCTACATAACGATATTCGTTATAACGATACACTATGACGTTGTACGTTATATCGTTATGCTACATAACGTTATACGTTACATCGTAATGCTACATATCGTTATACGTTTTATCGTAATGCTACATAACGTTATACGATACATCGTAATACTATATAACACTATACGTTATATCCTAATGCTACATAACGTTATACGTTATATCGTAATGCAACATAACGTTATACGTTATATCGTAATGCTACATAACGTTATACGTTATATCGTAATGCTACATAACGTTATACGTTATATCGTAATGCTACATAACGTTATACGTAATATCGTAATGCTACATAACGTTATACGTTATATCTTAATGCTACATAACGTTATACGTTATAACGTAATAATATAACGTTATACATTATATCGTAATGCTACATAACGTTATACGTTATATCTTAATGCTACATAACGTTATACGTTATATCGTAATGCTACATAACGTTATACGTTATACCGTAATGCTACATAACGTTATACGTTATATCGTAATGCTACATAACGATATACGTTATAACGTAATACTATGACGTTGTTCGTTATATCGTAATGCTACATAACGTTATTCGTTATATCGTAATGCTACATAACGTTATACGTTATAACGTAATGCTACATAACGTTATACGTAACATCGTAATGCAACATAACGTTATACGTTATATCGTAATGCTACATAACGTTATACGTTTATATCGTAATGCAACATAACGTTGTACGTTATAACGTATTACCATATAACGTTATACGTTATATCGTAATGCTACGTAACGTTATACGTTATATCCTAATGCTACATAACGTTATACGTTATATCGTAATGCAACATAACGTTATACGTTATATCGTAATGCTACATAACGTTATACGTTATATCGTAATGCTACATAACGTTATACGTTATATCGTATTGCTACATAACGTTATACGTTATATCGTAATGCTACATAACGTTATACGTTATATCGTAATGCTACATAACGTTATACGTTATACCGTAATGCTACATAACGTTATACGTTATACCGTAATGCTACATAACGTTATACGTTATATCGTAATGCTACATAACGTTATACGTTATATCTTAATGCTACATAACGTTATACGTAATATCGTAATGCTACATAACGTTATACGTTATATCTTAATGCTACATAACTTTATACGTTATATCGTAATGCTACATAACTTTATACGTTATATCGTAATGCTACATAACGTTATACGTTATATCGTAATGCTACATAACTTTATACGTTATATCGTAATGCTACATAACGTTATACGTTATATCGTAATGCTACATAACGATATACGTTATAACGTAATACTATGACGTTGTACGTTATATCTTAAAGCTACATAACGTTATACGTAATATCGTAATGCTACATAACGTTATACGTTGTATCTTAATGCTACATAACGTTATACGTAATATCGTAATGCTACATAACGTTATACGTTATGTCTTAATGCTACATAACGTTATACGTTATATCGTAATGCTACATATCGTTATACGTTATATCGTAATGCTACATAACGTTATACGTTACATCGTAATGCTACATAACGATATACGTTATAACGTAATACTATGACGTTGCACGTTATATCGTTATGCTACATAACGTTATACGTTACATCGTAATCCTACATAACGTTATACGTTATATCGTAATACTACATAACGTTATACGTTATATCGTAATGGTACATAACGTTATACGTTATAACGTATTACCGTATAACGTTATACGTTATATCGTAATGCTACATAACGTTATACGTTATATCGTAATGCTACATAACGTTATACGTTATATCGTAATGCTACATAACGTTATACGTTATATCGTAATGCTACATAACGTTATACGTTATATCGTAATGCTACATAACGTTATACGTTATATCGTAATGCTACATAACGTTATACGTAACATCGTAATGCTACATAACGTTATACGTTATATCTTAATGCTACATAACGTTATACGTTATATCGTAATGCTACATAACGTTATACGTTATATCGTAATGCTACATAACGTTATACGTTATATCGTAATGCTACATAACGTTATACGTTATATATTAATGCTACATAACGTTATACGTTATATCGTAATGCTACATAACGTTATACGTTATATCGTAATGCTACATAACGTTATACGTTATATCGTAATGCTACATAACGTTATACGTTATATCGTAATGCTACATAACGTTATACGTTATATCGTAATGCTACATAACGTTATACGTTATATCGTAATGCTACATAACGTTATACGTAACATCGTAATGCTACATAACGTTATACGTTATATCTTAATGCTACATAACGTTATACGTTATATCGTAATGCTACATAACGTTATACGTTATATCGTAATGCTACATAACGTTATACGTTATATCGTAATGCTACATAACGTTATACGTTATATCGTAATGCTACATAACGTTATACGTTATATCGTAATGCTACATAACGTTATACGTTATCGTAATGCTACATAACGTTATACGTTATATCGTAATGCTACATAACGTTATACGTTATATCGTAATGCTACATAACGTTATACGTTATATCGTAATGCTACATAACGTTATACGTAATATCGTAATGCTACATATCGTTATACGTTATATCTTAATGCTACATAACGTTATACGTAATATCGTAATGCTACATAACCTTATACGTTATATCTTAATGCTACATAACGTTATACGTTATATCGTAATGCTACATAACGTTATACGTTATATCGTAATGCTACATAACGTTATACGTTATATCGTAATGCTACATAACGTTATACGTAACATCGTAATGCTACATAACGTTATACGTTATATCGTAATGCTACATAACGTTGTACGTTATAACGTATTACCATATAACGTTATACGTTATATCGTAATGCTACGTAACGTTATACGTTATATCGTAATGCTACATAACGTTATACGTTATAACGTATTACCATATAACGTTATACGTTATAACGTAATACTAAACGTTATACGTTATATCGTAATGCAATATAACGTTATACGTTATATCGTAATGCTCCATAACGTTATAAGTTATATCGTAATGCTACATAACGTTATACGTTATATCGTAATGCTACATAACGTTATACGTTATATCGTAATGCTACATAACGTTATACGTTATAACGTAATGCTACATAACGTTATACGTAACATCGTAATGCTACATAACGTTATTCGTTATATCGTAATGCTACATAACGTTATACGTTATAACGTAATGCTACATAAACGTAGCATTACGTTATAACGTATAACGTTATGTAGCATTACGATATAACGAATAACGTTATGTAGCATTACGATGTTACGTATAACGTTATGTAGCATTACGTTATAACGTATAACGTTATGTAGCATTACGATATAACGTATAACGTTATGTAGCATTACGATATAACGTATAACGTTATGTAGCATTACGATATAACTTATAACGTTATGGAGCATTACGATATAACGTATAACGTTATATTGCATTACGATATAACGTATAACGTTATATAGTATTACGTTATAACGTATAACGTTATATGGTAATACGTTATAACGTATAACGTTATGTAGCATTACGATATAACGTATAACGTTACGTAGCATTACGATATAACGTATAACGTTATATGGTAATACGTTATAACGTACAACGTTATGTAGCATTACGATATAACGTATAACGTTATGTAGCATTACGATGTTACGTATAACGTTATGTAGCATTACGATATAACGTATAACGTTATGTAGCATTACGATATAACGTATAACGTTATGTAGCATTACGATATAACGTATAACGTTATGTAGCATTAAGATATAACGTATAAGGTTATGTAGCATTACGATATTACGTATAACGTTATGTAGCATTAAGATATAACGTATAACGATATGTAGCATTACGATATTACGTATAACGTTATGTAGCATTACGATATAACGTATAACGTTATGTAGCATTACGATATAACGTATAACGTTATGTAGCATTACGATATAACGTATAACGTTATGTAGCATTACGATATAACGTATAACGTTATGTAGCATTACGATATAACGTATAACGTTATGTAGCATTACGATATAACGTATAACGTTATGTAGCATTACGATATAACGTATAACGTTATGTAGCATTACGATATAACGTATAACGTTATGTAGCATTACGATATAACGTATAACGTTATGTAGCATTAAGATATAACGTATAACGTTATGTAGCATTACGATGTTACGTATAACGTTATGTAGCATTACGATATAACGTATAACGTTATGTAGCATTACGATATAACGTATAACGTTATGTAGCATTACGATATAACGTATAACGTTATGTAGCATTACGATATAACGTATAACGTTATGTAGCATTACGATATAACGTATAACGTTATGTAGCATTACGATATAACGTATAACGTTATGTAGCATTAATATATAACGTATAACGTTATGTAGCATTACGATATAACGTATAACGTTATGTAGCATTACGATATAACGTATAACGTTATGTAGCATTACGATATAACGTATAACGTTATGTAGCATTAAGATATAACGTATAACGTTATGTAGCATTACGATGTTACGTATAACGTTATGTAGCATTACGATATAACGTATAACGTTATGTAGCATTACGATATAACGTATAACGTTATGTAGCATTACGATATAACGTATAACGTTATGTAGCATTACGATATAACGTATAACGTTATGTAGCATTACGATATAACGTATAACGTTATGTAGCATTACGATATAACGTATAACGTTATACGGTAATACGTTATAACGTATAACGTTATGTACCATTACGATATAACGTATAACGTTATGTAGTATTACGATATAACGTATAACGTTATGTAGGATTACGATGTAACGTATAACGTTATGTAGCATAACGATATAACGTGCAACGTCATAGTATTACGTTATAACGTATATCGTTATGTAGCATCACACACTCTATCAGATTGTTATGTAGCATTACGATATAACGTATAACGATATGTAGCATTACGATATAACGTATAACGTTATGTAGCATTAAGACATAACGTATAACGTTATGTAGCATTACGATATTACGTATAACGTTATGTAGCATTAAGATACAACGTATAACGTTATGTAGCATTACGATATTACGTATAACGTTATGTAGCTTTAAGATATAACGTACAACGTCATAGTATTACGTTATAACGTATATCGTTATGTAGCATTACGATATAACGTATAACGTTATGTAGCATTACGATATAACGTATAAAGTTATGTAGCATTACGATATAACGTATAACGTTATGTAGCATTACGATATAACGTATAAAGTTATGTAGCATTACGATATAACGTATAAAGTTATGTAGCATTAAGATATAACGTATAACGTTATGTAGCATTACGATATTACGTATAACGTTATGTAGCATTAAGATATAACGTATAACGTTATGTAGCATTACGATATAACGTATAACGTTATGTAGCATTACGGTATAACGTATAACGTTATGTAGCATTACGGTATAACGTATAACGTTATGTAGCATTACGATATAACGTATAACGTTATGTAGCATTACGATATAACGTATAACGTTATGTAGCAATACGATATAACGTATAACGTTATGTAGCATTACGATATAACGTATAACGTTATGTAGCATTACGATATAACGTATAACGTTATGTTGCATTACGATATAACGTATAACGTTATGTAGCATTAGGATATAACGTATAACGTTACGTAGCATTACGATATAACGTATAACGTTATATGGTAATACGTTATAACGTACAACGTTATGTTGCATTACGATATAAACGTATAACGTTATGTAGCATTACGATATAACGTATAACGTTATGTTGCATTACGATGTTACGTATAACGTTATGTAGCATTACGTTATAACGTATAACGTTATGTAGCATTACGATATAACGAATAACGTTATGTAGCATTACGATATAACGAACAACGTCATAGTATTACGTTATAACGTATATCGTTATGTAGCATTACGATATAACGTATAACGTTATGTAGCATTACGGTATAACGTATAACGTTATGTAGCATTACGATATAACGTATAACGTTATGTAGCATTAAGATATAACGTATAACGTTATGTAGCATTACGATATAATGTATAACGTTATATAGTATTACGTTATAACGTATAACGTTATGTAGCATTAAGATATAACGTATAACGTTATGTAGCATTACGATATTACGTATAACGTTATGTAGCATTACGATATAACGTATAACGTTATGTAGCATTACGATATAACGTATAACGTTATGTAGCATTACGATATAACGTATAACGTTATGTTGCATTACGATATAACGTATAACGTTATGTAGCATTAGGATATAACGTATAGTGTTATATAGTATTACGATGTATCGTATAACGTTATGTAGCATTACGATAAAACGTATAACGATATGTAGCATTACGATGTAACGTATAACGTTATGTAGCATAACGATATAACGTACAACGTCATAGTGTATCGTTATAACGAATATCGTTATGTAGCATTACGATATAACGTATAACGTTATGTAGCATTACGATATAACGTATAACGTTATGTAGCATTACGATATAACCTATAACGTTATGTAGCATTAAGATAAAACGTATAATGTTATGTAGCATTACGATATTACGTATAACGTTATGTAGCATTACGATATAACGTATAACGTTATGTAGCATTACGATATAACGTATAACGTTATGTAGCATTACGATATAACGTATAACGTTATGTAGCATTACGATATAACGTATAACGTTATGTAGCATTACGATATAACGTATAACGTTATGTAGCATTACGATATAACGTATAACGTTATGTAGCATTAAGATATAACGTATAACGTTATGTAGCATTACGATGTTACGTATAACGTTATGTAGCATTACGATATAACGTATAACGTTATGTAGCATTAAGATATAACGTATAACGTTATGTAGCATTACGATGTTACGTATAACGTTATGTAGCATTACGATATAACGTATAACGTTATGTAGCATTACGATATTACGTATAACGTTATGTAGCATTACGATATAACGTATAACGTTATGTAGCATTACGATATAACGTATAACGTTATGTAGCATTACGATATAACGTATAACGTTATGTAGCATTACGATATAACGTATAACGTTATGTAGCATTACGATATAACGTATAACGTTATGTAGCATTAATATATAACGTATAACGTTATGTAGCATTACGATATAACGTATAACGTTATGTAGCATTACGATATAACGTATAACGTTATGTAGCATTACGATATAACGTATAACGTTATGTAGCATTACGATATAACGTATAACGTTATGTAGCATTACGATATAACGTATAACGTTATGTAGCATTACGATATAACGTATAACGTTATGTAGCATTACGATATAACGTATAACGTTATGTAGCATTACGATATAACGTATAACGTTATGTAGCATTACGATATAACGTATAACGTTATGTAGCATTACGATATAACGTATAACGTTATGTAGCATTACGATATAACGTATAACGTTATGTAGCATTACGATATAACGTATAACGTTATGTAGCATTACGATATAACGTATAACGTTATGTAGCATTACGATATAACGTATAACGTTATGTAGCATTAATATATAACGTATAACGTTATGTAGCATTACGATATAACGTATAAAGTTATGTAGCATTACGATATAACGTATAACGTTATGTAGCATTACGATATAACGTATAAAGTTATGTAGCATTACGATATAACGTATAAAGTTATGTAGCATTAAGATATAACGTATAACGTTATGTAGCATTACGATATTACGTATAACGTTATGTAGCATTAAGATATAACGTATAACGTTATGTAGCATTACGATATAACGTATAACGTTATGTAGCATTACGGTATAACGTATAACGTTATGTAGCATTACGATATAACGTATAACGTTATGTAGCATTACGATATAACGTATAACGTTATGTAGCATTACGATATAACGTATAACGTTATGTAGCATTACGATATAACGTATAACGTTATGTAGCATTACGATATAACGTATAACGTTATGTTGCATTACGATATAACGTATAATGTTATGTAGCATTAGGATATAACGTATAACGTTACGTAGCATTACGATATAACGTATAACGTTATATGGTAATACGTTATAACGTACAACGTTATGTAGCATTACGATATAACGTATAACGTTATGTAGCATTACGATAAAACGTATAACGTTATGTAGCATTACGATATAACGTATAACGTTATGTAGCATTACGATATAACGTATAACGTTATATAGTATTACGTTATAACGTATAACGTTATGTAGCATTAAGATATAACGTATAACGTTATGTAGCATTACGATATTACGTATAACGTTATGTAGCATTACGATATAACGTATAACGTTATGTAGCATTACGATATAACGTATAACGTTATGTAGCATTACGATATTACGTATAACGTTATGTAGCATTACGATATAACGTATAACGTTATGTAGCATTACGATATAACGTATAACGTTATGTAGCATTACGATATTACGTATAACGTTATGTAGCATTACGATATAACGTATAACGTTATGTAGCATTACGATATAACGTATAACGTTATGTAGCATTACGATATAACGTATAACGTTATGTAGCATTACGATATAACGTATAACGTTATGTAGCATTACGATATAACGTATAACGTTATGTAGCATTACGATATAACGTATAACGTTATGTAGCATTACGATATAACGTATAACGTTATGTAGCATTACGATATAACGTATAACGTTATGTAGCATTAATATATAACGTATAACGTTATGTAGCATTACGATATAACGTATAACGTTATGTAGCATTACGATATAACGTATAACGTTATGTAGCATTACGATATAACGTATAACGTTATGTAGCATTACGATATAACGTATAACGTTATGTAGCATTACGATATAACGTATAACGTTATGTAGCATTACGATATAACGTATAACGTTATGTAGCATTACCATATAACGTATAACGTTATGTAGCATTAAGATATAACGAATAACGTTATGTAGCATTACGATGTTACGTATAACGTTATGTAGCATTACGTTATAACGTATAACGTTATGTAGCATTACGATATAACGAATAACGTTATGTAGCATTACGATGTTACGTATAACGTTATGTAGCATTACGTTATAACGTATAACGTTATGTAGCATTACGATATAACGTATAACGTTATGTAGCATTACGATATAACGTATAACGTTATGTAGCATTACGATATAACTTATAACGTTATGTAGCATTACGATATAACGTATAACGTTATGTAGCATTACGATGTTACGTATAACGTTATGTAGCATTACGTTATAACGTATAACGTTATGTAGCATTACGATATAACGAATAACGTTATGTAGCATTACGATGTTACGTATAACGTTATGTAGCATTACGTTATAACGTATAACGTTATGTAGCATTACGATATAACGTATAACGTTATGTAGCATTACGATATAACGTATAACGTTATGTAGCATTACGATATAACTTATAACGTTATGTAGCATTACGATATAACGTATAACGTTATATTGCATTACGATATAACGTATAACGTTATATAGTATTACGTTATAACGTATAACGTTATGTAGCATTACGATAAAACGTATAACGTTATGTAGCATTACGATATAACGTATAACGTTATGTAGCATTACGATATAACGTATAACGTTATATAGTATTACGTTATAACGTATAACGTTATGTAGCACTAGGATATAACGTATAACGTTATGTAGCATTACGATATTACGTATAACGTTATGTAGCATTACGATATAACGTATAATGTTATATAGTATTACGATGTATCGTATAACGTTATGTAGCATTACGATATAACGTATAACGTTATGTTGCATTACGATATAAACGTATAACGTTATGTAGCATTACGATATAACGTATAACGTTATGTTGCATTACGATGTTACGTATAACGTTATGTAGCATTACGTTATAACGTATAACGTTATGTAGCATTACGATATAACGAATAACGTTATGTAGCATTACGATATAACGAACAACGTCATAGTATTACGTTATAACGTATATCGTTATGTAGCATTACGATATAACGTATAACGTTATGTAGCATTACGGTATAACGTATAACGTTATGTAGCATTACGATATAACGTATAACGTTATGTAGCATTAAGATATAACGTATAACGTTATGTAGCATTACGATATAACGTATAACGTTATGTAGCATTAAGATATAACGTATAACGTTATGTAGCATTACGATATTACGTATAACGTTATGTAGCATTAAGATATAACGTATAACGTTATGTAGCATTACGATATTACGTATAACGGGATATGGTAATACGTTATAACGTATAACGTTATGTAGCATTACGATATGACGTACAACGTCATAGTATTACGTTATAACGTATATCGTTATGTAGCATTACGATATAACGTATAACGTTATGTAGCATTACGGTATAACGTATAACGTTATGTAGCATTACGATATAACGTATAACGTTATGTAGCATTACGATAAAACGTATAACGATATGTAGCATTACGATGTAACGTATAACGTTATGTAGCATAACGATATAACGTACCACGTTATAGTATTACGTTATAACGTATATCGTTATGTAGCATTACGTTATAACGTATAACGTTATGTAGCATTACGATATAACGTATAACGTTATGTAGCATTACGATATAACGTATAACGTTATGTAGCATTAAGATATAACGTATAACGTTATGTAGCATTACGATATTACGTATAACGTTATGTAGCATTAAGATATAACGTATAACGTTATGTAGCATTACGATATAACGTATAACGTTATGTAGCATTACGATATTACGTATAACGTTATGTAGCATTAAGATATAACGTATAACGTTATGTAGCATTACGATATAACGTATAACGGGATATGGTAATACGATATAACGGATAACGTTATGTAGCATTACGATATTACGTATAACGTTATGTAGCATTACCATATATATCGTATAACGTTATGTAGCATTACGATATAACGTATAACGTTATGTAGCATTACGATATAACGTATAACGTTATGTAGCATTACGATATAACGTATAACGTTATGTAGTATTACGTTATAACGTATAACGTTATGTAGTATTACGTTATAACGTATAACGATATGTAGCATTACGATATAACGTATAACGGGATATGGTAATACGATATAACGGATAACGTTATGTAGCATTACGATGTATCGTATAGCGTTATGTAGCATTACGATAAAACGTATAACGATATGTAGCATTACGATGTAACGTATAACGTTATGTAGCATAACGATATAACGTACAACGTCATAGTATTACGTTATAAAGTATATCGTTATGAAGCATTACGATATAACGTATAACGTTATGTATCATTACGATATAACGTATAACGTTATGTAGCAATACGATATAACGTATAACGTTATGTAGCATTACGGTATAACGTATAACGTTGTGTAGCATTACGATATATCGTATAACGTTATGTAGCATTACGATATAACGTACAACGTCATAGTATTACGTTATAACGTATATCGTTATGTAGCATTACGATATAACGTATAACGTTATGTAGCATTACGATATAACGTATAACGATATGTAGCATTACGATATAACGTATAACGTTATGTAGCATTAAGATATAACGTATAACGTTATGTACCACTACGATATTACGTATAACGTTATGTAGCATTAAGATATAACGTATAACGTTATGTAGCATTACGATATAACGTATAATGTTATGTAGCATTACGATATTACGTATAACGTTATGTAGCATTAAGATATAACGTACAACGTCATAGTATTACGTTATTACGTATATCGTTATGTAGCATTACGATATATCGTATAACGCTATGTAGCATTACGATATAACGTATAACGTTATGTAGCATTACGATATAACGTATAACGTTATGTAGCATTAAGATATAACGTATAACGTTATGTAGCATTACGATATTACGTATAACGTTATGTAGCATTAAGATATAACGTATAACGTTATGTAGCATTACGATATAACGTATAACGTTATGTAGCATTAGGATATAACGTATAACGTTATGTAGCATTACGATATAACGTATAACGTTATGTAGCATTAAGATATAGCGTATAACGTTATGTAGCATTACGATATAACGTATAACGTTATGTAGCATTAAGATATAACGTATAACGTTATGTAGCATTACGATATAACGTATAACGTTATGCAGCATTAAGATATAACGTATAACGTTATGTAGCATTACGATATTACGTATAACGTTATGTAGCATTAAGATATAACGTATAACGTTATGTAGCATTACGATATTACGTATAACGGGATATGGTAATACGTTATAACGTATAACGTTATGTAGCATTACGATATAACGAACAACGTCATAGTATTACGTTATAACGTATATCGTTATGTAGCATTACGATATAACGTATAACGTTATGTAGCATTACGGTATAACGTATAACGTTATGTAGCATTACGATATAACGTATAACGTTATGTAGCATTAAGATATAACGTATAACGTTATGTAGCATTACGATATAACGTATAACGTTATGTAGCATTAAGATATAACGTATAACGTTATGTAGCATTACGATATTACGTATAACGTTATGTAGCATTAAGATATAACGTATAACGTTATGTAGCATTACGATATTACGTATAACGGGATATGGTAATACGTTATAACGTATAACGTTATGTAGCATTACGATATGACGTACAACGTCATAGTATTACGTTATAACGTATATCGTTATGTAGCATTACGATATAACGTATAACGTTATGTAGCATTACGGTATAACGTATAACGTTATGTAGCATTACGATATAACGTATAACGTTATGTAGCATTACGATAAAACGTAGAACGATATGTAGCATTACGATGTAACGTATAACGTTATGTAGCATAACGATATAACGTACAACGTCATAGTATTACGTTATAACGTATAACGTTATGTAGCATTACGATATAACGTACAACGTCATAGTATTACGTTATAACGTATATCGTTATGTAGCATTACGATATAACGTATAACGTTATGTAGCATTACGGTATAACGTATAACGTTATGTACCATTACGATATAACGTATAACGTTATGTAGCATTACGATATAACGTATAACGTTGTGTAGCATTACGATATAACGTATAACGTTATGTAGCATTACGTTATAACGTATATCGTTATGTAGCATTACGATATAACGTATAACGTTATGTAGCATTACGGTATAACGTATAACGTTATGTACCATTACGATATAACGTATAACGTTATGTAGCATTACGATATAACGTATAACGTTGTGTAGCATTACGATATAACGTATAACGTTATGTAGCATTACGATATTACGTATAACGTTGTGTAGCATTACGATATATCGTATAACGTTATGTAGCATTACGATATAAAGTATAACGTTATGTAGCATTACGATATAACGTATAACGTTATATGGTAATACGTTATAACGTATAACGTTATGTACCATTACGATATAACGTATAACGTTATGTAGTATTACGATATAACGTATAACGTTATGTAGGATTACGATGTAGCGTATAACGTTATGTAGCATAACGATATAACGTACAACGTCATAGTATTACGTTATAACGTATATCGTTATGTAGCATTACGATATAACGTATAACGTTATGTAGCATTACGATATAACGTATAACGATATGTAGCATTACGATATAACGTATAACGTTATGTAGCATTAAGATATAACGTATAACGTTATGTACCATTACGATATTACGTATAACGTTATGTAGCATTAAGATATAACGTATAACGTTATGTAGCATTACGATATAACGTATAATGTTATGTAGCATTACGATATTACGTATAACGTTATGTAGCATTAAGATATAACGTACAACGTCATAGTATTACGTTATAACGTATATCGTTATGTAGCATTACGATATATCGTATAACGCTATGTAGCATTACGATATAACGTATAACGTTATGTAGCATTACGATATAACGTATAACGTTATGTAGCATTAAGATATAACGTATAACGTTATGTAGCATTACGATATTACGTATAACGTTATGTAGCATTAAGATATAACGTATAACGTTATGTAGCATTACGATATAACGTATAACGTTATGCAGCATTACGATATAACGTATAACGTTATGTAGCATTACGATATAACGTATAACGTTATGTAGCATTAAGATATAACGTATAACGTTATGTAGCATTACGATATAACGTATAACGTTATGTAGCATTAAGATATAACGTATAACGTTATGTAGCATTACGATATAACGTATAACGTTATGTAGCATTAAGATATAACGTATAACGTTATGTAGCATTACGATATTACGTATAACGTTATGTAGCATTAAGATATAACGTATAACGTTATGTAGCATTACGATATTACGTATAACGGGATATGGTAATACGTTATAACGTATAACGTTATGTAGCATTACGATATAACGTACAACGTCATAGTATTACGTTATAACGTATATCGTTATGTAGCATTACGATATAACGTATAACGTTATGTAGCATTACGGTATAACGTATAACGTTATGTAGCATTACGATATAACGTATAACGTTATGTAGCATTAAGATATAACGTATAACGTTATGTAGCATTACGATATAACGTATAACGTTATGTAGCATTAAGATATAACGTATATCGTTATGTAGCATTACGATATTACGTATAACGTTATGTAGCATTAAGATATAACGTATAACGTTATGTAGCATTACGATATTACGTATAACGGGATATGGTAATACGTTATAACGTATAACGTTATGTAGCATTACGATATAACGTACAACGTCATAGTATTACGTTATAACGTATATCGTTATGTAGCATTACGATATAACGTATGTGGTTATGTAGCATTACGGTATAACGTATAACGTTATGTAGCATTACGATATAACGTATAACGTTATATGGTAATACGTTATAACGTATAACGTTATGTACCATTACGATATAACGTAGAACGTTATGTAGCATTACGATATAACGTATAACGTTATGTAGCATTACGATATAACGTATAACGTTATATGGTAATACGTTATAACGTATATCGTTATGTAGCATTACGATATAACGTATAACGATATGTAGCATTACGATATAAAGTATAACGTTATGTAGCATTACGATATAACGTATAACGTTATGTAGCATTAAGATATAACGTATAACGTTATGTAGCATTACGATATTACGTATAACGTTATGTAGCATTAAGATATAACGTATAACGTTATGTAGCATTACGATATAACGTATAACGTTATGTAGCATTACGATAGAACGTATAACGTTATGTAGCATTACGATATAACGTATAACGTTATGTAGCATTACGATATAACGTATAACGTTTTGTAGCATTAAGATATAACGTATAACGTTATGTAGCATTACGATATTACGTATAACGTTATGTAGCATTAAGATATAACGTATAACGTTATGTAGCATTACGATATTACGTATAACGGGATATGGTAATACGTTATAACGTATAACGTTATGTAGCATTACGATATAACGTACAACGTCATAGTATTACGTTATAACGTATATCGTTATGTAGCATTACGATATAACGTATAACGTTATGTAGCTTTACGGTATAACGTATAACGTTATGTAGCATTACGATATAACGTATAACGTTATGTAGCATTACGATAAAACGTATAACGATATGTAGCATTACGATGTAACGTATAACGTTATGTAGCATTACGATATAACGTATAAAGTTATGTAGCATTAAGATATAACGTATAACGTTATGTAGCATTACGATATTACGTATAACGTTATGTAGCATTAAGATATAACGTATAACGTTATGTAGCATTACGATATAACGTATAACGTTATGTAGCATTACGGTATAACGTATAACGTTATGTAGCATTACGATATAACGTATAACGTTATGTAGCATTACGATATAACGTATAACGTTATGTAGCATTACGATATAACGTATAACGTTATGTAGCATTACGATATAACGTATAACGTTATGTAGCATTACGATATAACGTATAACGTTATGTTGCATTACGATATAACGTATAATGTTATGTAGCATTAGGATATAACGTATAACGTTACGTAGCATTACGATATAACGTATAACGTTATATGGTAATACGTTATAACGTACAACGTTATGTAGCATTACGATATAACGTATAACGTTATGTAGCATTACGATAAAACGTATAACGTTATGTAGCATTACGATATAACGTATAACGTTATGTAGCATTACGATATAACGTATAACGTTATATAGTATTACGTTATAACGTATAACGTTATGTAGCATTAAGATATAACGTATAACGTTATGTAGCATTACGATATTACGTATAACGTTATGTAGCATTACGATGTAACGTATAACGTTATGTAGCATAACGATATAACGTACAACGTCATAGTGTATCGTTATAACGAATATCGTTATGTAGCATTACGATATAACGTATAACGTTATGTAGCATTACGATATAACGTATAACGTTATGTAGCATTACGATATAATCTATAACGTTATGTAGCATTACGATATAACGTATAACGTTATGTGGCATTACGATATAACGTATAACGTTATGTAGCATTACGATATAACGTATAACGTTATGTAGCATTACGATATAACGTATAACGTTATGTAGCATTAAGATATAACGTATAACGTTATGTAGCATTACGATGTTACGTATAACGTTATGTAGCATTACGATATAACGTATAACGTTATGTAGCATTAAGATATAACGTATAACGTTATGTAGCATTACGATGTTACGTATAACGTTATGTAGCATTACGATATAACGTATAACGTTATGTAGCATTACGATATAACGTATAACGTTATGTAGCATTACGATATAACGTATAACGTTATGTAGCATTACGATATAACGTATAACGTTATGTAGCATTACGATATAACGTATAACGTTATGTAGCATTACGATATAACGTATAACGTTATGTAGCATTAATATATAACGTATAACGTTATGTAGCATTACGATATAACGTATAACGTTATGTAGCATTACGATATAACGTATAACGTTATGTAGCATTACGATATAACGTATAACGTTATGTAGCATTACGATATAACGTATAACGTTATGTAGCATTACGATATAACGTATAACGTTATGTAGCATTACGATATAACGTATAACGTTATGTAGCATTACCATATAACGTATAACGTTATGTAGCATTAAGATATAACGAATAACGTTATGTAGCATTACGATGTTACGTATAACGTTATGTAGCATTACGTTATAACGTATAACGTTATGTAGCATTACGATATAACGAATAACGTTATGTAGCATTACGATGTTACGTATAACGTTATGTAGCATTACGTTATAACGTATAACGTTATGTAGCATTACGATATAACGTATAACGTTATGTAGCATTACGATATAACGTATAACGTTATGTAGCATTACGATATAACTTATAACGTTATGTAGCATTACGATATAACGTATAACGTTATGTAGCATTACGATGTTACGTATAACGTTATGTAGCATTACGTTATAACGTATAACGTTATGTAGCATTACGATATAACGAATAACGTTATGTAGCATTACGATGTTACGTATAACGTTATGTAGCATTACGTTATAACGTATAACGTAATGTAGCATTACGATATAACGTATAACGTTATGTAGCATTACGATATAACGTATAACGTTATGTAGCATTACGATATAACTTATAACGTTATGTAGCATTACGATATAACGTATAACGTTATATTGCATTACGATATAACGTATAACGTTATATAGTATTACGTTATAACGTATAACGTTATGTAGCATTACGATAAAACGTATAACGTTATGTAGCATTACGATATAACGTATAACGTTATGTTGCATTACGATGTTACGTATAACGTTATGTAGCATTACGTTATAACGTATAACGTTATGTAGCATTACGATATAACGAATAACGTTATGTAGCATTACGATATAACGAACAACGTCATAGTATTACGTTATAACGTATATCGTTATGTAGCATTACGATATAACGTATAACGTTATGTAGCATTACGGTATAACGTATAACGTTATGTAGCATTACGATATAACGTATAACGTTATGTAGCATTAAGATATAACGTATAACGTTATGTAGCATTACGATATAACGTATAACGTTATGTAGCATTAAGATATAACGTATAACGTTATGTAGCATTACGATATTACGTATAACGTTATGTAGCATTAAGATATAACGTATAACGTTATGTAGCATTACGATATTACGTATAACGGGATACGGTAATACGTTATAACGTATAACGTTATGTAGCATTACGATATGACGTACAACGTCATAGTATTACGTTATAACGTATATCGTTATGTAGCATTACGATATAACGTATAACGTTATGTAGCATTACGGTATAACGTATAACGTTATGTAGCATTACGATATAACGTATAACGTTATGTAGCATTACGATAAAACGTATAACGATATGTAGCATTACGATGTAACGTATAACGTTATGTAGCATAACGATATAACGTACCACGTTATAGTATTACGTTATAACGTATATCGTTATGTAGCATTACGTTATAACGTATAACGTTATGTAGCATTACGATATAACGTATAACGTTATGTAGCATTACGATATAACGTATAACGTTATGTAGCATTAAGATATAACGTATAACGTTATGTAGCATTACGATATTACGTATAACGTTATGTAGCATTAAGATATAACGTATAACGTTATGTAGCATTACGATATAACGTATAACGTTATGTAGCATTACGATATTACGTATAACGTTATGTAGCATTAAGATATAACGTATAACGTTATGTAGCATTACGATATTACGTATAACGTTATGTAGCATTACAATATATCGTATAACGTTATGTAGCATTACGATATAACGTATAACGTTATGTAGCATTACGATATAACATATAACGTTATGTAGCATTACGATATAACGTATAACGTTATGTAGCATTACGATATAACGTATAACGTTATGTAGCATTACGATATAACGTATAACGTTATGTAGTATTACGTTATAACGTATAACGTTATGTAGTATTACGTTATAACGTATAACGATATGTAGCATTACGATATAACGTATAACGGGATATGGTAATACGATATAACGGATAACGTTATGTAGCATTACGATGTATCGTATAGCGTTATGTAGCATTACGATAAAACGTATAACGATATGTAGCATTACGATGTAACGTATAACGTTATGTAGCATAACGATATAACGTACAACGTCATAGTATTACGTTATAAAGTATATCGTTATGAAGCATTACGATATAACGTATAACGTTATGTATCATTACGATATAACGTATAACGTTATGTAGCAATACGATATAACGTATAACGTTATGTAGCATTACGGTATAACGTATAACGTTGTGTAGCATTACGATATATCGTATAACGTTATGTAGCATTACGATATAACGTACAACGTCATAGTATTACGTTATAACGTATATCGTTATGTAGCATTACGATATAACGTATAACGTTATGTAGCATTACGATATAACGTATAACGATATGTAGCATTACGATATAACGTATAACGTTATGTAGCATTAAGATATAACGTATAACGTTATGTACCACTACGATATTACGTATAACGTTATGTAGCATTAAGATATAACGTATAACGTTATGTAGCATTACGATATAACGTATAATGTTATGTAGCATTACGATATTACGTATAACGTTATGTAGCATTAAGATATAACGTACAACGTCATAGTATTACGTTATTACGTATATCGTTATGTAGCATTACGATATATCGTATAACGCTATGTAGCATTACGACATAACGTATAACGTTATGTAGCATGACGATATAACGTATAACGTTATGTAGCATTAAGATATAACGTATAACGTTATGTAGCATTACGATATTACGTATAACGTTATGTAGCATTAAGATATAACGTATAACGTTATGTAGCATTACGATATAACGTATAACGTTATGTAGCATTAGGATATAACGTATAACGTTATGTAGCATTACGATATAACGTATAACGTTATGTAGCATTAAGATATAGCGTATAACGTTATGTAGCATTACGATATAACGTATAACGTTATGTAGCATTAAGATATAACGTATAACGTTATGTAGCATTACGATATAACGTATAACGTTATGCAGCATTAAGATATAACGTATAACGTTATGTAGCATTACGATATTACGTATAACGTTATGTAGCATTAAGATATAACGTATAACGTTATGTAGCATTACGATATTACGTATAACGGGATATGGTAATACGTTATAACGTATAACGTTATGTAGCATTACGATATAACGAACAACGTCATAGTATTACGTTATAACGTATATCGTTATGTAGCATTACGATATAACGTATAACGTTATGTAGCATTACGGTATAACGTATAACGTTATGTAGCATTACGATATAACGTATAACGTTATGTAGCATTAAGATATAACGTATAACGTTATGTAGCATTACGATATAACGTATAACGTTATGTAGCATTAAGATATAACGTATAACGTTATGTAGCATTACGATATTACGTATAACGTTATGTAGCATTAAGATATAACGTATAACGTTATGTAGCATTACGATATTACGTATAACGGGATATGGTAATACGTTATAACGTATAACGTTATGTAGCATTACGATATGACGTACAACGTCATAGTATTACGTTATAACGTATATCGTTATGTAGCATTACGATATAACGTATAACGTTATGTAGCATTACGGTATAACGTATAACGTTATGTAGCATTACGATATAACGTATAACGTTATGTAGCATTACGATAAAACGTAGAACGATATGTAGCATTACGATGTAACGTATAACGTTATGTAGCATAACGATATAACGTACAACGTCATAGTATTACGTTATAACGTATAACGTTATGTAGCATTACGATATAACGTACAACGTCATAGTATTACGTTATAACGTATATCGTTATGTAGCATTACGATATAACGTATAACGTTATGTAGCATTACGGTATAACGTATAACGTTATGTACCATTACGATATAACGTATAACGTTATGTAGCATTACGATATAACGTATAACGTTGTGTAGCATTACGATATAACGTATAACGTTATGTAGCATTACGTTATAACGTATATCGTTATGTAGCATTACGATATAACGTATAACGTTATGTAGCATTACGGTATAACGTATAACGTTATGTACCATTACGATATAACGTATAACGTTATGTAGCATTACGATATAACGTATAACGTTGTGTAGCATTACGATATAACGTATAACGTTATGTAGCATTACGATATTACGTATAACGTTGTGTAGCATTACGATATATCGTATAACGTTATGTAGCATTACGATATAAAGTATAACGTTATGTAGCATTACGATATAACGTATAACGTTATATGGTAATACGTTATAACGTATAACGTTATGTACCATTACGATATAACGTATAACGTTATGTAGTATTACGATATAACGTATAACGTTATGTAGGATTACGATGTAGCGTATAACGTTATGTAGCATAACGATATAACGTACAACGTCATAGTATTACGTTATAACGTATATCGTTATGTAGCATTACGATATAACGTATAACGTTATGTAGCATTACGATATAACGTATAACGATATGTAGCATTACGATATAACGTATAACGTTATGTAGCATTAAGATATAACGTATAACGTTATGTACCATTACGATATTACGTATAACGTTATGTAGCATTAAGATATAACGTATAACGTTATGTAGCATTACGATATAACGTATAATGTTATGTAGCATTACGATATTACGTATAACGTTATGTAGCATTAAGATATAACGTACAACGTCATAGTATTACGTTATAACGTATATCGTTATGTAGCATTACGATATATCGTATAACGCTATGTAGCATTACGATATAACGTATAACGTTATGTAGCATTACGATATAACGTATAACGTTATGTAGCATTAAGATATAACGTATAACGTTATGTAGCATTACGATATTACGTATAACGTTATGTAGCATTAAGATATAACGTATAACGTTATGTAGCATTACGATATAACGTATAACGTTATGCAGCATTACGATATAACGTATAACGTTATGTAGCATTACGATATAACGTATAACGTTATGTAGCATTAAGATATAACGTATAACGTTATGTAGCATTACGATATAACGTATAACGTTATGTAGCATTAAGATATAACGTATAACGTTATGTAGCATTACGATATAACGTATAACGTTATGTAGCATTAAGATATAACGTATAACGTTATGTAGCATTACGATATTACGTATAACGTTATGTAGCATTAAGATATAACGTATAACGTTATGTAGCATTACGATATTACGTATAACGGGATATGGTAATACGTTATAACGTATAACGTTATGTAGCATTACGATATAACGTACAACGTCATAGTATTACGTTATAACGTATATCGTTATGTAGCATTACGATATAACGTATAACGTTATGTAGCATTACGGTATAACGTATAACGTTATGTAGCATTACGATATAACGTATAACGTTATGTAGCATTAAGATATAACGTATAACGTTATGTAGCATTACGATATAACGTATAACGTTATGTAGCATTAAGATATAACGTATATCGTTATGTAGCATTACGATATTACGTATAACGTTATGTAGCATTAAGATATAACGTATAACGTTATGTAGCATTACGATATTACGTATAACGGGATATGGTAATACGTTATAACGTATAACGTTATGTAGCATTACGATATAACGTACAACGTCATAGTATTACGTTATAACGTATATCGTTATGTAGCATTACGATATAACGTATGTGGTTATGTAGCATTACGGTATAACGTATAACGTTATGTAGCATTACGATATAACGTATAACGTTATATGGTAATACGTTATAACGTATAACGTTATGTACCATTACGATATAACGTAGAACGTTATGTAGCATTACGATAGAACGTATAACGTTATGTAGCATTACGATATAACGTATAACGTTATGTAGCATTACGATATAACGTATAACGTTTTGTAGCATTAAGATATAACGTATAACGTTATGTAGCATTACGATATTACGTATAACGTTATGTAGCATTAAGATATAACGTATAACGTTATGTAGCATTACGATATTACGTATAACGGGATATGGTAATACGTTATAACGTATAACGTTATGTAGCATTACGATATAACGTACAACGTCATAGTATTACGTTATAACGTATATCGTTATGTAGCATTACGATATAACGTATAACGTTATGTAGCTTTACGGTATAACGTATAACGTTATGTAGCATTACGATATAACGTATAACGTTATGTAGCATTACGATAAAACGTATAACGATATGTAGCATTACGATGTAACGTATAACGTTATGTAGCATAACGATATAACGTACAACGTCATAGTATTACGTTATAAAGTATATCGTTATGTAGCATTACGATATAACGTATAACGTTATGTAGCATTACGATATAACGTATAACGTTATGTGGCATTGCGATATGACGTATAACGTTATATGGTAATACGTTATAACGTATAACGTTATGTACCATTACGTTATAACGTATATCGTTATGTAGCATTACGATATAACGTATAACGTTATGTAGCATTACGATATAACGTATAACGTTATGTAGCATTACGATATAACGTATAACGTTATGTAGCATTAAGATATAACGTATAACGTTATGTAGCATTACGATATTACGTATAACGTTATGTAGCATTAAGATATAACGTATAACGTTATGTAGCATTACGATGTTACGTATAACGTTATGTAGCATTACGATATAACGTATAACGTTATGTGGCATTACGATGTAACGTATAACGTTATGTAGCAATACGATATAACGTATAACGTTATGTAGCATTACGGTATAACGTATAACGTTGTGTAGCATTACGATATATCGTATAACGTTATGTAGCATTACGATATAAAGTATAACGTTATGTAGCATTACGATATAACGTATAACGTTATATGGTAATACGTTATAACGTATAACGTTATGTACCATTACGATATAACGTATAACGTTATGTAGTATTACGATATAACGTATAACGTTATGTAGGATTACGATGTAGCGTATAACGTTATGTAGCATAACGATATAACGTACAACATCATAGTATTACGTTATAACGTATATCGTTATGTAGCATTACGATATAACGTATAACGTTATGTAGCATTACGATATAACGTATAACGATATGTAGCATTACGATATAACGTATAACGTTATGTAGCATTAAGATATAACGTATAACGTTATGTACCATTACGATATTACGTATAACGTTATGTAGCACTAAGATATAACGTATAACGTTATGTAGCATTACGATATAACGTATAATGTTATGTAGCATTACGATATTACGAATAACGTTATGTAGCTTTAAGATATAACGTACAACGTCATAGTATTACGTTATAACGTATATCGTTATGTAGCATTACGATATAACGTATAACGTTATGTAGCATTAAGATATAACGTATAACGTTATGTAGCATTACGATATAACGTATAACGTTATGTAGCATTAAGATATAACGTATAACATTATGTAGCATTACGATATTACGTATAACGTTATGTAGCATTAAGATATAACGTATAACGTTATGTAGCATTTCGATATAACGTATAACGTTATGTTGCATTACGATATAACGTATAACGTTATATAGTATTACGTTATAACGTATAACGTTACATAGTATTACGTTATAACGTATAACGTTATGTAGTATTACGTTATAACGTACAACGTTATATGGTAATACGTTATAACGTATAACGTTATGTAGCATTACGGTATAACGTATAACGTTATGTAGCATTACGATGTTACGTATAACGTTATGTAGCATTACGATATAACGTATAACGTTATGTGGCATTACGATGTAACGTATAACGTTATGTAGCATAACGATATAACGTTCAACGTCATAGTATTACGTTATAACGTATATCGTTATGTAGCATTACGATATAACGTATAACGTTATGTAGCATTACGATATAACGTATAACGTTATGTAGCATTACGATATAACGTATAACGTTATGTAGCATTAAGATATAACGTATAACGTTATGTAGCATTACGATATTACGTATAACGTTATGTAGCATTAAGATATAACGTATAACGTTATGTAGCATTACGATATTACGTATAACGTTATGTAGCATTAAGATATAACGTACAACGTCATAGTATTACGTTATAACGTATATCGTTATGTAGCATTACGATATAACGTATAACGATATGTAGCATTACGATATAAAGTATAACGTTATGTAGCATTACGATATAACGTATAACGTTATGTAGCATTAAGATATAACGTATAACGTTATGTAGCATTACGATATTACGTATAACGTTATGTAGCATTAAGATATAACGTATAACGTTATGTAACATTACGATATAACGTATAACGTTATGTAGCATTACGATATATCGTATAACGTTATGTAGCATTACGATATATCGTATAACGTTATGTAGCATTACGATATAACGTATAACGTTATGTAGCATTACGATATAACGTATAACGTTATGTAGCATTACGATATAACGTATAACGTTATGTAGCATTACGATATAACGTATAACGTTATGTAGCATTACGATATAACGTATAACGTTATGTAGCATTACGATATAACGTATAACGTTATATGGTAATACGTTATAACGTTTAACGTTATGTAGCATTACGATATAACGTATAACGTTATGTAGCATTACGATATAACGTATAACGTTATGTAGCATTACGATATAACGTATAACGTTATGTAGCATTACGGTATAACGTATAACGTTATATTGCATTACGATATAACGTATAACGTTATATGGTAATACGTTATAACGTATAACGTTATGTAGCATTACGATGTTACGTATAACGTTATGTAGCATTACGATATAACTTATAACGTTATGTAGCATTACGATATAACGTATAACGTTATATTGCATTACGATATAACGTATAACGTTATATGGTAATACGTTATAACGTATAACGTTATGTAGCATTACGATATAACGTGTAACGTTATGTAGCATTACGATATAACGTATAACGTTATGTAGTATTACGTTATAACGTATAACGTTATGTAGTATTACGTTATAACGTATAACGATATGTAGCATTACGATATAACGTATAACGTTATATTGCATTACGATATAACGTATAACGTTATGTAGCATTACGATGTTACGTATAAGGTTATGTAGCATTAAGATATAACGTATAGCGTTATGTAGCATTACGATATTACGTATAACGTTATGTAGCATTAAGATATAACGTATAACGTTATGTAGCATTACGATATTACGTATAACGTTATGTAGCATTACGATATAACGTATAACGTTTTATGGTAATACGTTATAACGTATAACGTTATGTAGCATTACGATGTAACGTATAACGTTATATAGTATTACGTTATAACGTATAACGTTATGTAGTATTTCGATATAACTCATAACGTTCTATGGTAATACGTTATAACGTATAACGTTATGTAGCATTACGATATAACGTATAACGTTATGTAGCATTACGATATAACGTATAACGTTATATAGTATTACGTTATAACGTATAACGTTATGTAGCATTAAGATATAACGTATAACGTTATGTAGCATTACGATATTACGTATAACGTTAAGTAGCATTACGATATAACGTATAACGTTATGTAGCATTACGATATAACGTATAACGTTATGTAGCATAACGATATAACGTACAACGTCATAGTATTACGTTATAACGTATATCGTTATGTAGCATTACGATATAACGTATAACGTTATGTAGCATTACGATATAACGTATAACGTTATGTAGCATTAAGATATAACGTATAACGTTATGTAGCATTACGATATAACGTATAACGTTATGCAGCATTACGATATAACGTATAACGTTATGTAGCATTACGATATAACTTATAACGTTATGTAGCATTTCGATATAACGTATAACGTTATGTTGCATTACGCTATAACGTATAACGTTATATAGTATTACGTTATAACGTATAACGTTACATAGTATTACGTTATAACGTATAACGTTATGTAGTATTACGTTATAACGTACAACGTTATATGGTAATACGTTATAACGTATAACGTTATGTAGCATTACGGTATAACGTATAACGTTATGTAGCATTACGATGTTACGTATAACGTTATGTAGCATTACGATATAACGTATAACGTTATGTGGCATTACGATGTAACGTATAACGTTATGTAGCATAACGATATAACGTTCAACGTCATAGTATTACGTTATAACGTATATCGTTATGTAGCATTACGATATAACGTATAACGTTATGTAGCATTACGATATAACGTATAACGTTATGTAGCATTACGATATAACGTATAACGTTATGTAGCATTACGATATTACGTATAACGTTATGTAGCATTACGATATAACGTATAACGTTTTATGGTAATACGTTATAACGTATAACGTTATGTAGCATTACGATGTAACGTATAACGTTATATAGTATTACGTTATAAAGTATAACGTTATGTAGTATTTCGATATAACTCATAACGTTCTATGGTAATACGTTATAACGTATAACGTTATGTAGCATTACGATATAACGTATAACGTTATGTAGCATTACGATATAACGTATAACGTTATATAGTATTACGTTATAACGTATAACGTTATGTAGCATTAAGATATAACGTATAACGTTATGTAGCATTACGATATTACGTATAACGTTAAGTAGCATTACGATATAACGTATAACGTTATGTAGCATTACGATATAACGTATAACGTTATGTAGCATAACGATATAACGTACAACGTCATAGTATTACGTTATAACGTATATCGTTATGTAGCATTACGATATAACGTATAACGTTATGTAGCATTACGATATAACGTATAACGTTATGTAGCATTAAGATATAACGTATAACGTTATGTAGCATTACGATATAACGTATAACGTTATGCAGCATTACGATATAACGTATAACGTTATGTAGCATTACGATATAACTTATAACGTTATGTAGCATTTCGATATAACGTATAACGTTATGTTGCATTACGATATAACGTATAACGTTATATAGTATTACGTTATAACGTATAACGTTACATAGTATTACGTTATAACGTATAACGTTATGTAGTATTACGTTATAACGTACAACGTTATATGGTAATACGTTATAACGTATAACGTTATGTAGCATTACGGTATAACGTATAACGTTATGTAGCATTACGATGTTACGTATAACGTTATGTAGCATTACGATATAACGTATAACGTTATGTGGCATTACGATGTAACGTATAACGTTATGTAGCATAACGATATAACGTTCAACGTCATAGTATTACGTTATAACTTATATCGTTATGTAGCATTACGATATAACGTATAACGTTATGTAGCATTACGATATAACGTATAACGTTATGTAGCATTACGATATAACGTATAACGTTATGTAGCATTAAGATATAACGTATAACGTTATGTAGCATTACGATATTACGTATAACGTTATGTAGCATTAAGATATAACGTATAACGTTATGTAGCATTACGATATTACGTATAACGTTATGTAGCATTAAGATATAACGTACAACGTCATAGTATTACGTTATAACGTATATCGTTATGTAGCATTACGATATAACGTATAACGTTATGTAGCATTACGATATAACGTATAACGTTATGTAGCATTACGATATAACGTATAACGTTATGTTGCATTACGATATACCGTATAACGTTATGTAGCATTAGGATATAACGTATAATGTTATATAGTATTACGATGTATCGTATAACGTTATGTAGCATTACGATAAAACGTATAACGATATGTAGCATTACGATGTAACGTATAACGTTATGTAGCATTAAGATATAACGTATATCGTTATGTAGTATTACGTTATAACGTACAACGTTATGTAGTATTACGATATAACGTATAACGTTATGTAGCATTACCATTAAACGTATAACGTTATGTAGCATTACGATGTTACGTATAACGTTATGTAGCGTTACGATATAACGCATAACGTTATGTTGCATTACGATATACCGTATAACGTTATGTAGCATTAGGATATAACGTATAATGTTATATAGTATTACGATGTATCGTATAACGTTATGTAGCATTACGATAAAACGTATAACGATATGTAGCATTACGATGTAACGTATAACGTTATGTAGCATTAAGATATAACGTATATCGTTATGTAGCATTACGGTATAACGTATAACGTTATGTAGCATTACGATATAACGTATAACGTTATGTAGCATTACGATAAAACGTATAACGATATGTAGCATTACGATGTAACATATAACGTTATGTAGCATAACGATATAACGTACAACGTCATAGTATTACGTTATAAAGTATATCGCTATGTAGCAACACACTCTATCAGATTACGTTATGTAGCATTACGATATAACGTATAACGTTATGTGGCATTACGATATAACGTATAACGTTATATGGTAATACGTTATAACGTATAACGTTATGTACCATTACGATATAACGTATAACGTTATGTAGCATTACGATATAACGTATAACGTTATGTAGCATTACGATATAACGTATAACGTTATATGGTAATACGTTATAACGTATATCGTTATGTAGCATTACGATATAACGTATAACGATATGTAGCATTACGATATAAAGTATAACGTTATGTAGCATTACGATATAACGTATAACGTTATGTAGCATTAAGATATAACGTATAACGTTATGTAGCATTACGATATTACGTATAACGTTATGTAGCATTAAGATATAACGTATAACGTTATGTAACATTACGATATAACGTATAACGTTATGTAGCATTACGATATATCGTATAACGTTATGTAGCATTACGATATATCGTATAACGTTATGTAGCATTACGATATAACGTATAACGTTATGTAGCATTACGATATAACGTATAACGTTATGTAGCATTACGATGTAACGTATAACGTTATGTAGCATTACGATATAACGTATAACGTTATGTAGCATTACGATATAACGTATAACGTTATGTAGCATTACGATATAACGTATAACGTTATATGGTAATACGTTATAACGTATAACGTTATGTAGCATTACGATATAACGTATAACGTTATATGGTAATACGTTATAACGTATAACGTTATGTAGCATTACGGTATAACGTATAACGTTATGTAGCATTACGATGTTACGTATAACGTTATGTAGCATTACGATATAACGTATAACGTTATGTGGCATTACGATGTAACGTATAACGTTATGTAGCATAACGATATAACGTTCAACGTCATAGTATTACGTTATAACGTATATCGTTATGTAGCATTACGATATAACGTATAACGTTATGTAGCATTACGATATAACGTATAACGTTATGTAGCACTACGATATAACGTATAACGTTATGTAGCATTAAGATATAACGTATAACGTTATGTAGCATTACGATATTACGTATAACGTTATGTAGCATTAAGATATAACGTATAACGTTATGTAGCATTACGATATTACGTATAACGTTATGTAGCATTAAGATATAACGTACAACGTCATAGTATTACGTTATAACGTATATCGTTATGTAGCATTACGATATAACGTATAACGTTATGTAGCATTACGATATAACGTATAACGTTATGTAGCATTACGATATAACGTATAACGTTATGTTGCATTACGATATACCGTATAACGTTATGTAGCATTAGGATATAACGTATAATGTTATATAGTATTACGATGTATCGTATAACGTTATGTAGCATTACGATAAAACGTATAACGAAATGTAGCATTACGATGTAACGTATAACGTTATGTAGCATTAAGATATAACGTATATCGTTATGTAGTATTACGTTATAACGTACAACGTTATGTAGTATTACGATATAACGTATAACGTTATGTAGCATTACCATATAACGTATAACGTCATGTAGCATTACGATGTTACGTATAACGTTATGTAGCGTTACGATATAACGTATAACGTTATGTTGCATTACGATATACCGTATAACGTTATGTAGTATTTCGATATAACTCATAACGTTCTATGGTAATACGTTATAACGTATAACGTCATGTAGCATTACGATGTTACGTATAACGTTATGTAGCGTTACGATATAACGTATAACGTTATGTTGCATTACGATATACCGTATAACGTTATGTAGTATTTCGATATAACTCATAACGTTCTATGGTAATACGTTATAACGTATAACGTTATGTAGCATAACGATATAACGTTCAACGTCATAGTATTACGTTATAACTTATATCGTTATGTAGCATTACGATATAACGTATAACGTTATGTAGCATTACGATATAACGTATAACGTTATGTAGCATTACGATATAACGTATAACGTTATGTAGCATTAAGATATAACGTATAACGTTATGTAGCATTACGATATTACGTATAACGTTATGTAGCATTAAGATATAACGTATAACGTTATGTAGCATTACGATATTACGTATAACGTTATGTAGCATTAAGATATAACGTACAACGTCATAGTATTACGTTATAACGTATATCGTTATGTAGCATTACGATATAACGTATAACGTTATGTAGCATTACGATATAACGTATAACGTTATGTAGCATTACGATATAACGTATAACGTTATGTTGCATTACGATATACCGTATAACGTTATGTAGCATTAGGATATAACGTATAATGTTATATAGTATTACGATGTATCGTATAACGTTATGTAGCATTACGATAAAACGTATAACGATATGTAGCATTACGATGTAACGTATAACGTTATGTAGCATTAAGATATAACGTATATCGTTATGTAGTATTACGTTATAACGTACAACGTTATGTAGTATTACGATATAACGTATAACGTTATGTAGCATTACCATTAAACGTATAACGTTATGTAGCATTACGATGTTACGTATAACGTTATGTAGCGTTACGATATAACGCATAACGTTATGTTGCATTACGATATACCGTATAACGTTATGTAGCATTAGGATATAACGTATAATGTTATATAGTATTACGATGTATCGTATAACGTTATGTAGCATTACGATAAAACGTATAACGATATGTAGCATTACGATGTAACGTATAACGTTATGTAGCATTAAGATATAACGTATATCGTTATGTAGCATTACGGTATAACGTATAACGTTATGTAGCATTACGATATAACGTATAACGTTATGTAGCATTACGATAAAACGTATAACGATATGTAGCATTACGATGTAACATATAACGTTATGTAGCATAACGATATAACGTACAACGTCATAGTATTACGTTATAAAGTATATCGCTATGTAGCATTACGATATAACGTATAACGTTATGTAGCATTACGATATAACGTATAACGTTATGTGGCATTACGATATAACGTATAACGTTATATGGTAATACGTTATAACGTATAACGTTATGTACCATTACGATATAACGTATAACGTTATGTAGCATTACGATATAACGTATAACGTTATGTAGCATTACGATATAACGTATAACGTTATATGGTAATACGTTATAACGTATATCGTTATGTAGCATTACGATATAACGTATAACGATATGTAGCATTACGATATAAAGTATAACGTTATGTAGCATTACGATATAACGTATAACGTTATGTAGCATTAAGATATAACGTATAACGTTATGTAGCATTACGATATTACGTATAACGTTATGTAGCATTAAGATATAACGTATAACGTTATGTAACATTACGATATAACGTATAACGTTATGTAGCATTACGATATATCGTATAACGTTATGTAGCATTACGATATATCGTATAACGTTATGTAGCATTACGATATAACGTATAACGTTATGTAGCATTACGATATAACGTATAACGTTATGTAGCATTACGATGTAACGTATAACGTTATGTAGCATTACGATATAACGTATAACGTTATGTAGCATTACGATATAACGTATAACGTTATGTAGCATTACGATATAACGTATAACGTTATATGGTAATACGTTATAACGTATAACGTTATGTAGCATTACGATATAACGTATAACGTTATATGGTAATACGTTATAACGTATAACGTTATGTAGCATTACGGTATAACGTATAACGTTATGTAGCATTACGATGTTACGTATAACGTTATGTAGCATTACGATATAACGTATAACGTTATGTGGCATTACGATGTAACGTATAACGTTATGTAGCATAACGATATAACGTTCAACGTCATAGTATTACGTTATAACGTATATCGTTATGTAGCATTACGATATAACGTATAACGTTATGTAGCATTACGATATAACGTATAACGTTATGTAGCACTACGATATAACGTATAACGTTATGTAGCATTAAGATATAACGTATAACGTTATGTAGCATTACGATATTACGTATAACGTTATGTAGCATTAAGATATAACGTATAACGTTATGTAGCATTACGATATTACGTATAACGTTATGTAGCATTAAGATATAACGTACAACGTCATAGTATTACGTTATAACGTATATCGTTATGTAGCATTACGATATAACGTATAACGTTATGTAGCATTACGATATAACGTATAACGTTATGTAGCATTACGATATAACGTATAACGTTATGTTGCATTACGATATACCGTATAACGTTATGTAGCATTAGGATATAACGTATAATGTTATATAGTATTACGATGTATCGTATAACGTTATGTAGCATTACGATAAAACGTATAACGAAATGTAGCATTACGATGTAACGTATAACGTTATGTAGCATTAAGATATAACGTATATCGTTATGTAGTATTACGTTATAACGTACAACGTTATGTAGTATTACGATATAACGTATAACGTTATGTAGCATTACCATATAACGTATAACGTCATGTAGCATTACGATGTTACGTATAACGTTATGTAGCGTTACGATATAACGTATAACGTTATGTTGCATTACGATATACCGTATAACGTTATGTAGTATTTCGATATAACTCATAACGTTCTATGGTAATACGTTATAACGTATAACGTTATGTAGCATTACGATATAACGTATAACGTTATGTAGCATTACGATAAAACGTATAACGATATGTAGCATTACGATGTAACGTATAACGTTATGTAGCATTAAAATATAACGTATAACGTTATGTAGCATTAAGATATAACGTATAACGTTATGTAGCATTACGATATTACGTATAACGTTATGTAGCATTACGATATAACGTATAACGTTTTATGGTAATACGTTATAACGTATAACGTTATGTAGCATTACGATGTAACGTATAACGTTATATAGTATTACGTTATAACGTATAACGTTATGTAGTATTTCGATATAACTCATAACGTTCTATGGTAATACGTTATAACGTATAACGTTATGTAGCATTACGATATAACGTATAACGTTATGTAGCATTACGATATAACGTATACCGTTATATAGTATTACGTTATAACGTATAACGTTATGTAGCATTAAGATATAACGTATAACGTTATGTAGCATTACGATATTACGTATAACGTTAAGTAGCATTACGATATAACGTATAACGTTATGTAGCATTACGATATAACGTATAACGTTATGTAGCATAACGATATAACGTACAACGTCATAGTATTACGTTATAACGTATATCGTTATGTAGCATTACGATATAACGTATAACGTTATGTAGCATTACGATATAACGTATAACGATATGTAGCATTAAGATATAACGTATAACGTTATGTAGCATTACGATATAACGTATAACGTTATGCAGCATTACGATATAACGTATAACGTTATGTAGCATTACGATATAACTTATAACGTTATGTAGCATTTCGATATAACGTATAACGTTATGTTGCATTACGATATAACGTATAACGTTATATAGTATTACGTTATAACGTATAACGTTACATAGTATTACGTTATAACGTATAACGTTATGTAGTATTACGTTATAACGTACAACGTTATATGGTAATACGTTATAACGTATAACGTTATGTAGCATTACGGTATAACGTATAACGTTATGTAGCATTACGATGTTACGTATAACGTTATGTAGCATTACGATATAACGTATAACGTTATGTGGCATTACGATGTAACGTATAACGTTATGTAGCATAACGATATAACGTTCAACGTCATAGTATTACGTTATAACGTATATCGTTATGTAGCATTACGATATAACGTATAACGTTATGTAGCATTACGATATAACGTATAACGTTATGTAGCATTACGATATAACGTATAACGTTATGTAGCATTAAGATATAACGTATAACGTTATGTGGCATTACGATATTACGTATAACGTTATGTAGCATTAAGATATAACGTATAACGTTATGTAGCATTACGATATTACGTATAACGTTATGTAGCATTAAGATATAACGTACAACGTCATAGTATTACGTTATAACGTATATCGTTATGTAGCATTACGATATAACGTATAACGTTATGTAGCATTACGATATAACGTATAACGTTATGTAGCATTAAGATATAACGTATAACGTTATATTGCATTACGATATACCGTATAACGTTATGTAGCATTAGGATATAACGTATAATGTTATATAGTATTACGATGTATCGTATAACGTTATGTAGCATTACGATAAAACGTATAACGATATGTAGCATTACGATGTAACGTATAACGTTATGTAGCATTAAGATATAACGTATATCGTTATGTAGTATTACGTTATAACGTACAACGTTATGTAGTATTACGATATAACGTATAACGTTATGTAGCATTACCATATAACGTATAACGTTATGTAGCATTACGATGTTACGTATAACGTTATGTAGCGTTACGATATAACGCATAACGTTATGTTGCATTACGATATACCGTATAACGTTATGTAGCATTAGGATATAACGTATAATGTTATATAGTATTACGATGTATCGTATAACGTTATGTAGCATTACGATAAAACGTATAACGATATGTAGCATTACGATGTAACGTATAACGTTATGAAGCATTAAGATATAACGTATATCGTTATGTAGCATTACGGTATAACGTATAACGTTATGTAGCATTACGATATAACGTATAACGTTATGTAGCATTACGATAAAACGTATAACGATATGTAGCATTACGATGTAACGTATAACGTTATGTAGCATAACGATATAACGTACAACGTCATAGTATTACGTTATAAAGTATATCGCTATGTAGCATTACGATATAACGTATAACGTTATGTAGCATTACGATATAACGTATAACGTTATGTGGCATTATGATATAACGTATAACGTTATATGGTAATACGTTATAACGTATAACGTTATGTACCATTACGATATAACGTATAACGTTATGTAGCATTACGATATAACGTATAACGTTATGTAGCATTACGATATAACGTATAACGTTATATGGTAATACGTTATAACGTATATCGTTATGTAGCATTACGATATAACGTATAACGATATGTAGCATTACGATATAAAGTATAACGTTATGTAGCATTACGATATAACGTATAACGTTATGTAGCATTAAGATATAACGTATAACGTTATGTAGCATTACGATATTACGTATAACGTTATGTAGCATTAAGATATAACGTATAACGTTATGTAACATTACGATATAACGTATAACGTTATGTAGCATTACGATATATCGTATAACGTTATGTAGCATTACGATATATCGTATAACGTTATGTAGCATTACGATATAACGTATAACGTTATGTAGCATTACGATATAACGTATAACGTTATGTAGCATTACGATATAACGTATAACGTTATGTAGCATTACGATATAACGTATAACGTTATGTAGCATTACGATATAACGTATAACGTTATGTAGCATTACGATATAACGTATAACGTTATATGGTAATACGTTATAACGTATAACGTTATGTAGCATTACGATATAACGTATAACGTTATGTAGCATTACGATATAACGCATAACGTTATGTAGCATTACGATATAACGTATAACGTTATATGGTAATACGTTATAACGTATAACGTTATGTAGCATTACGATATAACGTATAACGTTATGTAGCATTACGATATAACGCATAACGTTATGTAGCATTACGATATAACGTATAACGTTATGTAGCATTACGGTATAACGTATAACGTTATATTGCATTACGATATAACGTATAACGTTATATGGTAATACGTTATAACGTATAACGTTATGTAGCATTACGATGTTACGTATAACGTTATGTAGCATTACGATATAACTTATAACGTTATGTAGCATTACGATATAACGTATAACGTTATATTGCATTACGATATAACGTATAACGTTATATGGTAATACGTTATAACGTATAACGTTATGTAGCATTACGATATAACGTGTAACGTTATGTAGCATTACGATATAACGTATAACGTTATGTAGTATTACGTTATAACGTATAACGTTATGTAGTATTACGTTATAACGTATAACGATATGTAGCATTACGATATAACGTATAACGTTATATTGCATTACGATATAACGTATAACGTTATATTGCATTACGATATAACGTATAACGTTATGTAGCATTACGATGTTACGTATAACGTTATGTAGCATTAAGATATAACGTATAACGTTATATTGCATTACGATATAACGTATAACGTTATGTAGCATTACGATGTTACGTATAACGTTATGTAGCATTAAGATATAACGTATAGCGTTATGTAGCATTACGATATTACGTATAACGTTATGTAGCATTAAGATATAACGTATAACGTTATGTAGCATTACGATATTACGTATAACGTTATGTAGCATTAAGATATAACGTATAACGTTATGTAACATTACGATATAACGTATAACGTTATGTAGCATTACGATATATCGTATAACGTTATGTAGCATTACGATATATCGTATAACGTTATGTAGCATTACGATATAACGTATAACGTTATGTAGCATTACGATATAACGTATAACGTTATGTAGCATTACGATATAACGTATAACGTTATGTAGCATTACGATATAACGTATAACGTTATGTAGCATTACGATATAACGTATAACGTTATGTAGCATTACGATATAACGTATAACGTTATATGGTAATACGTTATAACGTATAACGTTATGTAGCATTACGATATAACGTATAACGTTATGTAGCATTACGATATAACGCATAACGTTATGTAGCATTACGATATAACGTATAACGTTATATGGTAATACGTTATAACGTATAACGTTATGTAGCATTACGATATAACGTATAACGTTATGTAGCATTACGATATAACGCATAACGTTATGTAGCATTACGATATAACGTATAACGTTATGTAGCATTACGGTATAACGTATAACGTTATATTGCATTACGATATAACGTATAACGTTATATGGTAATACGTTATAACGTATAACGTTATGTAGCATTACGATGTTACGTATAACGTTATGTAGCATTACGATATAACTTATAACGTTATGTAGCATTACGATATAACGTATAACGTTATATTGCATTACGATATAACGTATAACGTTATATGGTAATACGTTATAACGTATAACGTTATGTAGCATTACGATATAACGTGTAACGTTATGTAGCATTACGATATAACGTATAACGTTATGTAGTATTACGTTATAACGTATAACGTTATGTAGTATTACGTTATAACGTATAACGATATGTAGCATTACGATATAACGTATAACGTTATATTGCATTACGATATAACGTATAACGTTATATTGCATTACGATATAACGTATAACGTTATGTAGCATTACGATGTTACGTATAACGTTATGTAGCATTAAGATATAACGTATAGCGTTATGTAGCATTACGATATTACGTATAACGTTATGTAGCATTAAGATATAACGTATAACGTTATGTAGCATTACGATATTACGTATAACGTTATGTAGCATTACGATATAACGTATAACGTTTTATGGTAATACGTTATAACGTATAACGTTATGTAGCATTACGATATAACGTATAACGTTATGTAGCATTACGATATAACGTATAACGTTATGTAGCATTACGATGTAACGTATAACGTTATATAGTATTACGTTATAACGTATAACGTTATGTAGTATTTCGATATAACTCATAACGTTCTATGGTAATACGTTATAACGTATAACGTTATGTAGCATTACGATATAACGTATAACGTTATGTAGCATTACGATATAACGTATAACGTTATATAGTATTACGTTATAACGTATAACGTTATGTAGCATTAAGATATAACGTATAACGTTATGTAGCATTACGATATTACGTATAACGTTAAGTAGCATTACGATATAACGTATAACGTTATGTAGCATTACGATATAACGTATAACGTTATGTAGCATAACGATATAACGTACAACGTCATAGTATTACGTTATAACGTATATCGTTATGTAGCATTACGATATAACGTATAACGTTATGTAGCATTACGATATAACGTATAACGTTATGTAGCATTACGATATAACGTATAACGTTATGTAGCATTGAGATATAACGTATAACGTTTTATGGTAATACGTTATAACGTCTAACGTTATGTAGCATTACGATATAACGTATAACGTTATGTAGCATTACGATATAACGTATAACGTTATGTAGCATTACGATGTAACGTATAACGTTATATAGTATTACGTTATAACGTATAACGTTATGTAGTATTTCGATATAACTCATAACGTTCTATGGTAATACGTTATAACGTATAACGTTATGTAGCATTACGATATAACGTATAACGTTATGTAGCATTACGATATAACGTATAACGTTATGTAGCATTACGATATAACGTATAACGTTATATAGTATTACGTTATAACGTATAACGTTATGTAGCATTAAGATATAACGTATAACGTTATGTAGCATTACGATATTACGTATAACGTTAAGTAGCATTACGATATAACGTATAACGTTATGTAGCATTACGATATAACGTATAACGTTATGTAGCATAACGATATAACGTACAACGTCATAGTATTACGTTATAACGTATATCGTTATGTAGCATTACGATATAACGTATAACGTTATGTAGCATTACGATATAACGTATAACGTTATGTAGCATTACGATATAACGTATAACGTTATGTAGCATTGAGATATAACGTATAACGTTATGAAGCATTACGATATAACGTATAACGTTATGTAGCATTACGATATAACGTATAACGTTATGTAGCATTACGATATAACGTATAACGTTATGTAGCATTACGATATAACGTATAACGTTATGTAGCATTACGATATAACGTATAACGTTATGTAGCATTACGATATAACGTATAACGTTATGTAGCATTAAGATATAACGTATAACGTTATGTAGCATTACGATGTTACGTATAACGTTATGTAGCATTACGATATAACGTATAACGTTATGTAGCATTACGATATAACGTATAACGTTATGCAGCATTACGATATAACGTATAACGTTATGTAGCATTACGATATAACTTATAACGTTATGTAGCATTTCGATATAACGTATAACGTTATGTTGCATTACGATATAACGTATAACGTTATATAGTATCACGTTATAACGTATAACGTTACATAGTATTACGTTATAACGTATAACGTTATGTAGTATTACGTTATAACGTACAACGTTATATGGTAATACGTTATAACGTATAACGTTATGTAGCATTACGGTATAACGTATAACGTTATGTAGCATTACGATGTTACGTATAACGTTATGTAGCATTACGATATAACGTATAACGTTATGTGGCATTACGATGTAACGTATAACGTTATGTAGCATAACGATATAACGTTCAACGTCATAGTATTACGTTATAACGTATATCGTTATGTAGCATTACGATATAACGTATAACGTTATGTAGCATTACGATATAACGTATAACGTTATGTAGCATTACGATATAACGTATAACGTTATGTAGCATTAAGATATAACGTATAACGTTATGTAGCATTACGATATTACGTATAACGTTATGTAGCATTAAGATATAACGTATAACGTTATGTAGCATTACGATATTACGTATAACGTTATGTAGCATTAAGATATAACGTACAACGTCATAGTATTACGTTATAACGTATATCGTTATGTAGCATTACGATATAACGTATAACGTTATGTAGCATTACGATATAACGTATAACGTTATGTAGCATTACGATATAACGTATAACGTTATGTAGCATTACGATATAACGTATAACGTTATATAGTATTACGTTATAACGTATAACGTTATGTAGCATTAAGATATAACGTATAACGTTATGTAGCATTACGATATTACGTATAACGTTAAGTAGCATTACGATATAACGTATAACGTTATGTAGCATTACGATATAACGTATAACGTTATGTAGCATAACGATATAACGTACAACGTCATAGTATTACGTTATAACGTATATCGTTATGTAGCATTACGATATAACGTATAACGTTATGTAGCATTACGATATAACGTATAACGTTATGTAGCATTACGATATAACGTATAACGTTATGTAGCATTGAGATATAACGTATAACGTTTTATGGTAATACGTTATAACGTCTAACGTTATGTAGCATTACGATATAACGTATAACGTTATGTAGCATTACGATATAACGTATAACGTTATGTAGCATTACGATGTAACGTATAACGTTATATAGTATTACGTTATAACGTATAACGTTATGTAGTATTTCGATATAACTCATAACGTTCTATGGTAATACGTTATAACGTATAACGTTATGTAGCATTACGATATAACGTATAACGTTATGTAGCATTACGATATAACGTATAACGTTATGTAGCATTACGATATAACGTATAACGTTATGTAGCATTGAGATATAACGTATAACGTTTTATGGTAATACGTTATAACGTCTAACGTTATGTAGCATTACGATATAACGTATAACGTTATGTAGCATTACGATATAACGTATAACGTTATGTAGCATTACGATGTAACGTATAACGTTATATAGTATTACGTTATAACGTATAACGTTATGTAGTATTTCGATATAACTCATAACGTTCTATGGTAATACGTTATAACGTATAACGTTATGTAGCATTACGATATAACGTATAACGTTATGTAGCATTACGATATAACGTATAACGTTATATAGTATTACGTTATAACGTATAACGTTATGTAGCATTACGATATAACGTATAACGTTATGTAGCATTACGATATAACGTATAACGTTATGTAGCATTACGATGTAACGTATAACGTTATATAGTATTACGTTATAACGTATAACGTTATGTAGTATTTCGATATAACTCATAACGTTCTATGGTAATACGTTATAACGTATAACGTTATGTAGCATTACGATATAACGTATAACGTTATGTAGCATTACGATATAACGTATAACGTTATATAGTATTACGTTATAACGTATAACGTTATGTAGCATTAAGATATAACGTATAACGTTATGTAGCATTACGATATTACGTATAACGTTAAGTAGCATTACGATATAACGTATAACGTTATGTAGCATTACGATATAACGTATAACGTTATGTAGCATAACGATATAACGTACAACGTCATAGTATTACGTTATAACGTATATCGTTATGTAGCATTACGATATAACGTATAACGTTATGTAGCATTACGATATAACGTATAACGTTATGTAGCATTACGATATAACGTATAACGTTATGTTGCATTACGATATACCGTATAACGTTATGTAGCATTAGGATATAACGTATAATGTTATATAGTATTACGATGTATCGTATAACGTTATGTAGCATTACGATAAAACGTATAACGATATGTAGCATTACGATGTAACGTATAACGTTATGTAGCATTAAGATATAACGTATATCGTTATGTAGTATTACGTTATAACGTACAACGTTATGTAGTATTACGATATAACGTATAACGTTATGTAGCATTACCATATAACGTATAACGTTATGTAGCATTACGATGTTACGTATAACGTTATGTAGCGTTACGATATAACGTATAACGTTATGTAGCATTACGATGTAACGTATAACGTTATGTAGCATAACGATATAACGTACAACGTCATAGTATTACGTTATAACGTATATCGTTATGTAGCATTACGATATAACGTATAACGTTATGTAGCATTACGGTATAACGTATAACGTTATGTAGCATTACGATATAACGTATAACGTTATGTAGCATTAAGATATAACGTATAACGTTATGTAGCATTACGATATTACCTATAACGTTATGTAGCATTACGATATAACGTATAACGGGATATGGTAATACGTTATAACGTATAACGATATGTAGCATTACGATATAACGTATAACGGGATATGGTAATACGTTATAACGTATAACGTTATGTAGCATTACCATATAACGTATAACGTTATGTAGCATTACGATGTTACGTATAACGTTATGTAGCATTACGACATAACGTATAACGTTATGTAGCATTACGATGTAACGTATAACGTTATGTAGCATAACGATATAACGTACAACGTCATAGTATTACGTTATAACGTATATCGTTATGTAGCATTTCGATATAACGTATAACGTTATGTAGCATTACGATATAACGTATAACGTTATGTAGCATTACGATATAACGTATAACGTTATGTAGCATTACGAAATAGCGTATAACGTTATGTAGCATTACGATATAACGTATAACGTTATGTAGCATTACGATATAACGTATAACGTTATGTAGTATTACGTTATAACGTATAACGTTATGTAGTATTACGTTATAACGTATAACGATATGTAGCATTACGATATAACGTATAACGGGATATGGTAATACGGTATAACGTATAACGTTATGTAGCATTACGATGTATCGTATTGCGTTATGTAGCATTACGATAAAACGTATAACGATATGTAGCATTACGATGTAACGTATAACGTTATGTAGCATAACGATATAACGTACAACGTCATAGTATTACGTTATAAAGTATATCGTTATGAAGCATTACGATATAACGTATAACGTTATGTAGCATTACGATATAACGTATAACGTTATGTAGCAATACGATATAACGTATAACGTTATGTAGCATTACGGTATAACGTATAACGTTGTGTAGCATTACGATATATCGTATAACGTTATGTAGCATTACGATATAAAGTATAACGTTATGTAGCATTACGATATAACGTATAACGTTATGTAGCATTAAGATATAACGTATAACGTTATGTAGCATTACGATATAACGTATAACGTTAGATAGCATTAAGATATAACGTATAACGTTATGTAGCATTACGATATTACGTATAACGTTATGTAGCATTAAGATATAACGTATAACGTTATGTAGCATTACGATATAACGTACAACGTCATAGTATTACGTTATAACGTATATCGTTATGTAGCATTTCGATATAACGTATAACGTTATGTAGCATTACGATATAACGTATAACGTTATGTAGCATTACGATATAACGTATAACGTTATGTAGCATTACGAAATAGCGTATAACGTTATGTAGCATTACGATATAACGTATAACGTTATGTAGCATTACGATATAACGTATAACGTTATGTAGTATTACGTTATAACGTATAACGTTATGTAGTATTACGTTATAACGTATAACGATATGTAGCATTACGATATAACGTATAACGGGATATGGTAATACGGTATAACGTATAACGTTATGTAGCATTACGATGTATCGTATTGCGTTATGTAGCATTACGATAAAACGTATAACGATATGTAGCATTACGATGTAACGTATAACGTTATGTAGCATAACGATATAACGTACAACGTCATAGTATTACGTTATAAAGTATATCGTTATGAAGCATTACGATATAACGTATAACGTTATGTAGCATTACGATATAACGTATAACGTTATGTAGCAATACGATATAACGTATAACGTTATGTAGCATTACGGTATAACGTATAACGTTGTGTAGCATTACGATATATCGTATAACGTTATGTAGCATTACGATATAAAGTATAACGTTATGTAGCATTACGATATAACGTATAACGTTATGTAGCATTAAGATATAACGTATAACGTTATGTAGCATTACGATATAACGTATAACGTTAGATAGCATTAAGATATAACGTATAACGTTATGTAGCATTACGATATTACGTATAACGTTATGTAGCATTAAGATATAACGTATAACGTTATGTAGCATTACGATATTACGTATAACGGGATATGGTAATACGTTATAACGTATAACGTTATGTAGCATTACGATGTAACGTACAACGTCATAGTATTACGTTATAACGTATATCGTTATGTAGCATTACGATATAACGTATAACGTTATGTAGCATTACGGTATAACGTATAACGTTATGTAGCATTACGATATAACGTATAACGTTATGTAGCATTAAGATATAACGTATAACGTTATGTAGCATTACGATATAACGTATAACGTTATGTAGCATTAAGATATAACGTATAACGTTATGTAGCATTACGATATTACGTATAACGTTATGTAGCATTAAGATATAACGTATAACGTTATGTAGCATTACGATATTACGTATAACGGGATATGGTAATACGTTATAACGTATAACGTTATGTAGCATTACGATATAACGTACAACGTCATAGTATTACGTTATAACGTATATCGTTATGTAGCATTACGATATAACGTATAACGTTATGTAGCATTACGGTATAACGTATAACGTTATGTGGCATTACGATATAACGTATAACGTTATGTAGCATTACGATAAAACGTATAACGATATGTAGCATTACGATGTAACGTATAACGTTATGTAGCATAACGATATAACGTACAACGTCATAGTATTACGTTATAAAGTATATCGTTATGTAGCATTACGATATAACGTATAACGTTATGTAGCATTACGATATAACGTATAACGTTATGTGGCATTACGATATAACGTATAACGTTATATGGTAATACGTTATAACGTATAACGTTATGTACCATTACGATATAACGTATAACGTTATGTAGCATTACGATATAACGTATAACGTTATGTAGCATTACGATATAACGTATAACGTTATATGGTAATACGTTATAACGTATATCGTTATGTAGCATTACGATATAACGTATAACGATATGTAGCATTACGATATAAAGTATAACGTTATGTAGCATTAAGATATAACGTATAACGTTATGTAGCATTAAGATATAACGTATAACGTTATGTAGCATTAAGATATAACGTATAACGTTATGTAGCATTACGATATAAAGTATAACGTTATGTAGCATTAAGATATAACGTATAACGTTATGTAGCATTAAGATATAACGTATAACGTTATGTGGCATTACGATATTACGTATAACGTTATGTAGCATTAAGATATAACGTATAACGTTATGTAACATTACGATATAACGTATAACGTTATGTAGCATTACGATATATCGTATAACGTTATGTAGCATTACGATATATCGTATAACGTTATGTAGCATTACGATATAACGTACAACGTTATGTAGCATTACGATATAACGTATAACGTTATATGGTAATACGTTATAACGTATATCGTTATGTAGCATTACGATATAACGTATAACGATATGTAGCATTACGATATAAAGTATAACGTTATGTAGCATTACGATATAACGTATAACGTTATGTAGCATTAAGATATAACGTATAACGTTATGTAGCATTACGATATTACGTATAACGTTATGAAGCATTAAGATATAACGTATAACGTTATGTAGCATTACGATATAACGTGTAACGTTATGTAGCATTAAGATATAACGTATAACGTTATGTAGCATTACGATATTACGTATAACGTTATGTAGCATTACGATATAACGTATAACGTTATGTAGCATTACGATATAACGTATAACGTTATGTAGCATTACGATATAACGTATAACGTTATGTAGCATTAAGATATAACGTATAACGTTATGTAGCATTACGATATTACGTATAACGTTATGTAGCATTAAGATATAACGTTTAACGTTATGTAGCATTACGATATTACTTATAACGGGATATGGTAATACGTTATAACGTATAACGTTATGTAGCATTACGATATAACGTACAACGTCATAGTATTACGTTATAACGTATATCGTTATGAAGCATTACGATATAACGTATAACGTTATGTAGCATTACGGTATAACGTATAACGTTATGTAGCATTACGATATAACGTATAACGTTATGTAGCATTACGATAAAACGTATAACGATATGTAGCATTACGATGTAACGTATAACGTTATGTAGCATAACGATATAACGTACAACGTCATAGTATTACGTTATAAAGTATATCGTTATGTAGCATTACGATATAACGTATAACGTTATGTAGCATTACGATATAACGTATAACGTTATGTGGCATTACGATATAACGTATAACGTTATATGGTAATACGCTATAACGTATAACGTTATGTACCATTACGATATAACGTATAACGTTATGTAGCATTACGATATAACGTATAACGTTATATGGTAATACGTTATAACGTATATCGTTATGTAGCATTACGATATAACGTATAACGAAATGTAGCATTACGATATAAAGTATAACGTTATGTAGCATTACGATATAACGTATAACGTTATGTAGCATTAAGATATAACGTATAACGTTATGTAGCATTACGATATTACGTATAACGTTATGTAGCATTAAGATATAACGTATAACGTTATGTAACATTACGATATAACGTATAACGTTATGTAGCATTACGATATATCGTATAACGTTATGTAGCATTACGATATAACGTATAACGTTATGTAGCATTAAGATATAACGTATAACGTTATGTAGCATTACGATATTACGTATAACGTTATGTAGCATTAAGATATAACGTATAACGTTATGTAGCATTACGATGTTACGTATAACGTTATGTAGCATTACGATATAACGTATAACGTTATGTGGCATTACGATGTAACGTATAACGTTATGTAGCAATACGATATAACGTATAACGTTATGTAGCATTACGGTATAACGTATAACGTTGTGTAGCATTACGATATATCGTATAACGTTATGTAGCATTACGATATAAAGTATAACGTTATGTAGCATTACGATATAACGTACAACATCATAGTATTACGTTATAACGTATATCGTTATGTAGCATTACGATATAACGTATAACGTTATGTAGCATTACGATATAACGTATAACGATATGTAGCATTACGATATAACGTATAACGTTATGTAGCATTAAGATATAACGTATAATGTTATGTACCATTACGATATTACGTATAACGTTATGTAGCATTAAGATATAACGTATAACGTTATGTAGCATTACGATATAACGTATGATGTTATGTAGCATTACGATATTACGTATAACATTATGTAGCTTTAAGATATAACGTACAACGTCATAGTATTACGTTATAACGTATATCGTTATGTAGCATTACGATATAACGTATAACGTTATGTAGCATTACGATATTACGTATAACGTTATGTAGCATTAAGATATAACGTATAACGTTATGTAGCATTACGATATAACGTATAACGTTATGTAGCATTAAGATATAACGTATAACGTTATGTAGCATTACGATATAACGTATAACGTTATGTAGCATTACGATATAACGTATAACGTTATGTAGCATTAAGATATGACGTATAACGTTATGTAGCATTACGATATTACGTATAACGTTATGTAGCATTAAGATATAACGTATAACGTTATGTAGCATTACGATATTACGTATAACGGGATATGGTAATACGTTATAACGTATAACGTTATGTAGCATTACGATAAAACGTACAACGTCATAGTATTACGTTATAACGTATATCGTTATGTAGCATTACGATATAACGTATAACGTTATGTAGCATTACGGTATAACGTATAACGTTATATGGTAATACGTTATAACGTATAACGTTATGTAGCATTACGATATAACGTATAACGTTATGTAGCATTACGATATAACGCATAACGTTATGTAGCATTACGATATAACGTATAACGTTATGTAGCATTACGGTATAACGTATAACGTTATATTGCATTACGATATAACGTATAACGTTATATGGTAATACGTTATAACGTATAACGTTATGTAGCATTACGATGTTACGTATAACGTTATGTAGCATTACGATATAACTTATAACGTTATGTAGCATTACGATATAACGTATAACGTTATATTGCATTACGATATAACGTATAACGTTATATGGTAATACGTTATAACGTATAACGTTATGTAGCATTACGATATAACGTGTAACGTTATGTAGCATTACGATATAACGTATAACGTTATGTAGTATTACGTTATAACGTATAACGTTATGTAGTATTACGTTATAACGTATAACGATATGTAGCATTACGATATAACGTATAACGTTATATTGCATTACGATATAACGTATAACGTTATGTAGCATTACGATGTTACGTATAACGTTATGTAGCATTAAGATATAACGTATAGCGTTATGTAGCATTACGATATTACGTATAACGTTATGTAGCATTAAGATATAACGTATAACGTTATGTAGCATTACGATATTACGTATAACGTTATGTAGCATTACGATATAACGTATAACGTTTTATGGTAATACGTTATAACGTATAACGTTATGTAGCATTACGATATAACGTATAACGTTATGTAGCATTACGATATAACGTATAACGTTATGTAGCATTACGATGTAACGTATAACGTTATATAGTATTACGTTATAACGTATAACGTTATGTAGTATTTCGATATAACTCATAACGTTCTATGGTAATACGTTATAATGTATAACGTTATGTAGCATTACGATATAACGTATAACGTTATGTAGCATTACGATATAACGTATAACGTTATATAGTATTACGTTATAACGTATAACGTTATGTAGCATTAAGATATAACGTATAACGTTATGTAGCATTACGATATTACGTATAACGTTAAGTAGCATTACGATATAACGTATAACGTTATGTAGCATTACGATATAACGTATAACGTTATGTAGCATAACGATATAACGTACAACGTCATAGTATTACGTTATAACGTATATCGTTATGTAGCATTACGATATAACGTATAACGTTATGTAACATTACGATATAACGTATAACGTTATGTAGCATTACGATATAACGTATAACGTTATGTAGCATTGAGATATAACGTATAACGTTATGTAGCATTACGATATAACGTATAACGTTATGTAGCATAACGATATAACGTACAACGTCATAGTATTACGTTATAACGTATAACGATATGTAGCATTACGATGTAACGTATAACGTTATGTAGCATAACGATATAACGTACAACGTCATAGTATTACGTTATAAAGTATATCGTTATGTAGCATTACGATATAACGTATAACGTTATGTAGCATTACGATATAACGTATAACGTTATGTGGCATTACGATATAACGTATAACGTTATATGGTAATACGCTATAACGTATAACGTTATGTACCATTACGATATAACGTATAACGTTATGTAGCATTACGATATAACGTATAACGTTATATGGTAATACGTTATAACGTATATCGTTATGTAGCATTACGATATAACGTATAACGAAATGTAGCATTACGATATAAAGTATAACGTTATGTAGCATTACGATATAACGTATAACGTTATGTAGCATTAAGATATAACGTATAACGTTATGTAGCATTACGATATTACGTATAACGTTATGTAGCATTAAGATATAACGTATAACGTTATGTAACATTACGATATAACGTATAACGTTATGTAGCATTACGATATATCGTATAACGTTATGTAGCATTACGATATAACGTATAACGTTATGTAGCATTAAGATATAACGTATAACGTTATGTAGCATTACGATATTACGTATAACGTTATGTAGCATTAAGATATAACGTATAACGTTATGTAGCATTACGATGTTACGTATAACGTTATGTAGCATTACGATATAACGTATAACGTTATGTGGCATTACGATGTAACGTATAACGTTATGTAGCAATACGATATAACGTATAACGTTATGTAGCATTACGGTATAACGTATAACGTTGTGTAGCATTACGATATATCGTATAACGTTATGTAGCATTACGATATAAAGTATAACGTTATGTAGCATTACGATATAACGTATAACGTTATATGGTAATACGTTATAACGTATAACGTTATGTAGGATTACGATGTAGCGTATAACGTTATGTAGCATAACGATATAACGTACAACATCATAGTATTACGTTATAACGTATATCGTTATGTAGCATTACGATATAACGTATAACGTTATGTAGCATTACGATATAACGTATAACGATATGTAGCATTACGATATAACGTATAACGTTATGTAGCATTAAGATATAACGTATAATGTTATGTACCATTACGATATTACGTATAACGTTATGTAGCATTAAGATATAACGTATAACGTTATGTAGCATTACGATATAACGTATAATGTTATGTAGCATTACGATATTACGTATAACATTATGTAGCTTTAAGATATAACGTACAACGTCATAGTATTACGTTATAACGTATATCGTTATGTAGCATTACGATATAACGTATAACGTTATGTAGCATTACGATATTACGTATAACGTTATGTAGCATTAAGATATAACGTATAACGTTATGTAGCATTACGATATAACGTATAACGTTATGTAGCATTACGATATAACGTATAACGTTATGTAGCATTACGATATAACGTATAACGTTATGTAGCATTACGATATAACGTATAACGTTATGTAGCATTAAGATATGACGTATAACGTTATGTAGCATTACGATATTACGTATAACGTTATGTAGCATTAAGATATAACGTATAACGTTATGTAGCATTACGATATTACGTATAACGGGATATGGTAATACGTTATAACGTATAACGTTATGTAGCATTACGATCAAACGTACAACGTCATAGTATTACGTTATAACGTATATCGTTATGTAGCATTACGATATAACGTATAACGTTATGTAGCATTACGGTATAACGTATAACGTTATATGGTAATACGTTATAACGTATAACGTTATGTAGCATTACGATATAACGTGTAACGTTATGTAGCATTACGATATAACGTATAACGTTATGTAGTATTACGTTATAACGTATAACGTTATGTAGTATTACGTTATAACGTATAACGATATGTAGCATTACGATATAACGTATAACGTTATATTGCATTACGATATAACGTATAACGTTATGTAGCATTACGATGTTACGTATAACGTTATGTAGCATTAAGATATAACGTATAGCGTTATGTAGCATTACGATATTACGTATAACGTTATGTAGCATTAAGATATAACGTATAACGTTATGTAGCATTACGATATTACGTATAACGTTATGTAGCATTACGATATAACGTATAACGTTTTATGGTAATACGTTATAACGTATAACGTTATGTAGCATTACGATATAACGTATAACGTTATGTAGCATTACGATATAACGTATAACGTTATGTAGCATTACGATGTAACGTATAACGTTATATAGTATTACGTTATAACGTATAACGTTATGTAGTATTTCGATATAACTCATAACGTTCTATGGTAATACGTTATAATGTATAACGTTATGTAGCATTACGATATAACGTATAACGTTATGTAGCATTACGATATAACGTATAACGTTATATAGTATTACGTTATAACGTATAACGTTATGTAGCATTAAGATATAACGTATAACGTTATGTAGCATTACGATATTACGTATAACGTTAAGTAGCATTACGATATAACGTATAACGTTATGTAGCATTACGATATAACGTATAACGTTATGTAGCATAACGATATAACGTACAACGTCATAGTATTACGTTATAACGTATATCGTTATGTAGCATTACGATATAACGTATAACGTTATGTAACATTACGATATAACGTATAACGTTATGTAGCATTACGATATAACGTATAACGTTATGTAGCATTGAGATATAACGTATAACGTTATGTAGCATTACGATATAACGTATAACGTTATGTAGCATTACGATATAACGTATAACGTTATGTAGCATTACGATATAACGTATAACGTTATGTAGCATTACGATATAACGTATAACGTTATGTAGCATTACGATATAACGTATAACGTTATGTAGCATTACGATATAACGTATAACGTTATGTAGCATTAAGATATAACGTATAAGGTTATGTAGCATTACGATGTTACGTATAACGTTATGTAGCATTACGATATAACGTATAACGTTATGTAGCATTACGATATAACGTATAACGTTATGCAGCATTACGATATAACGTATAACGTTATGTAGCATTACGATATAACTTATAAAATTATGTAGCATTTCGATATAACGTATAACGTTATGTTGCATTACGATATAACGTATAACGTTATATAGTATTACGTTATAACGTATAACGTTACATAGTATTACGTTATAACGTATAACGTTATGTAGTATTACGTTATAACGTACAACGTTATATGGTAATACGTTATAACGTATAACGTTATGTAGCATTACGGTATAACGTATAACGTTATGTAGCATTACGATGTTACGTATAACGTTATGTAGCATTACGATATAACGTATAACGTTATGTGGCATTACGATGTAACGTATAACGTTATGTAGCATTACGATATTACGTATAACGTTATGTAGCATTACGATATAACGTATAACGTTTTATGGTAATACGTTATAACGTATAACGTTATGTAGCATTACGATATAACGTATAACGTTATGTAGCATTACGATATAACGTATAACGTTATGTAGCATTACGATGTAACGTATAACGTTATATAGTATTACGTTATAACGTATAACGTTATGTAGTATTTCGATATAACTCATAACGTTCTATGGTAATACGTTATAACGTATAACGTTATGTAGCATTACGATATAACGTATAACGTTATGTAGCATTACGATATAACGTATAACGTTATGTAGCATTAAGATATAACGTATAACGTTATGTAGCATTACGATATTACGTATAACGTTATGTAGCATTAAGATATAACGTATAACGTTATGTAGCATTACGATATAACGTATAACGTTATGTAGCATTACGATATAACGTATAACGTTATGTAGCATTACGATATAACGTATAACGTTATGTAGCATTACGATATAACGTATAACGTTATGTAGCATTAAGATATAACGTATAACGTTATGTAGCATTACGATATTACGTATAACGTTATGTAGCATTAAGATATAACGTATAACGTTATGTAGCATTACGATATTACGTATAACGGGATATGGTAATACGTTATAACGTATAACGTTATGTAGTATTACGATAAAACGTACAACGTCATAGTATTACGTTATAACGTATATTGTTATGTAGCATTACGATATAACGTATAACGTTATGTAGCATTACGGTATAACGTATAACGTTATATGGTAATACGTTATAACGTATAACGTTATGTAGCATTACGATATAACGTATAACGTTATGTAGCATTACGATATAACGCATAACGTTATGTAGCATTACGATATAACGTATAACGTTATGTAGCATTACGGTATAACGTATAACGTTATATTGCATTACGATATAACGTATAACGTTATATGGTAATACGTTATAACGTAGAACGTTATGTAGCATTACGATGTTACGTATAACGTTATGTAGCATTACGATATAACTTATAACGTTATGTAGCATTACGATATAACGTATAACGTTATATTGCATTACGATATAACGTATAACGTTATATGGTAATACGTTATAACGTATAACGTTATGTAGCATTACGATATAACGTGTAACGTTATGTAGCATTACGATATAACGTATAACGTTATGTAGTATTACGTTATAACGTATAACGTTATGTAGTATTACGTTATAACGTATAACGATATGTAGCATTAAGATATAACGTATAACGTTATATTGCATTACGATATAACGTATAACGTTATGTAGCATTACGATGTTACGTATAACGTTATGTAGCATTAAGATATAACGTATAGCGTTATGTAGCATTACGATATTACGTATAACGTTATGTAGCATTAAGATATAACGTATAACGTTATGTAGCATTACGATATTACGTATAACGTTATGTAGCATTACGATATAACGTATAACGTTTTATGGTAATACGTTATAACGTATAACGTTATGTAGCATTACGATATAACGTATAACGTTATGTAGCATTACGATATAACGTATAACGTTATGTAGCATTACGATGTAACGTATAACGTTATATAGTATTACGTTATAACGTATAACGTTATGTAGTATTTCGATATAACTCATAACGTTCTATGGTAATACGTTATAACGTATAACGTTATGTAGCATTACGATATAACGTATAACGTTATGTAGCATTACGATATAACGTATAACGTTATATAGTATTACGTTATAACGTATAACGTTATGTAGCATTAAGATATAACGTATAACGTTATGTAGCATTACGATATTACGTATAACGTTATGTAGCATTACGATATAACGTATAACGTTATGTAGCATTGAGATATAACGTATAACGTTATGTAGCATTACGATATAACGTATAACGTTATGTAGCATTACGATATAACGTATAACGTTATGTAGCATTACGATATAACGTATAACGTTATGTAGCATTACGATATAACGTATAACGTTATGTAGCATTACGATATAACGTATAACGTTATGTAGCATTACGATATAACGTATAACGTTATGTAGCATTAAGATATAACGTATAACGTTATGTAGCATTACGATGTTACGTATAACGTTATGTAGCATTACGATATAACGTATAACGTTATGTAGCATTACGATATAACGTATAACGTTATGCAGCATTACGATATAACGTATAACGTTATGTAGCATTACGATATAACTTATAAAATTATGTAGCATTTCGATATAACGTATAACGTTATGTTGCATTACGATATAACGTATAACGTTATATAGTATTACGTTATAACGTATAACGTTACATAGTATTACGTTATAACGTATAACGTTATGTAGTATTACGTTATAACGTACAACGTTATATGGTAATACGTTATAACGTATAACGTTATGTAGCATTACGGTATAACGTATAACGTTATGTAGCATTACGATGTTACGTATAACGTTATGTAGCATTACGATATAACGTATAACGTTATGTGGCATTACGATGTAACGTATAACGTTATGTAGCATAACGATATAACGTTCAACGTCATAGTATTACGTTATAACGTATATCGTTATGTAGCATTACGATATAACGTATAACGTTATGTAGCATTACGATATAACGTATAACGTTATGTAGCATTACGATATAACGTATAACGTTATGTAGCATTAAGATATAACGTATAACGTTATGTAGCATTACGATATTACGTATAACGTTATGTAGCATTACGATGTATCGTATAACGTTATGTAGCATAACGATATAACGTACAACGTCATAGTATTACGTTATAACGTATATCGTTATGTAGCATTACGATAGAACGTATAACGTTATGTAGCATTACGATATAACGTATAACGTTATGTAGCATTACGATATAACGTATAACGTTATGTAGCATTAAGATATAACGTATAACGTTATGTAGCATTACGATATTACGTATAACGTTATGTAGCATTAAGATATAACGTATAACGTTATGTAGCATTACGATGTTACGTATAACGTTATGTAGCATTACGATATAACGTATAACGTTATGTGGCATTACGATGTAACGTATAACGTTATGTAGCAATACGATATAACGTATAACGTTATGTAGCATTACGGTATAACGTATAACGTTGTGTAGCATTACGATATAACGTACAACGTTATGTAGCATTACGATATAACGTATAACGTTATGTAGCATTACGATATAACGTATAACGTTATGTAGCATTACGATATAACGTATAACGTTATGTAGCATTACGATCTGACGTATAACGTTATGTAGCATTACGATATAACGTATAACGTTATGTAGCATTACGATATAACGTATAACGTTATGTGGCATTACGATGTAACGTATAACGTTATGTAGCATAACGATATAACGTACAACGTCATAGTATTACGTTATAACGTATATCGTTATGTAGCATTACGATATAAAGTATAACGTTATGTAGCATTACGATATAACGTATAACGTTATGTAGCATTACGATATAACGTATAACGTTATATAGCATTAAGATATAACGTATAACGTTATGTAGCATTACGATATTACGTATAACGTTATGTAGCATTAAGATATAACGTATAACGTTATGTAGCATTACGATGTTACGTATAACGTTATGTAGCATTACGATATAACGTATAACGTTATGTGGCATTACGATGTAACGTATAACGTTATGTAGCAATACGATATAACGTATAACGTTATGTAGCATTACGGTATAACGTATAAAGTTGTGTAGCATTACGATATATCGTATAACGTTATGTAGCATTACGATATAAAGTATAACGTTATGTAGCATTACGATATAACGTATAACGTTATATGGTAATACGTTATAACGTATAACGTTATGTAGGATTACGATGTAGCGTATAACGTTATGTAGCATAACGATATAACGTACAACATCATAGTATTACGTTATAACGTATATCGTTATGTAGCATTACGATATAACGTATAACGTTATGTAGCATTACGATATAACGTATAACGATATGTAGCATTACGATATAACGTATAACGTTATGTAGCATTAAGATATAACGTATAATGTTATGTACCATTACGATATTACGTATAACGTTATGTAGCATTAAGATATAACGTATAACGTTATGTAGCATTACGATATAACGTATAATGTTATGTAGCATTACGATATTACGTATAACGTTATGTAGCTTTAAGATATAACGTACAACGTCATAGTATTACGTTATAACGTATATCGTTATGTAGCATTACGATATAACGTATAACGTTATGTAGCATTACGATATAACGTATAACGTTATGTAGCATTACGATATAACGTATAACGTTATGTAGCATTAAGATATAACGTATAACGTTATGTAGCATTACGATATTACGTATAACGTTATGTAGCATTAAGATATAACGTATAAGGTTATGTAGCATTACGATATAACGTATAACGTTATGTAGCATTACGATATAACGTATAACGTTATGTAGCTTTACGATATAACGTATAACGTTATGTAGCATTACGATATAACGTATAACGTTATGTAGCATTAAGATATAACGTATAACGTTATGTAGCATTACGATATTACGTATAACGTTATGTAGCATTAAGATATAACGTATAACGTTATGTAGCATTACGATATTACGTATAACGGGATATGGTAATACGTTATAACGTATAACGTTATGTAGCATTACGATAAAACGTACAACGTCATAGTATTACGTTATAACGTATATCGTTATGTAGCATTACGATATAACGTATAACGTTATGTAGCATTACGGTATAACGTATAACGTTATATGGTAATACGTTATAACGTATAACGTTATGTAGCATTACGATATAACGCATAACGTTATGTAGCATTACGATATAACGTATAACGTTATGTAGCATTACGGTATAACGTATAACGTTATATTGCATTACGATATAACGTATAACGTTATATGGTAATACGTTATAACGTATAACGTTATGTAGCATTACGATGTTACGTATAACGTTATGTAGCATTGCGATATAACTTATAACGTTATGTAGCATTACGATATAACGTATAACGTTATATTGCATTACGATATAACGTATAACGTTATATGGTAATACGTTATAACGTATAACGTTATGTAGCATTACGATATAACGTGTAACGTTATGTAGCATTACGATATAACGTATAACGTTATGTAGTATTACGTTATAACGTATAACGTTATGTAGTATTACGTTATAACGTATAACGATATGTAGCATTACGATATAACGTATAACGTTATATTGCATTACGATATAACGTATAACGTTATGTAGCATTACGATGTTACGTATAACGTTATGTAGCATTAAGATATAACGTATAGCGTTATGTAGCATTACGATATTACGTATAACGTTATGTAGCATTAAGATATAACGTATAACGTTATGTAGCATTACGATATTACGTATAACGTTATGTAGCATTACGATATAACGTATAACGTTTTATGGTAATACGTTATAACGTATAACGCTATGTAGCGTTACGATATAACGTATAACGTTATGTAGCATTACGATATAACGTATAACGTTATGTAGCATTACGATGTAACGTATAACGTTATATAGTATTACGTTATAACGTATAACGTTATGTAGTATTTCGATATAACTCATAACGTTCTATGGTAATACGTTATAACGTATAACGTTATGTAGCATTACGATATAACGTATAACGTTATGTAGCATTACGATATAACGTATAACGTTATATAGTATTACGTTATAACGTATAACGTTATGTAGCATTAAGATATAACGTATAACGTTATGTAGCATTACGATATTACGTATAACGTTAAGTAGCATTACGATATAACGTATAACGTTATGTAGCATTACGATATAACGTACAACGTCATAGTATTACGTTATAACGTATATCGTTATGTAGCATTACGATATAACGTATAACGTTATGTAGCATTACGATATAACGTACAACGTTATGTAGCATTACGATATAACGTATAACGTTATGTAGCATTGAGATATAACGTATAACGTTATGTAGCATTACGATATAACGTATAACGTTATGTAGCATTACGATATAACGTATAACGTTATGTAGCATTACGATATAACGTATAACGTTATGTAGCATTACGATATAACGTATAACGTTATGTAGCATTACGATATAACATATAACGTTATGTAGCATTACGATATAACGTATAACGTTATGTAGCATTAAGATATAACGTATAACGTTATGTAGCATTGCGATGTTACGTATAACGTTATGTAGCATTACGATATAACGTATAACGTTATGTAGCATTACGATATAACGTATAACGTTATGCAGCATTACGATATAACGTATAACGTTATGTAGCATTACGATATAACTTATAACGTTATGTAGCATTTCGATATAACGTATAACGTTATGTTGCATTACGATATAACGTATAACGTTATATAGTATTACGTTATAACGTATAACGTTACATAGTATTACGTTATAACGTATAACGTTATGTAGTATTACGTTATAACGTACAACGTTATATGGTAATACGTTATAACGTATAACGTTATGTAGCATTACGGTATAACGTATAACGTTATGTAGCATTACGATGTTACGTATAACGTTATGTAGCATTACGATATAACGTATAACGTTATGTGGCATTACGATGTAACGTATAACGTTATGTAGCATAACGATATAACGTTCAACGTCATAGTATTACGATATAACGTATATCGTTAAGTAGCATTACGATATAACGTATAACGTTATGTAGCATTACGATATAACGTATAACGTTATGTAGCATTACGATATAACGTATAACGTTATGTAGCATTAAGATATAACGTATAACGTTATGTAGCATTACGATATTACGTATAACGTTATGTAGCATTAAGATATAACGTATAACGTTATGTAGCATTACGATATAACGTATAACGTTATGTAGCATTACGATATAACGTATAACGTTATGTAGCATTACGATATAACGTATAACGTTATGTAGCATTACGATATAACGTATAACGTTATGTAGCATTAAGATATAACGTATAGCGTTATGTAGCATTACGATATTACGTATAACGTTATGTAGCATTAAGATATAACGTATAACGTTATGTAGCATTACGATATAACGTATAACGTTATGTAGCATTACGATATAACGTATAACGTTATGATGCATTACGATATACCGTATAACGATATGTAGCATTAGGATATAACGTATAATGTTATATAGTATTACGATGTATCGTATAACGTTATGTAGCATTACGATAAAACGTATAACGATATGTAGCATTACGATGTAACGTATAACGTTATGTAGCATTAAGATATAACGTATATCGTTATGTAGTATTACGTTATAACGTACAACGTTATGTAGTATTACGATATAACGTATAACGTTATGTAGCATTACCATATAACGTATAACGTTATGTAGCATTACGATGTTACGAATAAGGTTATGTAGCGTTACGATATAACGTATAACGTTATGTAGCATTACGATGTAACGTATAACGTTATGTAGCATAACGATATAACGTACAACGTCATAGTATTACGTTATAACGTATATCGTTATGTAGCATTACGATATAACGTATAACGTTATGTAGCATTACGGTATAACGTATAACGTTATGTAGCATTACGATATAACGTATAACGTTATGTAGCATTAAGATATATCGTATAACGTTATGTAGCATTACGATATTAAGTATAACGTTATGTAGCATTACGATATAACGTATAACGGGATATGGTAATACGTTATAACGTATAACGATATGTAGCATTACGATATAACGTATAACGGGATATGGTAATACGTTATAACGTATAACGTTATGTAGCATTACCATATAACGTATAACGTTATGTAGCATTACGATGTTACGTATAACGTTATGTAGCATTACGACATAACGTATAACGATATGTAGCATTACGATATAACGTATAACGGGATATGGTAATACGGTATAACGTATAACGTTATGTAGCATTACGATGTATCGTATAGCGTTATGTAGCATTACGATAAAACGTATAACGATATGTAGCATTACGATGTAACGTATAACGTTATGTAGCATAACGATATAACGTACAACGTCATAGTATTACGTTATAAAGTATATCGTTATGAAGCATTACGATATAACGTATAACGTTATGTAGCATTACGATATTACGTATAACGTTATGTAGCATTAAGATATAACGTATAACGTTATGTGGCATTACGATATAACGTATAACGTTATGTAGCATTACGATAAAACGTATAACGATATGTAGCATTACGATGTAACGTATAACGTTATGTAGCATAACGATATAACGTACAACGTCATAGTATTACGTTATAACGTATATCGTTATGTAGCATTACGATATAACGTATAACGTTATGTAGCATTACGATATAACGTATAACGTTATGTAGCATTACGATATAACGTATAACGTTATGTAGCATTACGAAATAGCGTATAACGTTATGTAGCATTACGATATAACGTATAACGTTATGTAGCATTACGATATAACGTATAACGTTATGTAGCATTACGATATAACGTATAACGTTATGTAGTATTACGTTATAACGTATAACGTTATGTAGTATTACGTTATAACGTATAACGATATGTAGCATTACGATATAACGTATAACGGGATATGGTAATACGGTATAACGTATAACGTTATGTAGCATTACGATGTATCGTATAGCGTTATGTAGCATTACGATAAAACGTATAACGATATGTAGCATTACGATGTAACGTATAACGTTATGTAGCATAACGATATAACGTACAACGTCATAGTATTACGTTATAAAGTATATCGTTATGAAGCATTACGATATAACGTATAACGTTATGTAGCATTACGATATAACGTATAACGTTATGTAGCAATACGATATAACGTATAACGTTATGTAGCATTACGGTATAACGTATAACGTTGTGTAGCATTACGATATATCGTATAACGTTATGTAGCATTACGATATAAAGTATAACGTTATGTAGCATTACGATATAACGTATAACGTTATGTAGCATTACGATATTACGTATAACGTTATGTAGCATTAAGATATAACGTACAACGTCATAGTATTACGTTATAACGTATATCGTTATGTAGCATTACGATATATCGTATAACGCTATGTAGCATTACGATATAACGTATAACGTTATGTATCATTACGATATAACGTATAACGTTATGTAGCATTAAGATATAACGTTTAACGTTATGTAGCATTACGATATTACGTATAACGTTATGTAGCATTAAGATATAACGTATAACGTTATGTAGCATTACGATATAACGTATAAGGTTATGTAGCATTACGATATAACGTATAACGTTATGTAGCATTACGATATAACGTATAACGTTATGTAGCATTAAGATATAACGTATAACGTTATGTAGCATTACGATATAACGTATAACGTTATGTAGCATTAAGATATAACGTATAACGTTATGTAGCATTACGATATAACTTATAACGTTATGTAGCATTAAGATATAACGTATAACGTTATGTAGCATTACGATATTACGTATAACGTTATGTAGCATTAAGATATAACGTATAACGTTATGTAGCATTACGATATTACGTATAACGGGATATGGTAATACGTTATAACGTATAACGTTATGTAGCATTACGATATAACGTACAACGTCATAGTATTACGTTATAACGTATATCGTTATGTAGCATTACGATATAACGTATGACGTTATGTAGCATTACGGTATAACGTATAACGTTATGTAGCATTACGATATAACGTATAACGTTATGTAGCATTAAGATATAACGTATAACGTTATGTAGCATTACGATATAACGTATAACGTTATGTAGCATTAAGATATAACGTATAACGTTATGTAGCATTACGATATTACGTATAACGTTATGTAGCATTAAGATATAACGTATAACGTTATGTGGCATTACGATATAACGTATAACGTTATGTAGCATTACGATAAAACGTATAACGATATGTAGCATTACGATGTAACGTATAACGTTATGTAGCATAACGATATAACGTACAACGTCATAGTATTACGTTATAAAGTATATCGTTATGTAGCATTACGATATAACGTATAACGTTATGTAGCATTACGATATAACGTATAACGTTATGTGGCATTACGATATAACGTATAACGTTATATGGTAATACGTTATAACGTATAACGTTATGTAGCATTACGATATAACGTACAACGTTATGTAGCATTACGATATAACGTATAACGTTATGTAGCATTACGATATAACGTATAACGTTATGTAGCATTACGATATAACGTATAACGTTATGTGGCATTACGATATAACGTATAACGTTATATGGTAATACGCTATAACGTATAACGTTATGTACCATTACGATATAACGTATAACGTTATGTAGCATTACGATATAACGTATAACGTTATGTAGCATTACGATATAACGTATAACGTTATATGGTAATACGTTATAACGTATATCGTTATGTAGCATTACGATATAACGTATAACGAAATGTAGCATTACGATATAAAGTATAACGTTATGTAGCATTACGATATAACGTATAACGTTATGTAGCATTAAGATATAACGTATAACGTTATGTAGCATTACGATATTACGTATAACGTTATGTAGCATTAAGATATAACGTATAACGTTATGTAACATTACGATATAACGTATAACGTTATGTAGCATTACGATATATCGTATAACGTTATGTAGCATTACGATATATAGTATAACGTTATGTAGCATTACGATATAACGTACAACGTTATGTAGCATTACGATATAACGTATAACGTTATGTAGCATTACGATATAACGTATAACGTTATGTAGCATTACGATATAACGTATAACGTTATGTAGCATTACGATCTAACGTATAACGTTATGTAGCATTACGATATAACGTATAACGTTATGTAGCATTACGGTATAACGTATAACGTTATGTGGCATTACGATGTAACGTATAACGTTATGTAGCATAACGATATAACGTACAACGTCATAGTATTACGTTATAACGTATATCGTTATGTAGCATTACGATATAACGTATAACGTTATGTAGCATTACGATATAACGTATAACGTTATGTAGCATTACGATATAACGTATAACGTTATGTAGCATTAAGATATAACGTATAACGTTATGTAGCATTACGATATTACGTATAACGTTATGTAGCATTAAGATATAACGTATAACGTTATGTAGCATTACGATGTTACGTATAACGTTATGTAGCATTACGATATAACGTATAACGTTATGTGGCATTACGATGTAACGTATAACGTTATGTAGCAATACGATATAACGTATAACGTTATGTAGCATTACGGTATAACGTATAACGTTGTGTAGCATTACGATATATCGTATAACGTTATGTAGCATTACGATATAAAGTATAACGTTATGTAGCATTACGATATAACGTATAACGTTATATGGTAATACGTTATAACGTATAACGTTATGTAGGATTGCGATGTAGCGTATAACGTTATGTAGCATAACGATATTACGTACAACATCATAGTATTACGTTATAACGTATATCGTTATGTAGCATTACGATATAACGTATAACGTTATGTAGCATTACGATATAACGTATAACGATATGTAGCATTACGATATAACGTATAACGTTATGTAACATTACGATATAACGTATAATGTTATGTACCATTACGATATTACGTATAACGTTATGTAGCATTAAGATATAACGTATAACGTTATGTAGCATTACGATATAACGTATAACGTTATGTAGCATTACGATATAACGTATAACGTTATGTAGCATTACGATATAACGTATAACGTTATGTAGCATTAAGATATAACGTATAACGTTATGTAGCATTACGATATTACGTATAACGGGATATGGTAATACGTTATAACGTATAACGTTATGTAGCATTACGATATAACGTACAACGTCATAGTATTACGTTATAACGTATATCGTTATGTAGCATTACGATATAACGTATAACGTTATGTAGCATTACGATATAACGTATAACGTTATGTAGCATTACGATATAACGTATAACGTTATGTAGCATTAAGATATAACGTATAACGTTATGTAGCATTACGATATAACGTATAACGTTATGTAGCATTACGATATAACGTATAACGTTATGTAGCATTACGATATAACGTATAACGTTATGTAGCATTAAGATATAACGTATAACGTTATGTAGCATTACGATATTACGTATAACGTTATGTAGCATTAAGATATAACGTATAACGTTATGTAGCATTACGATATTACGTATAACGGGATATGGTAATACGCTATAACGTATAACGTTATGTAGCATTACGATATAACGTACAACGTCATAGTATTACGTTATAACGTATATCGTTATGTAGCATTACGATATAACGTATAACGTTATGTAGCATTACGGTATAACGTATAACGTTATGTAGCATTACGATATAACGTATAACGTTATGTAGCATTAAGATATAACGTATAACGTTATGTAGCATTACGATATTACGTATAACGTTATGTAGCATTAAGATATAACGTATAACGTTATGTAGCATTACGATATTACGTATAACGGGATATGGTAATACGTTATAACGTATAACGTTATGTAGCATTACGATATAACGTACAACGTCATAGTATTACGTTATAACGTATATCGTTATGTAGCATTACGATATAACGTATAACGTTATGTAGCATTACGGTATAACGTATAACGTTATGTAGCATTACGATATAACGTATAACGTTATGTAGCATTACGATAAAACGTATAACGATATGTAGCATTACGATGTAACGTATAACGTTATGTAGCATAACGATATAACGTACAACGTCATAGTATTACGTTATAAAGTATATCGTTATGTTGCATTACGATATAACGTATAACGTTATGTAGCATTACGATATAACGTATAACGTTATATGGTAATACGATATAACGTATAACGTTATATGGTAATACGTTATAACGTATAACGTTATGTACCATTACGATATAACGTATAACGTTATGTAGCATTACGATATAACGTATAACGTTATGTAGCATTACGATATAACGTATAACGTTATATGGTAATACGTTATAACGTATATCGTTATGTAGCATTACGATATAACGTATAACGATATGTAGCATTACGATATAAAGTATAACGTTATGTAGCATTACGATATAACGTATAACGTTATGTAGCATTAAGATATAACGTATAACGTTATGTAGCATTACGATATTACGTATAACGTTATGTAACTTTAAGATATAACGTATAACGTTATGTAGCATTACGATATAACGTATAACGTTATGTAGCATTACGATATAACGTATAACGTTATATGGTAATACGTTATAACGTATATCGTTATGTAGCATTACGATATAACGTATAACGATATGTAGCATTACGATATAAAGTATAACGTTATGTAGCATTAAGATATAACGTATAACGTTATGTAGCATTACGATATAACGTATAATGTTATGTAGCATTACGATATTATGTATAACGTTATGTAGCTTTAAGATATAACGTACAACGTCATAGTATTACGTTATAACGTATATCGTTATGTAGCATTACGATATAACGTATAACGTTATGTAGCATTACGATATAACGTATAACGTTATGTAGCATTACGATATAACGTATAACGTTATGTACCATTACGATATAACGTATAACGTTATGTAGCATTACGATATAACGTATAACGTTATGTACCATTACGATATAACGTATAACGTTATGTAGCATTACGATATAACGTATAACGTTATGTAGCATTACGATATAACGTATAACGTTATATGGTAATACGTTATAACGTATATCGTTATGTAGCATTACGATATAACGTATAACGAAATGTAGCATTACGATATAAAGTATAACGTTATGTAGCATTACGATATAACGTATAACGTTATGTAGCATTAAGATATAACGTATAACGTTATGTAGCATTACGATATTAAGTATAACGTTATGTAGCATTAAGATATAACGTATAACGTTATGTAACATTACGATATAACGTATAACGTTATGTAGCATTACGATATATCGTATAACGTTATGTAGCATTACGATATATAGTATAACGTTATGTAGCATTACGATATAACGTACAACGTTATGTAGCATTACGATATAACGTATAACGTTATGTAGCATTACGATATAACGTATAACGTTATGTAGCATTACGATATAACGTATAACGTTATGTAGCATTACGATCTAACGTATAACGTTATGTAGCATTACGATATAACGTATAACGTTATGTAGCATTACGGTATAACGTATAACGTTATGTGGCATTACGATGTAACGTATAACGTTATGTAGCATAACGATATAACGTACAACGTCATAGTATTACGTTATAACGTATATCGTTATGTAGCATTACGATATAACGTATAACGTTATGTAGCATTACGATATAACGTATAACGTTATGTAGCATTACGATATAACGTATAACGTTATGTAGCATTAAGATATAACGTATAACGTTATGTAGCATTACGATATTACGTATAACGTTATGTAGCATTAAGATATAACGTATAACGTTATGTAGCATTACGATGTTACGTATAACGTTATGTAGCATTACGATATAACGTATAACGTTATGTGGCATTACGATGTAACGTATAACGTTATGTAGCAATACGATATAACGTATAACGTTATGTAGCATTACGGTATAACGTATAACGTTGTGTAGCATTACGATATATCGTATAACGTTATGTAGCATTACGATATAAAGTATAACGTTATGTAGCATTACGATATAACGTATAACGTTATATGGTAATACGTTATAACGTATAACGTTATGTAGGATTGCGATGTAGCGTATAACGTTATGTAGCATAACGATATTACGTACAACATCATAGTATTACGTTATAACGTATATCGTTATGTAGCATTACGATATAACGTATAACGTTATGTAGCATAACGATCTAACGTATAACGTTATGTAGCATTACGATCTAACGTATAACGTTATGTAGCATTACGATATAACGTATAACGTTATGTAGCATTACGATATAACGTATAACGTTATGTAGCATTACGATATAACGTATAACGTTATGTAGCATTACAATATAACGTATAACGTTATGTAGCATTACGATATAACGTATAACGTTATGTAGCATTACGATATAACGTATAACGTTATGTAGCATTACGATATAACGTATAACGTTATGTAGCATTACGATATAACGTATAACGTTATGTAGCATTACGATCTAACGTATAACGTTATGTAGCATTACGATATAACGCATAACGTTTTGTAGCATTACGATATAACGTATAACGTTATGTAGCATTACGATATAACGTATAACGTTATGTAGCATTACGATATAACGTATAACGTTATGTAGCATTAAGATATAACGTATAACGTTATGTAGCATTACGATGTTACGTATAACGTTATGTAGCATTACGATATAACGTATAACGTTATATGGTAATACGTTATAACGTATAACGTTATGTAGCATTACGATATAACGTGTAACGTTATGTAGCATTACGATATAACGTATAACGTTATGTAGCATTACGTTATAACGTATAACGTTATGTAGCATTACGATATAACGTATAACGTTATGTAGCATTACGATATAACGTATAACGTTATGTAGCATTACGATATAACGTATAACGTTATGTAGCATTACGATATAACGTATAACGTTATGTAGCATTACGATATAACGTATAACGTTATGTAGCATTACGGTATAACGTATAACGTTATATTGCATTACGATATAACGTATAACGTTATATGGTAATACGTTATAACGTATAACGTTATGTAGCATTACGATGTTACGTATAACGTTATGTAGCATTACGATATAACTTATAACGTTATGTAGCATTACGATATAACGTATAACGTTATATTGCATTACGATATAACGTATAACGTTATATGGTAATACGTTATAACGTATAACGTTATGTAGCATTACGATATAACGTGTAACGTTATGTAGCATTACGATATAACGTATAACGTTATGTAGCATTACGATATAACGTATAACGTTATATAGTATTACGTTATAACGTATAACGTTATGTAGCATTAAGATATAACGTATAACGTTATGTAGCATTACGATATAACGTATAACGTTATGTAGCATTACGATATAACGTATAACGTTATGTAGCATAACGATATAACGTACAACGTCATAGTATTACGTTATAACGTATATCGTTATGTAGCATTACGATATAACGTATAACGTTATGTAGCATTACGATATAACGTATAACGTTATGAAGCATTACGATATAACGTATAACGTTATGTAGCATTAAGATATAACGTATAACGTTATGTAGCATTACGATATAACGTATAACGTTATGTAGTATTACGTTATAACGTATAACGTTATGTAGTATTACGATATATCGTACAACGTTATATGGTAATACGTTATAACGTATAACGTTATGTAGCATTACGATGTTACGTATAACGTTATGTAGCATTACGATATAACGTATAACGTTATGTGGCATTACGATGTAACGTATAACGTTATGTAGCATAACGATATAACGTACAACGTCATAGTATTACGTTATAACGTATATCGTTATGTAGCATTACGATATAACGTATAACGTTATGTAGCATTACGATATAACGTATAACGTTATGTAGCATTACGATATAACGTATAACGTTATGTAGCATTAAGATATAACGTATAACGTTATGTAGCATTACGATATAACGTATAACGTTATGTGGCATTACGATGTAACGTATAACGTTATGTAGCATAACGATATAACGTACAACGTCATAGTATTACGTTATAACGTATATCGTTATGTAGCATTACGATATAACGTATAACGTTATGTAGCATTACGATATAACGTATAACGTTATGTAGCATTACGATATAACGTATAACGTTATGTAGCATTACGATATAACGTATAACGTTATGTAGTATTACGTTATAACGTATAACGTTATGTAGTATTACGATATATCGTACAACGTTATATGGTAATACGGTATAACGTATAACGTTATGTAGCATTACGATGTTACGTATAACGTTATGTAGCATTACGATATAACGTATAACGTTATGTGGCATTACGATGTAACGTATAACGTTATGTAGCATAACGATATAACGTACAACGTCATAGTATTACGTTATAACGTATATCGTTATGTAGCATTACGATATAACGTATAACGTTATGTAGCATTACGATATAACGTATAACGTTATGTAGCATTACGATATAACGTATAACGTTATGTAGCATTAAGATATAACGTATAACGTTATGTAGCATTACGATATAACGTATAACGTTATGTGGCATTACGATGTAACGTATAACGTTATGTAGCATAACGATATAACGTACAACGTCATAGTATTACGTTATAACGTATATCGTTATGTAGCATTACGATATAACGTATAACGTTATGTAGCATTACGATATAACGTATAACGTTATGTAGCATTACGATATAACGTATAACGTTATGTAGCATTACGATATAACGTATAACGTTATGTAGTATTACGTTATAACGTATAACGTTATGTAGTATTACGATATATCGTACAACGTTATATGGTAATACGGTATAACGTATAACGTTATGTAGCATTACGATGTTACGTATAACGTTATGTAGCATTACGATATAACGTATAACGTTATGTGGCATTACGATGTAACGTATAACGTTATGTAGCATAACGATATAACGTACAACGTCATAGTATTACGTTATAACGTATATCGTTATGTAGCATTACGATATAACGTATAACGTTATGTAGCATTACGATATAACGTATAACGTTATGTAGCATTACGATATAACGTATAACGTTATGTAGCATTAAGATATAACGTATAACGTTATGTAGCATTACGATATAACGTATAACGTTATGTAGCATTACGATATAACGTATAACGTTATGTAGCATTACGATATAACGTATAACGTTATGTAGCAATACTATATAACGCATAACGGTATGTAGCATTACGATATAACGTATAACGTTATGTAGCATTACGATATAACGTATAACGTTATGTAGCATTACGATATAACGTATAACGTTATGTAGCATTACGATATAACGTATAACGTTATGTAGCATTAAGATATAACGTATAACGTTATGTAGCATTACGATATTACGTATAACGTTATGTAGCATTAAGATATAACGTATAACGTTATGTAGCATTACGATATTACGTATAACGTTATGTAGCATTACGATATAACGTATAACGTTATGTAGCATTACGATATATCGTATAACGTTATGTAGCATTACGATATTACGTATAACGTTATCTAGCATTACGATATATCGTATAACGTTATGTAGCATTACGATATAACGTATAACGTTATGTAGCATTACGATGTAACGTATAACGTTATGTAGTATTACGTTATAACGTATAACGTTATGTAGTATTACGTTATAACGTATAACGATATGTAGCATTACGATATAACGTATAACGGGATATGGTAATACGTTATAACGTATAACGATATGTAGCATTACGATGTATCGTATAGCGTTATGTAGCATTACGATAAAACGTATAACGATATGTAGCATTACGATGTAACGTATAACGTTATGTAGCATAACGATATAACGTACAACGTCATAGTATTACGTTATAACGTATATCGTTATGTAGCATTACGATATAACGTATAACGTTATGTAGCATTACGATATAACGTATAACGTTATGTAGCAATACTATATAACGCAAAACGGTATGTAGCATTACGATATAACGTATAACGTTATGTAGCATTACGATATAACGTATAACGTTATGTAGCATTACGATATAACGTATAACGTTATGTAGCATTACGATATAACGTATAACGTTATGTAGCATTAAGATATAACGTATAACGTTATGTAGCATTACGATATTACGTATAACGTTATGTAGCATTAAGATATAACGTATAACGTTATGTAGCATTACGATATTACGTATAACGTTATGTACCATTACGATATAACGTATAACGTTATGTAGTATTACGATATAACGTATAACGTTATGTAGGATTACGATATAACGTATAACGTAATGTAGGATTACGATATAACATATAACGTTATGTAGCATTACGATGTTACGTATAACGTTATGTAGCATTACGATATAACGTATAACGTTATGTAGCATTACGATGTAACGTATAACGTTATGTAGCATAACGATATAACGTACAACGTCATAGTATTACGTTATAACTTATATCGTTATGTAGCATTACGATATAACGTATAACGTTATGTAGCATTACGATATAACGTATAACGTTATGTAGCATTACGATATAACGTATAACGTTATGTAGCATTACGATATAACGTATAACGTTATGTAGCATTAAGATATAACGTATAACGTTATGTAGCATTACGATATTACGTATAACGTTATGTAGCATTACGATATAACGTATAACGTTATGTAGCCTTACGATATTACGTATAACGTTATGTAGCATTACGATATAACATATAACGTTATGTGGCATTACGTTACAACGAATAACGTTATGTGGCATTACGTTATAACGAATAACGTTATGTAGCATTACGATATAACGTATAACGTTATATGGTAATACGTTATAACGTATAACGTTATGTAGCATTACGATATAACGTATAACGTTATATAGTATTACGTTATAACGTATAACGTTATGTAGTATTACGATATAACGTATAACGTTATATGGTAATACGTTATAACGTATAACGTTATATAGCATTACGATATAACGTATAACGTTATATGGTAATACGTTATAACGTATAACGTTATATGGTAATACGTTATAACGTATAACGTTATGTAGCATTACGATATAACGTATGACGTTATATAGTATTACGATATAACATATAACGTTATGTAGCAATAAGATATAACGTATAACGTTATGTAGCATTAAGATATAACGTATAACATTATGTAGCATTATGATATTACGTACTACGTTATGTAGCATTGAGATATAACGTATAACGTTATGTAGAATTACGATATTACGTATAACGTTATGTAGCATTACGATATAACGTATAACGTTATGTAGCTTTACGATATAACGTATAATGTTATGTAGCATTAAGATATAACGTATAACGTTATGTAGCATTACGATATTACGTATAACGTTATGTAGCATTACGATATAACATATAACGTTATGTGGCATTACGTTATAACGAATAACGTTATGTGGCATTACGTTATAACGAATAACGTTATGTAGCATTACGATATAACGTATAACGTTATATGGTAATACGTTATAACGTATAACGTTATGTAGCATTACGATATAACGTATAACGTTATATGGTAATACGTTATAACGTACAACGTTATGTAGCATTACGATATAACGTATAACGTTATGTAGCATTACGATAAAACGTATAACGTTATGTAGCATTACGATATAACGTATAACGTTATATGGTAATACGTTATAACGTATAACGTTATGTAGCATTACGATATAACTTATAATGTTATATAGTATTACGATGTATCGTATAACGTTATGTAGCATTACGATAAAACGTATAACGATATGTAGCACTACGATGTAACGTATAACGTTATGTAGCATAACGATATAACGTACAACGTCATAGTATTACGTTATAACGTATATCGTTATGTAGCATTACGATGTAACGTATAACGTTATGTAGCATTCAGATATAACGTATAACGTTATGTAGCATTACGATATTACGTATAACGTTATGTAGCATTAAGATAAAACGTATAACGTTATGTAGCTTTACGATATTACGTATAACGTTATGTAGCATTACGATATAACGTATAACGTTATGTAGCATTACGATATATCGTATAACGTTATGTAGCATTACGATATAACGTATAACGTTATGTAGCATTACGATATAACGTATAACGTTATGTAGCATTACGATGTAACGTATAACGTTATGTAGCAAAACGATATAACGTACAACGTCATAGTATTACGTTATAACGTATATCGTTATGTAGCATTACGATATAACGTATAACGTTATGTAGCATTACGATATAACGTATAACGTTATGTAGCATTACGATATAACGTATAACGTTATGTAGCATTAAGATATAACGTATAAAGTTATGTAGCATTACGATAAAACGTATAACGTTATATAGCATTACGATATAACGTATAACGTTATGTAGCATTAAGATATAACGTATAACGTTATGTAGCATTACGATATAACGTATAACGTTATGTAGCATTACGATGTAACGTATAACGTTATGTAGCATAACGATGTAACGTACAACGTCATAGTATTACGTTATAACGTATATCGTTATGTAGCATTACGATATAACGTATAACGTTATGTAGCATTACGATATAACGTATAACGTTATGTAGCATTACGATATAACGTATAACGTTATGTAGCATTAAGATATAACGTATAACGTTATGTAGCATTACGATATTACGTATAACGTTATGTAGCATTACGATATAACGTATAACGTTATGTAGCCTTACGATATTACGTATAACGTTATGTAGCATTACGATATAACATATAACGTTATGTGGCATTACGTTACAACGAATAACGTTATGTGGCATTACGTTATAACGAATAACGTTATGTAGCATTACGATATAACGTATAACGTTATATGGTAATACGTTATAACGTATAACGTTATGTAGCATTACGATATAACGTATAACGTTATATAGTATTACGTTATAACGTATAACGTTATGTAGTATTACGATATAACGTATAACGTTATATGGTAATACGTTATAACGTATAACGTTATGTAGCATTACGATATAACGTATAACGTTATATGGTAATACGTTATAACGTATAACGTTATGTAGCATTACGATATAACGTATGACGTTATATAGTATTACGATATAACATATAACGTTATGTAGCATTAAGATATAACGTATAACGTTATGTAGCATTAAGATATAACGTATAACGTTATGTAGCATTATGATATTACGTACTACGTTATGTAGCATTGAGATATAACGTATAACGTTATGTAGCATTACGATATTACGTATAACGTTATGTAGCATTACGATATAACGTATAACGTTATGTAGCATTAAGATATAACGTATAATGTTATGTAGCATTAAGATATAACGTATAACGTTATGTAGCATTACGATATTACGTATAACGTTATGTAGCATTACGATATAACATATAACGTTATGTGGCATTACGTTATAACGAATAACGTTATGTGGCATTACGTTATAACGAATAACGTTATGTAGCATTACGATATAACGTATAACGTTATATGGTAATACGTTATAACGTATAACGTTATGTAGCATTACGATATAACGTATAACGTTATATGGTAATACGTTATAACGTACAACGTTATGTAGCATTACGATATAACGTATAACGGTATGTAGCATTACGATAAAACGTATAACGTTATGTAGCATTACGATATAACGTATAACGTTATATGGTAATACGTTTTAACGTATAACGTTATGTAGCATTACGATATAACGTATAATGTTATATAGTATTACGATGTATCGTATAACGTTATGTAGCATTACGATAAAACGTATAACGATATGTAGCACTACGATGTAACGTATAACGTTATGTAGCATAACGATATAACGTACAACGTCATAGTATTACGTTATAACGTATATCGTTATGTAGCATTACGATGTAACGTATAACGTTATGTAGCATTCAGATATAACGTATAACGTTATGTAGCATTACGATATTACGTATAACGTTATGTAGCATTAAGATAAAACGTATAACGTTATGTAGCTTTACGATATTACGTATAACGTTATGTAGCATTACGATATAACGTATAACGTTATGTAGCATTACGATATATCGTATAACGTTATGTAGCATTACGATATAACGTATAACGTTATGTAGCATTACGATATAACGTATAACGTTATGTAGCATTACGATGTAACGTATAACGTTATGTAGCATAACGATATAACGTACAACGTCATAGTATTACGTTATAACGTATATCGTTATGTAGCATTACGATATAACGTATAAAATTATGTAGCATTACGATATAACGTATAACGTTATGTAGCATTACGATATAACGTATAACGTTATGTAGCATTAAGATATAACGTATAAAGTTATGTAGCATTACGATAAAACGTATAACGTTATATAGCATTACGATATAACGTATAACGTTATGTAGCATTAAGATATAACGTATAACGTTAAGTAGCATTACGATATAATTTATAACGTTATGTAGCATTACGATATAACAAATAACGTTATATAGTATTACGTTATAACGTATAACGTTATGTAATATTACGATATAACGTATAACGTTATATGGTAGTACGTTATAACGTATAACGTTACGTAGCATTACGATATAACGTATAACGTTATATAGAATTACGTTATAACGTATAACGTTATGTAGTATTACGATATACCGTATAACGTTATGTAGGATTACGATATAACGTATAACGTTATGTAGCATTACGATATAACATATAACGTTATGTGGAATTACGTTATAATGTATAACGTTATGTAGCATTACGATATAACGTATAACGTTATATGGTAATACGTTATAACGTATAACGTTATGTAATATTACGATATAACGTATAACGTTATATGGTAGTACGTTATAACGTATAACGTTATGTAGCATTACGATATAACGTATAACGTTACGTAGCATTACGATATAACGTATAACGTTATATGGTAATACGTTATAACGTATAACGTTATGTAGCATTACGATATAACGTATAACGTTATGTAGCATTACGATATAACGTATAACGTTATGTAGGATTACGATATAACGTATAACGTTATGTAGCATTACGATATAACGTATAACGTTATATGGTAATACGTTATAACGTATAACGTTATGTAGCATTACGATATAACGTACAACGTCATAGTATTACGTTATAACGTATATCGTTATGTAGCATTACGATATAACGTATAACGTTATGTAGCATTACGATATAACGTATAACGTTATGTAGCATTACGATATAACGTATAACGTTATGTAGCATTAAGATATAACGTATAAAGTTATGTAGCATTACGATAAAACGTATAACGTTATATAGCATTACGATATAACGTATAACGTTATGTAGCATTAAGATATAACGTATAACGTTAAGTAGCATTACGATATAATTTATAACGTTATGTAGCATTACGATATAACAAATAACGTTATATAGTATTACGTTATAACGTATAACGTTATGTAATATTACGATATAACGTATAACGTTATATGGTAGTACGTTATAACGTATAACGTTATGTAGCATTACGATATAACGTATAACGTTACGTAGCATTACGATATAACGTATAACGTTATATGGTAATACGTTATAACGTATAACGTTATGTAGCATTACGATATAACGTATAACGTTATGTAGCATTACGATATAACGTATAACGTTATGTAGGATTACGATATAACGTATAACGTTATGTAGCATTACGATATAACGTATAACGTTATATGGTAATACGTTATAACGTATAACGTTATGTAGCATTACGATATAACGTATAACGTTATATAGTATTACGTTATAACGTATAACGTTATGTAATATTACGATATAACGTATAACGTTATATGGTAGTACGTTATAACGTATAACGTTATGTAGCATTACGATATAACGTAAAACGTTACGTAGCATTACGATATAACGTATAACGTTATATAGAATTACGTTATAACGTATAACGTTATGTAGTATTACGATATACCGTATAACGTTATGTAGGATTACGATATAACGTATAACGTTATGTAGCATTACGATATAACATATAACGTTATGTGGAATTACGTTATAATGTATAACGTTATGTAGCATTACGATATAACGTATAACGTTATATGGTAATACGTTATAACGTATAACGTTATGTAGCATTACGATATAACGTATAACGTTATATAGTATTACGTTATAACGTATAACGTTATGTAATATTACGATATAACGTATAACGTTATATGGTAGTACGTTATAACGTATAACGTTACGTAGCATTACGATATAACGTATGACGTTATATGGTAATACGTTATAACGTATAACGTTATGTAGCATTACGATATAACGTATAACGTTATGTAGCATTACGATTTAACGTATAACGTTATGTAGCATTATGATATAACGTACAACGTTATGTAGCATTACGATATAACGTATAACGTTATGTAGCATTACGTTATATCGTATAACGTTATGTAGCATTACGATATAACGTATAACGTTATGTAGCATTACGATATAACGTATAACGTTATGTAGCATTACGATATAACGTATAACGTTATATGGTAATACGTTATAACGTATAACGTTATGTAGCATTACGATATAACGTATAACGTTATGTAGCATTACGATATAACGTATAACGTTATGTAGCATTACGATATAACGTATAACGTTATGTAGCATTACGATATAACTTATAACGTTATGTAGCATTACGATATAACGTATAACGTTATGTAGCATTACGATATAACGTATAACGTTATGTAGCATTACGATATAACGTATAACGTTATGTAGCATTACGATATAACGTATAACGTTATATGGTAATACGTTATAACGTATAACGTTATGTAGCATTACGATATAACGTATAACGTTATGTAGCATTACGATATAACGTATAACGTTATGTAGCATTACGATATAACGTATAACGTTATGTAGCATTACGATATAACTTATAACGTTATGTAGCATTACGATATAACGTATAACGTTATGTAGCATTACGATATAACGTATAACGTTATGTAGCATTACGATATAACGTATAACGTTATGTAGCATTACGATATAACGTATAACGATATATAGAATTACGTTATAACGTATAACGTTATGTAGAATTACGATATAACGTATTACGTTATGTAGGATTACGATATAACGTATAACGTTATGTAGCATTACGATATAACATATAACGTTATGTGGCATTACGTTAAAACGTATAACGTTATGTAGCATTACGATATAACGTATAACGTTATATGGTAATACGTTATAACGTATAACGTTATGTAGCATTACGATATAACGTATAACGTTATGTAGCATTACGAGAAAACGTATAACGTTATATGGTAATACGTTATAACGTATAACGTTATGTAGCATTACGATATAACGTACAACGTTATGTAGCATTTCGATATAACGTATAACGTTATGTAGATTACGATATAACGTATAACGTTATGTAGCATTACGATATAACGTATAACGTTATGTAGCATTACGTTATAACGTATAACGTTATGTAGCATTACGATATAACGTATAACGTTATGTAGCATTACGATTTAACGTATAACGTTATGTAGCATTATGATATAACGTACAACGTTATGTAGCATTACGATATAACGTATAACGTTATGTAGCATTACGTTATATCGTATAACGTTATGTAGCATTACGATATAACGTATAACGTTATGTAGCATTACGATATAACTTATAACGTTATGTAGCATTACGATATAACGTATAACGTTATGTAGCATTACGATATAACGTATAACGTTATGTAGCATTACGATATAACGTATAACGTTATGTAGCATTACGATATAACTTATAACGTTATGTAGCATTACGATATAACGTATAACGTTATGTAGCATTACGATATAACGTATAACGTTATGTAGCATTACGATATAACGTATAACGTTATGTAGCATTACGATATAACTTATAACGTTATGTAGCATTACGATATAACGTATAACGTTATGTAGCATTACGATATACCTTATAACGTTATGTAGCATTACGATATAACGTATAACGTTATATGGTAATACGTTATAACGTATAACGTTATGTAGCATTGCGATATAACGTATAACGTTATGTAGCATTACGATATAACGTATAACGTTTTGTAGCATTACGATATAACGTATAACGTTATGTAGCATTACGATATAACTTATAACGTTATGTAGCATTACGATATAACGTATAACGCTATGTAGCATTACGATATAACGTATAACGTTATGTAGCATTACGATATAACGTATAACGTTATGTAGCATTACGATATAACGTATAACGATATATAGAATTACGTTATAACGTATAACGTTATGTAGAATTACGATATAACGTATTACGCTATGTAGGATTACGATATAACGTATAACGTTATGTAGCATTACGATATAACATATAACGTTATGTGGCATTACGTTAAAACGTATAACGTTATGTAGCATTACGATAACACACTCTATCAGATTTGGTAATACGTTATAACGTATAACGTTATGTAGCATTACGATATAACGTATAACGTTATGTAGCATTACGAGAAAACGTATAACGTTATATGGTAATACGTTATAACGTATAACGTTATGTAGCATTACGATATAACGTATAACGTTATGTAGCATTACGATATAACGTATAACGTTTTGTAGCATTACGATTTAACGTATAACGTTATGTAGCATTATGATATAACGTACAACGTTATGTAGCATTACGATATAACGTATAACTTTATGTAGCATTACGATATAACGTATAACGTTATGTAGCATTACGAGAAAACGTATAACGTTATATGGTAATACGTTATAACCTATAACGTTATGTAGCATTACGATATAACGTATAACGTTATGTAGCATTTCGATATAACGTATAACGTTATATGGTAATACGTTATAACCTATAACGTTATGTAGCATTACGATATAACGTATAACGTTATGTAGCATTTCGATATAACGTATAACGTTATGTAGCATTACGATATAACGTATAACGTTATATAGAATTACGCTATAACGTATAACGTTATGTAGTATTACGATATAACGTATAACGTTATGTAGGATTACGATATAACGTATAACGTTATGTAGCATTACGATATAACATATAACGTTATGTGGAATTACGTTATAATGTATAACGTTATGTAGCATTACGATATAACGTATAACGTTATATGGTAATACGTTATAACGTATAACGTTATGTAGCATTTCGATATAACGTATAACGTTATGTAGGATTACGATATAACGTATAACATTATGTAGGATTACGATATAACGTATAACGTAATGTACCATTACGATATAACATATAACGTTATGTGGAATTACGTTATAACGTATAACGTTATGTAGCATTACGATTTAACGTATAACGTTATGTAGCATTATGATATAACGTACAACGTTATGTAGCATTACGATATAACGTATAACGTTATGTAGCATTACGTTATATCGTATAACGTTATGTAGCATTACGATATAACGTATAACGTTATGTAGCATTACGATATAACGTATAACGTTATGTAGCATTACGATATAACGTATAACGTTATATGGTAATACGTTATAACGTATAACGTTATGTAGCATTACGATATAACGTATAACGTTATGTAGCATTACGATATAACGTATAACGTTATGTAGCATTACGATATAACGTATAACGTTATGTAGCATTACGATATAACTTATAACGTTATGTAGTATTACGATATAACGTATAACGTTATGTAGCATTACGATATAACGTATAACGGTATGTAGCATTACGATATAACGTATAACGTTATGTAGCATTACGATATAACGTATAACGTTATATGGTAATACGTTATAACGTATAACGTCATGTAGCATTACGATATAACGTATAACGTTATATGGTAATACATTATAACGTATAACGTTATGTAGCATTACGATATAACGTATAACGTTATGTAGCATTACGAGAAAACGTATAACGTTATATGGTAATACGTTATAACGTATAACGTTATGTAGCATTACGATATAACGTATAACGTTATGTAGCATTTCGATATAACATATAACGTTATGTAGCATTACGATATAACGTATAACGTTATGTAGCATTACGATATAACGTATAACGTTATGTAGCATTACGATATAACGTATAACGTTATGTAGCATTACGATTTAACGTATAACGTTATGTAGCATTATGATATAACGTACAACGTTATGTAGCATTACGATATAACGTATAACTTTATGTAGCATTACGATATAACGTATAACGTTATGTAGCATTACGAGAAAACGTATAACGTTATATGGTAATACGTCATAACCTATAACGTTATGTAGCATTACGATATAACGTATAACGTTATGTAGCATTTCGATATAACGTATAACGCTATGTAGCATTACGATATAACGTATAACGTTATGTAGTATTACGATATAACGTATAACGTTATGTGGTATTACGATATAACGTATAACGTTATGTAGGATTACGATATAACGTATAACGTTATGTAGGATTACGATATAACGTATAACGTAATGTACCATTACGATATAACATATAACGTTATGTGGAATTACGTTATAACGTATAATGTTATAAAGCATTACGATATAACGTATAACGTTATATGGTAATACGTTATAACGTATAACGTTATGTAGCATTACGATATAACGTATAACGTTATATGGTAATACCTTATAACGTATAACGTTATGTAGCATTACGATATAACGTACAACGTTATGTAGCATTACGATATAACGTATAACGTTATGTAGCATTACGATATAACGTATAACGTTATATGGTAATACGTTATAACGTATAACGTTATGTAGCATTACGATATAACGTATATCGTTATGTAGCATTACGATATAACGTATAACGTTATGTAGCATTTCGATATAACGTATAACGTTATGTAGCATTACGATATAACGTATAACGTTATGTAGTATTACGATATAACGTATAACGTTATGTAGTATTACGATATAACGTATAACGTTATGTAGGATTACGATATATCGTATAACGTTATGTAGGATTACGATATAACGTATAACGTAATGTACCATTACGATATAACATATAACGTTATGTGGAATTACGTTATAACGTATAACGTTATAAAGCATTACGATATAACGTATAACGTTATATGGTAATACGTTATAACGTATAACGTTATGTAGCATTACGATATAACGTATAACGTTATATGGTAATACGTTATAACGTATAACGTTATGTAGCATTACGATATAACGTATAACGTTATGTAGCATTACGATATAACGTATAACGTTATGTAGCATTACGATATAACGTATAACGTTATATGGTAATACGTTATAACGTATAACGTTATGTAGCATTACGATATAACGTATAACGTTATGTAGCATTACGATTTAACGTATAACGTTATGTAGCATTATGATATAACGTACAACGTTATGTAGCATTACGATATAACGTATAACGTTATGTAGCATTACGTTATATCGTATAACGTTATGTAGCATTACGATATAACGTATAACGTTATGTAGCGTTACGATATAACGTATAACGTTATGTAGCATTACAATATAACGTATAACGTTGTATGGTAATACGTTATAACGTATAACGTTATGTATAATTACGATATAACGTATTACGTTATGTAGGATTACGATATAACGTATAACGTTATGTAGCATTACGATATAACATATAACGTTATGTGGCATTACGTTAAAACGTATAACGTTATGTAGCATTACGATATAACGTATAACGTTATATGGTAATACGTTATAACGTATAACGTTATGTAGCATTACGATATAACGTATAACGTTATGTAGCATTACGAGAAAACGTATAACGTTATATGGTAATACGTTATAACGTATAACGTTATGTAGCATTACGATATAACGTATAACGTTATGTAGCATTACGATTTAACGTATAACGTTATGTAGCATTATGATATAACGTACAACGTTATGTAGCATTACGATATAACGTATAACTTTATGTAGCATTACGATATAACGTATAACGTTATGTAGCATTACGAGAAAACGTATAACGTTATATGGTAATACGTTATAACCTATAACGTTATGTAGCATTACGATATAACGTATAACGTTATGTAGCATTTCGATATAACGTATAACGTTATGTAGCATTACGATATAACGTATAACGTTATGTAGTATTACGATATAACGTATAACGTTATGTAGCATTACGATATAACGTATAACGTTATGTAGCATTACGATATAACGTATAACGTTATGTAGCATTACGATATAACGCATAACGTTATGTAGCATTACGATATAACGTATAACGTTATGTAGCATTACGATATAACGTATAACGTTATGTAGCATTACGATATAACGTATAACGTTATGTAGCATTACGTTATATCGTATAACGTTATGTAGCATTACGATATAACGTATAACGTTATGTAGTATTACGATATAACGTATAACGTTATGTAGCATTACGACATAACGTATATCGTTATGTAGCATTACGATTTAAGGTATAACGTTATATGGTAATACGTTATAACGTATAACGTTATGTAGCATTACGATATAACGTATAACGTTATGTAGCATTACGATTTAACGTATAACGTTATGTAGCATTATGATATAACGTACAACGTTATGTAGCATTACGATATAACGTATAACGTTATGTAGCATTACGTTATATCGTATAACGTTATGTAGCATTACGATATAACGTATAACGTTATGTAGCATTACGATATAACGTATAACGTTATGTAGCATTACGATATAACGTATAACGTTATATGGTAATACGTTATAACGTATAACGTTATGTAGCATTACGATATAACGTATAACGTTATGTAGCATTACGATATAACGTATAACGTTATGTAGCATTACGATATAACGTATAACGTTATGTAGCATTACGATATAACTTATAACGTTATGTAGCAATACGATATAACGTATTACGTTATGTAGGATTACGATATAAAGTATAACGTTATGTAGCATTACGATATAACATATAACGTTATGTGGCATTACGTTAAAACGTATAACGTTATGTAGCATTACGATATAACGTATAACGTTATATGGTAATACGTTATAACGTATAACGTTATGTAGCATTACGATATAACGTATAACGTTATGTAGCATTACGAGAAAACGTATAACGTTATATGGTAATACGTTATAACGGATAACGTTATGTAGCATTACGATATAACGTATAACGTTATGTAGCATTTCGATATAACGTATAACGTTATGTAGCATTACGATATAACGTATAACGTTATGTAGCATTACGATATAACGTATAACGTTATGTAGCATTACGATATAACGTATAACGTTATGTAGCATTACGATTTAACGTATAACGTTATGTAGCATAATGATATAACGTACAACGTTATGTAGCATTACGATATAACGAATAACTTTATGTAGCATTACGATATAACGTATAACGTTATGTAGCATTACGAGAAAACGTATAACGTTATATGGTAATACGTTATAACCTATAACGTTATGTAGCATTACGATATAACGTATAACGTTATGTAGCATTTCGATATAACGTATAACGTTATGTAGCATTACGATATAACGTATAACGTTATGTAGTAGTACGATATAACGTATAACGTTATGTAGTATTACGATATAACGTATAACGTTATGTAGGATTACGATATAACGTATAACGTTATGTAGGATTACGATATAACGTATAACGTAATGTACCATTACGATATAACATATAACGTTATGTGGAATTACGTTATAACGTATAACGTTATAAAGCATTACGATATAACGTATAACGTTATATGGTAATACGTTATAACGTATAACGTTATGAAGCATTACGATATAACGTATAACGTTATATGGTAATACGTTATAACGTATAACGTTATGTAGCATTACGATATAACGTATAACGTTATGTAGCATTACGATATAACGTATAACGTTATGTAGCATTACGATATAACGTATAACGTTATGTAGCATTACGATTTAACGTATAACGTTATGTAGCATTATGATATAACGTACAACGTTATGTAGCATTACGATATAACGTATAACTTTATGTAGCATTACGATATAACGTATAACGTTATGTAGCATTACGAGAAAACGTATAACGTTATATGGTAATACGTTATAACCTATAACGTTATGTAGCATTACGATATAACGTATAACGTTATGTAGCATTTCGATATAACGTATAGCGTTATGTAGCATTACGATATAACGTATAACGTTATGTAGTATTACGATATAACGTATAACGTTATGTAGGATTACGATATAACGTATAACGTTATGTAGGATTACGATATAACGTATAACGTAATGTACCATTACGATATAACATATTACGTTATGTGGAATTACGTTATAACGTATAACGTTATAAAGCATTACGATATAACGTATAACGTTATATGGTAATACGTTATAACGTATAACGTTATGTAGCATTACGATATAACGTATAACGTTATGTAGCATTACGATATAACGTATAACGTTATGTAGCATTACGATATTACGTATAACGTTATGTAGCATTACGATATAACTTATAACGTTATGTAGCATTACGATATAACGTATTACGTTATGTAGGATTACGATATAAAGTATAACGTTATGTAGCATTACGATATAACATATAACGTTATGTGGCATTACGTTAAAACGTATAACGTTATGTAGCATTACGATATAACGTATAACGTTATATGGTAATACGTTATAACGTATAACGTTATGTAGCATTACGATATAACGTATAACGTTATGTAGCATTACGAGAAAACGTATAACGTTATATGGTAATACGTTATAACGGATAACGTTATGTAGCATTACGATATAACGTATAACGTTATGTAGCATTTCGATATAACGTATAACGTTATGTAGCATTACGATATAACGTATAACGTTATGTAGCATTACGATATAACGTATAACGTTATGTAGCATTACGATATAACGTATAACGTTATGTAGCATTACGATTTAACGTATAACGTTATGTAGCATTATGATATAACGTACAACGTTATGTAGCATTACGATATAACGTATAACTTTATGTAGCATTACGATATAACGTATAACGTTATGTAGCATTACGAGAAAACGTATAACGTTATATGGTAATACGTTATAACCTATAACGTTATGTAGCATTACGATATAACGTATAACGTTATGTAGCATTTCGATATAACGTATAACGTTATGTAGCATTACGATATAACGTATAACGTTATGTAGTAGTACGATATAACGTATAACGTTATGTAGTATTACGATATAACGTATAACGTTATGTAGGATTACGATATAACGTATAACGTTATGTAGGATTACGATATAACGTATAACGTAATGTACCATTACGATATAACATATAACGTTATGTGGAATTACGTTATAACGTATAACGTTATAAAGCATTACGATATAACGTATAACGTTATATGGTAATACGTTATAACGTATAACGTTATGAAGCATTACGATATAACGTATAACGTTATATGGTAATACGTTATAACGTATAACGTTATGTAGCATTACGATATAACGTATAACGTTATGTAGCATTACGATATAACGTATAACGTTATGTAGCATTACGATATAACGTATAACGTTATGTAGCATTACGATTTAACGTATAACGTTATGTAGCATTATGATATAACGTACAACGTTATGTAGCATTACGATATAACGTATAACTTTATGTAGCATTACGATATAACGTATAACGTTATGTAGCATTACGAGAAAACGTATAACGTTATATGGTAATACGTTATAACCTATAACGTTATGTAGCATTACGATATAACGTATAACGTTATGTAGCATTTCGATATAACGTATAGCGTTATGTAGCATTACGATATAACGTATAACGTTATGTAGTATTACGATATAACGTATAACGTTATGTAGGATTACGATATAACGTATAACGTTATGTAGCATTACGATATAACGTATAACGTAATGTACCATTACGATATAACATATTACGTTATGTGGAATTACGTTATAACGTATAACGTTATAAAGCATTACGATATAACGTATAACGTTATATGGTAATACGTTATAACGTATAACGTTATGTAGCATTACGATATAACGTATAACGTTATATGGTAATACGTTATAACGTATAACGTTATGTAGCATTACGATATAACGTATAACGTTATGTAGCATTACGATATAACGTATAACGTTATATGGTAATACGTTATAACGTATAACGTTATGTAGCATTACGGTATAACGTATAACGTTATGTAGCATTACGATTTAACGTATAACGTTATGTAGCATTATGATATAACGTACAACGTTATGTAGCATTACGATATAACGTATAACGTTATGTAGCATTACGTTATATCGTATAACGTTATGTAGCATTACGATATAACGTATAACGTTATGTAGCATTACGATATGACGTATAACGTTATGTAGCATTACGATATAACGTATAACGTTATATGGTAATACGTTATAACGTATAACGTTATGTAGCATTACGATATAACGTATAACGTTATGTAGCATTACGATATAACGTATAACGTTAAGTAGCATTACGATATAACGTATAACGTTATGTAGCATTACGATATAACTTATAACGTTATGTAGCATTACGATATAACGTATAACGTTATGTAGCATTACGATATAACGTATAAAGTTATGTAGCATTACGATATAACGTATAACGTTATGTAGCATTACGATTTAACGTATAACGTTATGTAGCATTATGATATAACGTACAACGTTATGTAGCATTACGATATAACGTATAACTTTATGTAGCATTACGATATAACGTATAACGTTATGTAGCATTACGAGAAAACGTATAACGTTATATGGTAATACGTTATAACCTATAACGTTGTAGCATTACGATATAACGTATAACGTTATGTAGCATTTCGATATAACGTATAGCGTTATGTAGCATTACGATATAACGTATAACGTTATGTAGTATTACGATATAACGTATAACGTTATGTAGGATTACGATATAACGTATATCGTTATGTAGGATTACGATATAACGTATAACGTAATGTACCATTACGATATAACATATTACGTTATGTGGAATTACGTTATAACGTATAACGTTATAAAGCATTACGATATAACGTATAACGTTATATGGTAATACGTTATAACGTATAACGTTATGTAGCATTACGACATAACGTATAACGTTATATGGTAATACGTTATACCGTATAACGTTATGTAGCATTACGATATAACGTATAACGTTATGTAGCATTACGATATAACGTATAACGTTATATGGTAATACGTTATAACGTATAACTTTATGTAGCATTACGATATAACGTATAACGTTATGTAGCATTACGATTTAACGTATAACGTTATGTAGCATTATGATATAACGTACAACGTTATGTAGCATTACGATATAACGTATAACGTTATGTAGCATTACGTTATATCGTATAACGTTATGTAGCATTACGATATAACGTATAACGTTATGTAGCATTACGATATAACGTATAACGTTATGTAGCATTACGATATAACGTATAACGTTATATGGTAATACGTTATAACGTATAACGTTATGTAGCATTACGATATAACGTATAACGTTATGTAGCATTACGATATAACGTATAACGTTATGTAGCATTACGATATAACGCATAACGTTATGTAGCATTACGATATAACGTATAACGTTATGTAGCATTACGATATAACGTATAACGTTATGTAGCATTACGATATAACGTATAACGTTATGTAGCATTACGTTATATCGTATAACGTTATGTAGCATTACGATATAACGTATAACGTTATGTAGTATTACGATATAACGTATAACGTTATGTAGGATTACGATATAACGTATAACGTTATGTAGGATTACGATATAACGTATAACGTAATGTACCATTACGATATAACATATTACGTTATGTGGCATTACGTTAAAACGTATAACGTTATGTAGCATTACGATATAACGTATAACGTTATATGGTAATACGTTATAACGTATAACGTTATGTAGCATTACGATATAACGTATAACGTTATATGGTAATACGTTATAACGTATAACGTTATGTAGCATTACGATATAACGTATAACGTTATGTAGCATTACGATATAACGTATAACGTTATATGGTAATACGTTATAACGTATAACGTTATGTAGCATTACGATATAACGTATAACGTTATGTAGCATTACGATTTAACGTATAACGTTATGTAGCATTATGATATAACGTACAACGTTATGTAGCATTACGATATAACGTATAACGTTATGTAGCATTACGTTATATCGTATAACGTTATGTAGCATTACGATATAACGTATAACGTTATGTAGCATTACGATATAACGTATAACGTTATGTAGCATTACGATATAACGCATAACGTTATGTAGCATTACGATATAACGTATAACGTTATGTTGCATTACGATATAACGTATAACGTTATGTAGCATTACGATATAACGTATAACGTTATGTAGCATTACGTTATATCGTATAACGTTATGTAGCATTACGATATAACGTATAACGTTATGTAGTATTACGATATAACGTATAACGTTATGTAGGATTACGATATAACGTATAACGTTATGTAGGATTACGATATAACGTATAACGTAATGTACCATTACGATATAACATATTACGTTATGTGGCATTACGTTATAACGTATAACGTTATGTAGCATTACGATATAACGTATAACGTTATATGGTAATACGTTATAACGTATAACGTTATGTAGCATTACGATATAACGTATAACGTTATGTAGCATTACGATATAACGTATAACGTTATATGGTAATACGTTATAACGTATAACGTTATGTAGCATTACGATATAACGTATAACGTTATATGGTAATACGTTATAACGTATAACGTTATGTAGCATTACGATATAACGTATAACGTTATGTAGCATTACGATATAACGTATAACGTTATATGGTAATACGTTATAACGTATAACGTTATGTAGCATTACGATATAACGTATAACGTTATGTAGCATTACGATTTAACGTATAACGTTATGTAGCATTATGATATAACGTACAACGTTATGTAGCATTACGATATAACGTATAACGTTATGTAGCATTACGTTATATCGTATAACGTTATGTAGCATTACGATATAACGTATAACGTTATGTAGCATTACGATATAACGTATAACGTTATGTAGCATTACGATATAACGTATAACGTTATATGGTAATACGTTATAACGTATAACGTTATGTAGCATTACGATATAACGTATAACGTTATGTAGCATTACGATATAACGTATAACGTTATGTAGCATTACGATATAACTTATAACGTTATGTAGCATTACGATATAACGTATAACGTTATGTAGCATTACGATATAACGTATAACGTTATGTAGCATTACGATATAACGTATAACGTTATGTAGCATTACGATATAACGCATAACGTTATGTAGCATTACGATATAACGTATAACGTTATGTAGCATTACGATATAACGTATAACGTTATGTAGCATTACGATATAACGTATAACGTTATGTAGCATTACGATATAACGTATAACGTTATGTAGCATTACGATATAACTTATAACGTTATGTAGCATTACGATATAACGTATAACGTTATGTAGCATTACGATATAACTTATAACGTTATGTAGCATTACGATATAACGTATAACGTTATGTAGCATTACGATATAACGTATAACGTTATGTAGCATTACGATATAACGTATAACGTTATGTAGCATTACGATATAACGTATAACGATATATAGAATTACGTTATAACGTATAACGTTATGTAGAATTACGATATAACGTATTACGTTATGTAGGATTACGATATAACGTATAACGTTATGTAGCATTACGATATAACATATAACGTTATGTAGCATTACGATATAACGTATTACGTTATGTAGGATTACGATATAACGTATAACGTTATGTAGCATTACGATATAACATATAACGTTATGTGGCATTACGTTAAAACGTATAACGTTATGTAGCATTACGATATAACGTATAACATTATATGGTAATACGTTATAACGTATAACGTTATGTAGAATTACGATATAACGTATTACGTTATGTAGGATTACGATATAACGTATAACGTTATGTAGCATTACGATATAACATATAACGTTATGTGGCATTACGTTAAAACGTATAACGTTATGTAGCATTACGATATAACGTATAACGTTATGTAGCATTACGATGTAACGTATAACGTTATGTAGCATTTCGATATAACGTATAACGTTATGTAGCATTACGATATAACGTATAACGTTATGTAGCATTACGATATAACGTATAACGTTATGTAGCATTACGATATAGCGTATAACGTTATGTAGCATTACGATTTAACGTATAACGTTATGTAGCATTATGATATAACGTACAACGTTATGTAGCATTACGATATAACGTATAACTTTATGTAGAATTACGATATAACGTATAACGTTATGTAGCATTACGATATAACGTATAACGTTATGTAGCATTACGATATAACGTATAACGTTATGTAGCATTACGATATAACGTATAACGTTATGTAGCATTACGATATAACGTATAACGTTATGTAGCATTACGATTTAACGTATAACGTTATGTAGCATTATGATATAACGTACAACGTTATGTAGCATTACGATATAACGTATAACTTTATGTAGCATTACGATATAACGTATAACGTTATGTAGCATTACGAGAAAACGTATAACGTTATATGGTAATACGTTATAACCTATAACGTTATGTAGCATTACGATATAACGTATAACGTTATGTAGCATTTCGATATAACGTATAACGTTATGTAGCATTACGATATAACGTATAACGTTATGTAGTATTACGATATAACGTATAACGTTATGTAGTATTACGATATAACGTATAACGTTATGTAGGATTACGATATAACGTATAACGTTATGTAGGATTACGATATAACGTATAACGTAATGTACCATTACGATATAACGTATAACGTTATGTAGCATTACGATATTACGTATAACGTTATGTAGCATTAAGATATAACGTATAACGTTATGTAGCTTTACGATATTACGTATAACGTCATGTAGCATTACGATATAACGTATAACGTTATGTAGCATTACGATATATCGTATAACGTTATGTAGCATTACGATATAACGTATAACGTTATGTAGCATTACGATATAACGTATAACGTTATGTAGCATTACGATATAACGTATAACGTTATATAGTACTACGTTATAACGTATAACGTTATGTAGCATTACGATATAACGTATAACGTTATGTAGCATTACGATATATCGTATAACATTATGTAGCATTACGATATAACGTATAACGTTATGTAGCATTACGATATAACGTATAACGTTATGTAGCATTACGATATAACGTATAACGTTATGTAGCATTACGATATAACGTATAACGTTATATAGTATTACGTTATAACGTATAACGTTATGTAGCATTACGATATAACGTATAACGTTATGTAGCATTACGATATAACGTATAACGTTATGTAGCATTACGATATAACGTATAACGTTATTAGCATTACGATATAACGTTTAATGTTATATAGTATTACGATGTATCGTATAACGTTATGTAGCATTGCGATAAAACGTATAACGATATGTAGCATTACGATGTAACGTATAACGTTATGTAGCATAACGATATAACGTACAACGTCATAGTATTACGTTATAACGTATATCGTTATGTAGCATTACGATATAACGTATAACGTTATGTAGCATTACGATATAACGTATAACGTTATGTAGCATTAAGATATAACGTATAACGTTATGTAGCATTATGATATTACGTACAACGTTATGTAGCATTAAGATATAACGTATAACGTTATGTAGCATTACGATATTACGTATAACGTTATGTAGCATTACGATATTACGTATAACGTTATGTAGTATTACGATATAACGTATAACGTTATGTAGCATTACGATATAACGTATAACGTTATGTAGCATTACGATGTTACGTATAACGTTATGTAGTATTTCGATATAACGTATAACGTTATGTAGCATTAAGATATAACGTATAACGTTATGTAGCATTACGATATAACGTATATCGTTATGTAGCATTACGATATAACGTATAACGTTATGTAGCATTACGATATAACGTATAACGTTATGTAGCATTAAGATATAACGTATAACGTTATGTAGCATTATGATATTACGTACAACGTTATGTAGCATTAAGATATAACGTATAACGTTATGTAGCATTACGATATTACGTACAACGTTATGTAGCATTAAGATATAACGTATAACGTTATGTAGCATTACGATATAACGTATAACGTTATGTAGTATTACGATATAACGTATAACGTTATGTAGCATTACGATGTTACGTATAACGTTATGTAGTATTTCGATATAACGTATAACGTTATATGGTAATACGTTATAACGTATAACGTTATGTAGCATTACGATATAACGTATAACGTTATGTAGCATTACGATATTACGTATAACGTTATGTAGGATTACGATATAACGTATAACGTAATGTACCATTACGATATAACATATTACGTTATGTGGCATTACGTTAAAACGTATAACGTTATGTAGCATTACGATATAACGTATAACGTTATATGGTAATACGTTATAACGTATAACGTTATGTAGCATTACGATATAACGTATAACGTTATATGGTAATACGTTATAACGTATAACGTTATGTAGCATTACGATATAACGTATAACGTTATGTAGCATTACGATATAACGTATAACGTTATATGGTAATACGTTATAACGTATAACGTTATGTAGCATTACGATATAACGTATAACGTTATGTAGCATTACGATTTAACGTATAACGTTATGTAGCATTATGATATAACGTACAACGTTATGTAGCATTACGATATAACGTATAACGTTATGTAGCATTACGTTATATCGTATAACGTTATGTAGCATTACGATATAACGTATAACGTTATGTAGCATTACGATATAACGTATAACGTTATGTAGCATTACGATATAACGCATAACGTTATGTAGCATTACGATATAACGTATAACGTTATGTTGCATTACGATATAACGTATAACGTTATGTAGCATTACGATATAACGTATAACGTTATGTAGCATTACGTTATATCGTATAACGTTATGTAGCATTACGATATAACGTATAACGTTATGTAGTATTACGATATAACGTATAACGTTATGTAGGATTACGATATAACGTATAACGTTATGTAGGATTACGATATAACGTATAACGTAATGTACCATTACGATATAACATATTACGTTATGTGGCATTACGTTATAACGTATAACGTTATGTAGCATTACGATATAACGTATAACGTTATATGGTAATACGTTATAACGTATAACGTTATGTAGCATTACGATATAACGTATAACGTTATGTAGCATTACGATATAACATATAACGTTATATGGTAATACGTTATAACGTATAACGTTATGTAGCATTACGATATAACGTATAACGTTATATGGTAATACGTTATAACGTATAACGTTATGTAGCATTACGATATAACGTATAACGTTATGTAGCATTACGATATAACGTATAACGTTATATGGTAATACGTTATAACGTATAACGTTATGTAGCATTACGATATAACGTATAACGTTATGTAGCATTACGATTTAACGTATAACGTTATGTAGCATTATGATATAACGTACAACGTTATGTAGCATTACGATATAACGTATAACGTTATGTAGCATTACGTTATATCGTATAACGTTATGTAGCATTACGATATAACGTATAACGTTATGTAGCATTACGATATAACGTATAACGTTATGTAGCATTACGATATAACGTATAACGTTATATGGTAATACGTTATAACGTATAACGTTATGTAGCATTACGATATAACGTATAACGTTATGTAGCATTACGATATAACGTATAACGTTATGTAGCATTACGATATAACTTATAACGTTATGTAGCATTACGATATAACGTATAACGTTATGTAGCATTACGATATAACGTATAACGTTATGTAGCATTACGATATAACGTATAACGTTATGTAGCATTACGATATAACGCATAACGTTATGTAGCATTACGATATAACGTATAACGTTATGTAGCATTACGATATAACGTATAACGTTATGTAGCATTACGATATAACGTATAACGTTATGTAGCATTACGATATAACGTATAACGTTATGTAGCATTACGATATAACTTATAACGTTATGTAGCATTACGATATAACGTATAACGTTATGTAGCATTACGATATAACGTATAACGTTATGTAGCATTAGGATATAACGTATAACATTATGTAGCATTACGATATAACGCATAACGTTATGTAGCATTACGATATAACGTATAACGTCATGTAGCATTACGATATAACGTATAACGTTATGTAGCATTACGATATAACGTATAACGTTATGTAGCATTACGTTATATCGTATAACGTTATGTAGCATTACGATATAACGTATAACGATATATAGAATTACGTTATAACGTATAACGTTATGTAGAATTACGATATAACGTATTACGTTATGTAGGATTACGATATAACGTATAACGTTATGTAGCATTACGATATAACATATAACGTTATGTGGCATTACGTTAAAACGTATAACGTTATGTAGCATTACGATATAACGTATAACATTATATGGTAATACGTTATAACGTATAACGTTATGTAGAATTACGATATAACGTATTACGTTATGTAGGATTACGATATAACGTATAACGTTATGTAGCATTACGATATAACATATAACGTTATGTGGCATTACGTTAAAACGTATAACGTTATGTAGCATTACGATATAACGTATAACGTTATGTAGCATTACGATGTAACGTATAACGTTATGTAGCATTTCGATATAACGTATAACGTTATGTAGCATTACGATATAACGTATAACGTTATGTAGCATTACGATATAACGTATAACGTTATGTAGCATTACGATATAGCGTATAACGTTATGTAGCATTACGATTTAACGTATAACGTTATGTAGCATTATGATATAACGTACAACGTTATGTAGCATTACGATATAACGTATAACTTTATGTAGAATTACGATATAACGTATAACGTTATGTAGCATTACGATATAACGTATAACGTTATGTAGCATTACGATATAACGTATAACGTTATGTAGCATTACGATATAACGTATAACGATATGTAGCATTACGATATAACGTATAACGTTATGTAGCATTACGATTTAACGTATAACGTTATGTAGCATTATGATATAACGTACAACGTTATGTAGCATTACGATATAACGTATAACTTTATGTAGCATTACGATATAACGTATAACGTTATGTAGCATTACGAGAAAACGTATAACGTTATATGGTAATACGTTATAACCTATAACGTTATGTAGCATTACGATATAACGTATAACGTTATGTAGCATTTCGATATAACGTATAACGTTATGTAGCATTACGATATAACGTATAACGTTATGTAGTATTACGATATAACGTATAACGTTATGTAGTATTACGATATAACGTATAACGTTATGTAGGATTACGATATAACGTATAACGTTATGTAGGATTACGATATAACGTATAACGTAATGTACCATTACGATATAACGTATAACGTTATGTAGCATTACGATATTACGTATAACGTTATGTAGCATTAAGATATAACGTATAACGTTATGTAGCTTTACGATATTACGTATAACGTCATGTAGCATTACGATATAACGTATAACGTTATGTAGCATTACGATATATCGTATAACGTTATGTAGCATTACGATATAACGTATAACGTTATGTAGCATTACGATATAACGTATAACGTTATGTAGCATTACGATATAACGTATAACGTTATATAGTACTACGTTATAACGTATAACGTTATGTAGCATTACGATATAACGTATAACGTTATGTAGCATTACGATATATCGTATAACATTATGTAGCATTACGATATAACGTATAACGTTATGTAGCATTACGATATAACGTATAACGTTATGTAGCATTACGATATAACGTATAACGTTATGTAGCATTACGATATAACGTATAACGTTATATAGTATTACGTTATAACGTATAACGTTATGTAGCATTACGATATAACGTATAACGTTATGTAGCATTACGATATAACGTATAACGTTATGTAGCATTACGATATAACGTATAACGTTATTAGCATTACGATATAACGTTTAATGTTATATAGTATTACGATGTATCGTATAACGTTATGTAGCATTGCGATAAAACGTATAACGATATGTAGCATTACGATGTAACGTATAACGTTATGTAGCATAACGATATAACGTACAACGTCATAGTATTACGTTATAACGTATATCGTTATGTAGCATTACGATATAACGTATAACGTTATGTAGCATTACGATATAACGTATAACGTTATGTAGCATTAAGATATAACGTATAACGTTATGTAGCATTATGATATTACGTACAACGTTATGTAGCATTAAGATATAACGTATAACGTTATGTAGCATTACGATATTACGTATAACGTTATGTAGCATTACGATATTACGTATAACGTTATGTAGTATTACGATATAACGTATAACGTTATGTAGCATTACGATATAACGTATAACGTTATGTAGCATTACGATGTTACGTATAACGTTATGTAGTATTTCGATATAACGTATAACGTTATGTAGCATTAAGATATAACGTATAACGTTATGTAGCATTACGATATAACGTATATCGTTATGTAGCATTACGATATAACGTATAACGTTATGTAGCATTACGATATAACGTATAACGTTATGTAGCATTAAGATATAACGTATAACGTTATGTAGCATTATGATATTACGTACAACGTTATGTAGCATTAAGATATAACGTATAACGTTATGTAGCATTACGATATTACGTACAACGTTATGTAGCATTAAGATATAACGTATAACGTTATGTAGCATTACGATATAACGTATAACGTTATGTAGTATTACGATATAACGTATAACGTTATGTAGCATTACGATGTTACGTATAACGTTATGTAGTATTTCGATATAACGTATAACGTTATATGGTAATACGTTATAACGTATAACGTTATGTAGCATTACGATATAACGTATAACGTTATGTAGCATTACGATATTACGTATAACGTTATGTAGCATTACGATATTACGTATAACGTTATGTAGTATTACGATATAACGTATACCGTTATGTAGCATTACGATATAACGTATAACGTTATGTAGCATTACGATGTTACGTATAACGTTATGTAGTATTTCGATATAACGTATAACGTTATGTAGCATTAAGATATAACGTATAACGTTATGTAGCATTACGATATAACGTATATCGTTATGTAGCATTACGATATAACGTATAACGTTATGTAGCATTACGATATAACGTATAACGTTATGTAGCATTAAGATATAACGTATAACGTTATGTAGCATTATGATATTACGTACAACGTTATGTAGCATTAAGATATAACGTATAACGTTATGTAGCATTACGATATTACGTACAACGTTATGTAGCATTAAGATATAACGTATAACGTTATGTAGCATTACGATATAACGTATAACGTTATGTAGTATTACGATATAACGTATAACGTTATGTAGCATTACGATGTTACGTATAACGTTATGTAGTATTTCGATATAACGTATAACGTTATATGGTAATACGTTATAACGTATAACGTTATGTAGCATTACGATATAACGTATAACGTTATGTAGCATTACGATTTAACGTATAACGTTATGTAGCATTATGATATATCGTACAACGTTATGTAGCATTACGATATAACGTATAACGTTATGTAGGATTACGATATAACGTATAACGTTATGTAGCATTACGATATAACGTATAACGTTATGTAGCATTACGATATAACGTATAACGTTATGTAGCATTACGATATAACGTATAACGTTATGTGGCATTACGATATAACGTATAACGTTATATAGAATTACGTTATAACGTATAACGTTATGTAGTATTACGATATAACGTATAACGTTATGTAGGATTACGATATAACGTATAACGTTATGTAGCATTACGATATAACATATAACGTTATGTGGCATTACGTTATAACGTATTACGTTATGTAGCATTACGATATAACGTATAACGTTATATGGTAATACGTTATACCGTATAACGTTATGTAGCATTACGATATAACGTATAACGTTATATGGTATTACGTTATAACGTATAACGTTATGTAATATTACGATATAACGTATAACGTTATATGGTAGTACGTTATAACGTATAACGTTATGTAGCATTACGCTATAACGTATAACGTTACGTAGCATTACGATATAACGTATAACGTTATATCGTAATACGTTATAACGTATAACGTTACGTAGCATTACGATATAACGTATAACGTTATATGGTAATACGTTATAACGTATAACGTTATGTAGCATTACGATATAACGTATAACGTTATTAGCATTACGATATAACGTTTAATGTTATATAGTATTACGATGTATCGTATAACGTTATGTAGCATTGCGATAAAACGTATAACGATATGTAGCATTACGATGTAACGTATAACGTTATGTAGCATAACGATATAACGTACAACGTCATAGTATTACGTTATAACGTATATCGTTATGTAGCATTACGATATAACGTATAACGTTATGTAGCATTACGATATAACGTATAACGTTATGTAGCATTAAGATATAACGTATAACGTTATGTAGCATTATGATATTACGTACAACGTTATGTAGCATTAAGATATAACGTATAACGTTATGTAGCATTACGATATTACGTATAACGTTATGTAGCATTACGATATTACGTATAACGTTATGTAGTATTACGATATAACGTATAACGTTATGTAGCATTACGATATAACGTATAACGTTATGTAGCATTACGATGTTACGTATAACGTTATGTAGTATTTCGATATAACGTATAACGTTATGTAGCATTAAGATATAACGTATAACGTTATGTAGCATTACGATATAACGTATATCGTTATGTAGCATTACGATATAACGTATAACGTTATGTAGCATTACGATATAACGTATAACGTTATGTAGCATTAAGATATAACGTATAACGTTATGTAGCATTATGATATTACGTACAACGTTATGTAGCATTAAGATATAACGTATAACGTTATGTAGCATTACGATATTACGTACAACGTTATGTAGCATTAAGATATAACGTATAACGTTATGTAGCATTACGATATAACGTATAACGTTATGTAGTATTACGATATAACGTATAACGTTATGTAGCATTACGATGTTACGTATAACGTTATGTAGTATTTCGATATAACGTATAACGTTATATGGTAATACGTTATAACGTATAACGTTATGTAGCATTACGATATAACGTATAACGTTATGTAGCATTACGATATTACGTATAACGTTATGTAGCATTACGATATTACGTATAACGTTATGTAGTATTACGATATAACGTATAACGTTATGTAGCATTACGATATAACGTATAACGTTATGTAGCATTACGATGTTACGTATAACGTTATGTAGTATTTCGATATAACGTATAACGTTATGTAGCATTAAGATATAACGTATAACGTTATGTAGCATTACGATATAACGTATATCGTTATGTAGCATTACGATATAACGTATAACGTTATGTAGCATTACGATATAACGTATAACGTTATGTAGCATTAAGATATAACGTATAACGTTATGTAGCATTATGATATTACGTACAACGTTATGTAGCATTAAGATATAACGTATAACGTTATGTAGCATTACGATATTACGTACAACGTTATGTAGCATTAAGATATAACGTATAACGTTATGTAGCATTACGATATAACGTATAACGTTATGTAGTATTACGATATAACGTATAACGTTATGTAGCATTACGATGTTACGTATAACGTTATGTAGTATTTCGATATAACGTATAACGTTATATGGTAATACGTTATAACGTATAACGTTATGTAGCATTACGATATAACGTATAACGTTATGTAGCATTACGATTTAACGTATAACGTTATGTAGCATTATGATATATCGTACAACGTTATGTAGCATTACGATATAACGTATAACGTTATGTAGGATTACGATATAACGTATAACGTTATGTAGCATTACGATATAACGTATAACGTTATGTAGCATTACGATATAACGTATAACGTTATGTAGCATTACGATATAACGTATAACGTTATGTGGCATTACGATATAACGTATAACGTTATATAGAATTACGTTATAACGTATAACGTTATGTAGTATTACGATATAACGTATAACGTTATGTAGGATTACGATATAACGTATAACGTTATGTAGCATTACGATATAACATATAACGTTATGTGGCATTACGTTATAACGTATTACGTTATGTAGCATTACGATATAACGTATAACGTTATATGGTAATACGTTATACCGTATAACGTTATGTAGCATTACGATATAACGTATAACGTTATATGGTATTACGTTATAACGTATAACGTTATGTAATATTACGATATAACGTATAACGTTATATGGTAGTACGTTATAACGTATAACGTTATGTAGCATTACGCTATAACGTATAACGTTACGTAGCATTACGATATAACGTATAACGTTATATCGTAATACGTTATAACGTATAACGTTACGTAGCATTACGATATAACGTATAACGTTATATGGTAATACGTTATAACGTATAACGTTATGTAGCATTACGATATAACGTATAACGTTATGTAGCATTACGATATTACGTATAACGTTATGTAGCATTACGATATAACGTATAACGTTATGTAGCATTACGATATAACGTATAACGTTATGTAGCATTACGATATAACGTATAACGTTATGTAGCATTACGATGTTACGTATAACGTTATGTAGCATTACGATATAACGTATAACGTTATGTAGCATTACGATATAACGTATAACGTTATGTAGCATTACGATATAACGTATAACGTTATGTAGCATTACGATATAACGTATAACGTTATGTAGCATTACGATATAACGTATAACGTTATATAGAATTACGTTATAACGTATAACGTTATGTAGTACTACGATATAACGTATATCGTTATGTAGGATTACGATATAACGTATAACGTAATGTAGCATTACGATATAACATATAACGATATGTAGCATTACGATATAACGTATAACGTTATGTAGCATTACGATATAACGTATAACGTTATGTAGCATAACGATATAACCTACAACGTCATAGTATTACGTTATAACGTATATCGTAATGTAGCATTACGATATAACGTATAACGTTATGTAGCATTACGATGTAACGTATAACGTTATGTAGCATTACGATATAACGTATAACGTTATGTAGTATTACGATATAACGTATAACGTTATGTAGCATTACGATGTTACGTATAATGTTATGTAGTATTTCGATATAACGTATAACGTTATATGGTAATACGTTATAACGTATAACGTTATGTAGCATTACGATATAACGTATAACGTTATGTAGCATTACGATTTAACGTATAACGTTATGTAGCATTATGATATAACGTATAACGTTATGTAGCATTACGATATAACGTATAACGTTATGTAGCATAACGATATAACCTACAACGTCATAGTATTACGTTATAACGTATATCGTAATGTAGCATTACGATATAACGTATAACGTTATGTAGCATTACGATGTAACGTATAACGTTATGTAGCATTACGATATAACGTATAACGTTATGTAGTATTACGATATAACGTATAACGTTATGTAGCATTACGATGTTACGTATAATGTTATGTAGTATTTCGATATAACGTATAACGTTATATGGTAATACGTTATAACGTATAACGTTATGTAGCATTACGATATAACGTATAACGTTATGTAGCATTACGATTTAACGTATAACGTTATGTAGCATTATGATATATCGTACAACGTTATGTAGCATTACGATATAACGTATAACGTTATGTAGCATTACGATATAACGTATAACGTTATGTAGCATTACGATATAACGTATAACGTTATGTAGCATTACGAAATAACGTATAACGTTATTTAGCATTACGATATAACGTATAACGTTATGTGGCATTACGATATAACGTATAACGTTATATAGAATTACGTTATAACGTATAACGTTATGTAGTATTACGATATAACGTATAACGTTATGTAGGATTACGATATAACGTATAACGTTATGTAGCATTACGATATAACATATAACGTTATGTGGCATTACGTTATAACGTATAACGTCATGTAGCATTACGATATAACGTATAACGTTATATGGTAATACGTTATAACGTATAACGTTATGTAGCATTACGATATAACGTATAACGTTATATAGTATTACGTTATAACGTATAACGTTATGTAATATTACGATATAACGTATAACGTTATATGGTAGTACGTTATAACGTATAACGTTATGTAGCATTACGATATAACGTATAACGTTACGTAGCATTACGATATAACGTATAACGTTATATGGTAATACGTTATAACGTATAACGTTATGTAGCATTACGATATATCGTATAACGTTATGTAGCATTACGATATAATGTATAACGTTATGTAGCATTACGATATAACGTATAACGTTATGTAGCATTACGATATAACGTATAACGTTATGTAGCATTACGATGTTACGTATAACGTTATGTAGCATTACGATATAACGTATAACGTTATGTAGCATTACGATATAACGTATAACGTTATGTAGCATTACGATATAACGTATAACGGTATGTAGCATTACGATATAACGTATAACGTTATGTAGCATTACGATATAACGTATAACGTTATGTAGCATTACGATATAACGTATAACGTTATATAGAAATGCGCTATAACGTATAACGTTATGTGGCATTACGTTATAACGTATAACGTTATGTAGCATTACGATATAACGTATAACGTTATATGGTAATACGTTATAACGTATAACGTTATGTAGCATTACGATATAACGTATAACGTTATGTAGCATTACGATATATCGTATAACGTTATGTAGCATTACGATATATCGTATAACGTTATGTAGCATTACGATATAATGTATAACGATATATAGAATTACGTTATAACGTATAACGTTATGTAGGATTACGATATAACGTATAAAGTTATGTAGCATTACGATATAACATATAACGTTATGTGGCATTACGTTATAACGTATAACGATATGTTGCATTACGATATAACGTATAACGTTATATGGTAGTACGTTATAACGTATAACGTTATGTAGCATTACGATATAACGTATAACGTTACGTAGCATTACGATATAACGTATAACGTTATATTGTAATACGCTATAACGTATGTCGTTATGTAGCATTACGATAAAACGTATAACGTTATGTAGCATTACGATATAACGTATAACGTTATGTAGCATTACGATATAACGTATAACGTTATGTAGCATTAAGACATAACGTATAACGTTATGTAGCATTACGATATAGCGTATAACGTTATGTAGCATTACGATATAACGTATAACGTTATGTAGCATTACGATATAACGTATAACATTATATTGCATTACGATATAACGTATAACGTTATGTAGCATTACGATATAACATATAACGTTATGTGGCATTACGTTATAACGTATAACGTTATGTAGCATTACGATATAACGTATAACGTTATATGGTAATACGTTATAACGTATAACGTTATGTGGCATTACGTTATAACGTATAACGTTATGTAGCATTACGATATAACGTATAACGTTATATGGTAATACGTTATAACGTATAACGTTATGTAGCATTACGATATAACGTATAACGTTATATAGTATTACGTTATAACGTATAACGTTATATAGTATTACGTTATAACGTATAACGTTATATAGTATTACGTTATAACGTATAACGTTATGTAATATTACGATATAACGTATAACGTTATATGGTAGTACGTTATAACGTATAACGTTATGTAGCATTACGATATAACGTATGTCGTTATGTAGCATTACGATAAAACGTATAACGTTATGTAGCATTACGATATAACGTATAACGTTATGTAGCATTACGATATAACGTATAACGTTATGTAGCATTACGATGTTACGTATAATGTTATGTAGTATTTCGATATAACGTATAACGTTATATGGTAATACGTTATAACGTATAACGTTATGTAGCATTACGATATAACGTATAACGTTATATAGTATTACGTTATAACGAATAACGTTATGTAGCATTACGATATAACGTATAACGTTATATGGCAATACGTTATAACGTATAACGTTATGTAGCATTACGATATAACGTATAACGTTATATATTATTACGTTATAACGTATAACGTTATGTAGCATTACGATATAACGTATAACGTTATGTAGCATTACGATGTAACGTATAACGTTATGTAGCATTACGATATAACGTATAACGTTATGTAGTATTACGATATAACGTATAACGTTATGTAGCATTACGATGTTACGTATAACGTTATGTAGCATTACGATATAACATATAACGTTATGTGGCATTACGTTATAACGTATAACGTCATGTAGCATTACGATATAACGTATAACGTTATATGGTAATACGTTATAACATATAACGTTATGTAGCATTACGATATAACGTATAACGTTATATAGTATTACGTTATAACGTATAACGTTATGTAATATTACGATATAACGTATAACGTTATATGGTAGTACGTTATAACGTATAACGTTATGTAGCATTACGATATAACGTATAACGTTACGTAGCATTACGATATAACGTATAACGTTATATGGTAATACGCTATAACGTATGTCGTTATGTAGCATTACGATAAAACGTATAACGTTATGTAGCATTACGATATAACGTATAACGTTATGTAGCATTACGATATAACGTATAACGTTATGTAGCATTAAGACATAACGTATAACGTTATGTAGCATTACGATATAGCGTATAACGTTATGTAGCATTACGATATAACGTATAACGTTATGTAGCATTACGATATAACGTATAACATTATATTGCATTACGATATAACGTATAACGTTATGTAGCATTACGATATAATGTATAACGATATATAGAATTACGTTATAACGTATAACGTTATGTAGGATTACGATATAACGTATAAAGTTATGTAGCATTACGATATAACATATAACGTTATGTGGCATTACGTTATAACGTGTAACGTTATGTAGCATTACGATATAACGTATAACGTTATATGGTAATACGTTATAACGTATAACGTTATGTAGCATTACGATATAACGTATAACGTTATATAGTATTACGTTATAACGTATAACGTTATATAGTATTACGTTATAACGTATAACGTTATATAGTATTACGTTATAACGTATAACGTTATGTAATATTACGATATAACGTATAACGTTATATGGAAGTACGTTATAACGTATAACGTTATGTAGCATTACGATATAACGTATAACGTTACGTAGCATTACGATATAACGTATAACGTTATATGGTAATACGCTATAACGTATAAGGTTATGTAGCATTACGATGTAACTTATAACGTTATGTAGCATAACGATATTACGTACAACGTCATGGTATTACGTTATGACGTATGCCGTTATGTAGCATTACGATAAAACGTATAACGTTATGTAGCATTACGATATAACGTATAACGTTATGTAGCATTACGATATAACGTATAACGTTATGTAGCATTAAGATATAACGTATAACGTTATGTAGCATTACGATGTTACGTATAACGTTATGTAGCAATACGATATAACGTATAACGTTATGTAGCATTACGATATAACTTATAACGTTATGTAGCATTACGATATAACGTATAACGTTATATTGCATTACGATATAACGTATAACGTTATATAGTATTACGTTATAACGTATAACGTTATATAGTATTACGTTATAACGTATAACGCTTTGTAGTATTACGTTATAACGTACAACGTTATGTAGTATTACGATATAACGTATAACGTTATATTGTAATACGCTATAACGTATGTCGTTATGTAGCATTACGATAAAACGTATAACGTTATGTAGCATTACGATATAACGTATAACGTTATGTAGCATTACGATATAACGTATAACGTTATGTAGCATTAAGACATAACGTATAACGTTATGTAGCATTACGATATAACGTATAACGTTATGTAGCATTACGATATAACGTATAACGTTATGTAGCATTACGATATAACGTATAACATTATATTGCATTACGATATAACGTATAACGTTATGTAGCATTACGATAAAACGTATAACGTTATGTAGCATTACGATATAACGTATAACGTTATGTAGCATTACGATATATCGTATAACGTTATGTAGCATTAAGACATAACGTATAACGTTATGTAGCATTACGATATAACGTATAACGTTATGTAGCATTACGATATATCGTATAACGTTATGTAGCATTACGATATAACGTTTAACGTTATGTAGCATTACGATATAACGTATAACGTTATGTAGCATTACGATATAACTTATAACGTTATGTAGCATTACGATATAACGTATAACGTTATATTGCATTACGATATAACGTATAACGTTATATGGTAATACGCTATAACGTATGACGTTATGTACCATTACGATATAACGTATAACGTTATGTAGCATTACGATGTTACGTATAACGTTATGTAGCATTACGATATAACGTATAACGTTATGTAGCATTACGATGTAACGTATAACGTTATGTAGCATAAAGATATAACGTACAACGTCATAGTATTACGTTATAACGTATGTCGTTATGTATCATTACGATAAAATGTATAACGTTATGTAGCATTACGATATAACGTATAACGTTATGTAGCATTAAGATATAACGTATGTCGTTATGTAGCATTACGATAAAACGTATAACGTTATGTAGCATTACGATATAACGTATAACGTTATGTAGCATTACGATATAACGTATAACGTTATGTAGCATTAAGACATAACGTATAACGTTATGTAGCATTACGATATAACGTATAACGTTATGTAGCATTACGATATAATGTATAACGATATATAGAATTACGTTATAACGTATAACGTTATGTAGGATTACGATATAACTTATAAAGTTATGTAGCATTACGGTATAACATATAACGTTATGTGGCATTACGTTATAACGTATAACGTTATGTAGCATTACGATATAACGTATAACGTTATATGGTAATACGTTATAACGTATAACGTTATGTAGCATTACGATATAACGTATAACGTTATATAGTATTACGTTATAACGTATAACGTTATATAGTATTACGTTATAACGTATAACGTTATATAGTATTACGTTATAACGTATAACGTTATGTAATATTACGATATAACGCATAACGTTATATGGTAGTACGTTATAACGTATAACGTTATGTAGCATTACGATATAACGTATAACGTTACGTAGCATTACGATATAACGTATAACGTTATATGGTAATACGCTATAACGTATAACGTTATGTAGCATTACGATATAACGTATAACGTGCTGTAGCATTACGATGTTACGTATAACGTTATGTAGCATTACGATATAACGTACAACGTTATGTAGCATTACGATGTAACGTATAACGTTATGTAGCATAACGATATTACGTACAACGTCATGGTATTACGTTATAACGTATGCCGTTATGTAGCATTACGATAAAACGTATAACGTTATGTAGCATTACGATATAACGTATAACGTTATGTAGCATTACGATATAACGTATAACGTTATGTAGCATTAAGATATAACGTATAACGTTATGTAGCATTACGATGTTACGTATAACGTTATGTAGCAATACGATATAACGTATAACGTTATGTAGCATTACGATATAACTTATAACGTTATGTAGCATTACGATATAACGTATAACGTTATATTGCATTACGATATAACGTATAACGTTATATAGTATTACGTTATAACGTATAACGTTATATAGTATTACGTTATAACGTATAACGCTTTGTAGTATTACGTTATAACGTACAACGTTATGTAGTATTACGATATAACGTATAACGTTATATTGTAATACGCTATAACGTATGTCGTTATGTAGCATTACGATAAAACGTATAACGTTATGTAGCATTACGATATAACGTATAACGTTATGTAGCATTACGATATAACGTATAACGTTATGTAGCATTAAGACATAACGTATAACGTTATGTAGCATTACGATATAACGTATAACGTTATGTAGCATTACGACATAACGTATAACGTTATGTAGCATTACGATATAACGTATAACATTATATTGCATTACGATATAACGTATAACGTTATGTAGCATTACGATAAAACGTATAACGTTATGTAGCATTACGATATAACGTATAACGTTATGTAGCATTACGATATATCGTATAACGTTATGTAGCATTAAGACATAACGTATAACGTTATGTAGCATTACGATATAACGTATAACGTTATGTAGCATTACGATATATCGTATAACGTTATGTAGCATTACGATATAACGTTTAACGTTATGTAGCATTACGATATAGCGTATAACGTTATGTAGCATTACGATATAACTTATAACGTTATGTAGCATTACGATATAACGTATAACGTTATATTGCATTACGATATAACGTATAACGTTATATAGTATTACGTTATAACGTATAACGTTATATAGTATTACGTTATAACGTATAACGCTTTGTAGTATTACGTTATAACGTACAACGTTATGTAGTATTACGATATAACGTATAACGTTATATTGTAATACGCTATAACGTATGTCGTTATGTAGCATTACGATAAAACGTATAACGTTATGTAGCATTACGATATAACGTATAACGTTATGTAGCATTACGATATAACGTATAACGTTATGTAGCATTAAGACATAACGTATAACGTTATGTAGCATTACGATATAACGTATAACGTTATGTAGCATTACGATATAACGTATAACGTTATGTAGCATTACGATATAACGTATAACATTATATTGCATTACGATATAACGTATAACGTTATGTAGCATTACGATAAAACGTATAACGTTATGTAGCATTACGATATAACGTATAACGTTATGTAGCATTACGATATATCGTATAACGTTATGTAGCATTAAGACATAACGTATAACGTTATGTAGCATTACGATATAACGTATAACGTTATGTAGCATTACGATATATCGTATAACGTTATGTAGCATTACGATATAACGTTTAACGTTATGTAGCATTACGATATAACGTATAACGTTATGTAGCATTACGATATAACTTATAACGTTATGTAGCATTACGATATAACGTATAACGTTATATTGCATTACGATATAACGTATAACGTTATATGGTAATACGCTATAACGTATGACGTTATGTAGCATTACGATATAACGTATAACGTTATGTAGCATTACGATGTTACGTATAACGTTATGTAGCATTACGATATAACGTATAACGTTATGTAGCATTACGATGTAACGTATAACGTTATGTAGCATAACGATATAACGTACAACGTCATAGTATTACGTTATAACGTATGTCGTTATGTATCATTACGATAAAATGTATAACGTTATGTAGCATTACGATATAACGTATAACGTTATGTAGCATTAAGATATAACGTATGTCGTTATGTAGCATTACGATAAAACGTATAACGTTATGTAGCATTAAGACATAACGTATAACGTTATGTAGCATTACGATATAACGTATAACGTTATGTAGCATTACGATATAATGTATAACGATATATAGAATTACGTTATAACGTATAACGTTATGTAGGATTACGATATAACGTATAAAGTTATGTAGCATTACGATATAACATATAACGTTATGTGGCATTAAGTTATAACGTATAACGTTATGTAGCATTACGATATAACGTATAACGTTATATGGTAATACGCTATAACGTATAACGTTATGTAGCATTACGATATAACGTATAACGTGCTGTAGCATTACGATGTTACGTATAACGTTATGTAGCATTACGATATAACGTACAACGTTATGTAGCATTACGATGTAACGTATAACGTTATGTAGCATAAGGATATTACGTACAACGTCATGGTATTACGTTATAACGTATGCCGTTATGTAGCATTACGATAAAACGTATAACGTTATGTAGCATTACGATATAACGTATAACGTTATGTAGCATTACGATATAACGTATAACGTTATGTAGCATTAAGATATAACGTATAACGTTATGTAGCATTACGATGTTACGTATAACGTTATGTAGCAATACGATATAACGTATAACGTTATGTAGCATTACGATATAACTTATAACGTTATATTGCATTACGATATAACGTATAACGTTATATGGTAATACGCTATAACGTATGACGTTATGTAGCATTACGATATAACGTATAACGTTATGTAGCATTACGATGTTACGTATAACGTTATGTAGCATTACGATATAACGTATAACGTTATATGGTAATACGTTATAACGTATAACGTTATGTAGCATTACGATATAACGTATAACGTTATATAGTATTACGTTATAACGTATAACGTTATATGGTAATACGCTATAACGTATGACGTTATGTAGCATTACGATATAACGTATAACGTTATGTAGCATTACGATGTTACGTATAACGTTATGTAGCATTACGATATAACGTATAACGTTATATGGTAATACGTTATAACGTATAACGTTATGTAGCATTACGATATAACGTATACCGTTATGTAGCATTACGATATAATGTATAACGATATATAGAATTACGTTATAACGTATAACGTTATGTAGGATTACGATATAACGTATAAAGTTATGTAGCATTACGATATAACATATAACGTTATGTGGCATTACGTTATAACGTATAACGTTATGTAGCATTACGATATAACGTATAACGTTATATGGTAATACGTTATAACGTATAACGTTATGAAATATTACGATATAACGTATAACGTTATATGGTAGTACGTTATAACGTATAACGTTATGTAGCACTACGATATAACGTATAACGTTACGTAGCATTACGATATAACGTATAACGTTATATGGTAATACGCTATAACGTATAACGTTATGTAGCATTACGATATAACGTATAACGTTCTGTAGCATTACGATGTTACGTATAACGTTATGTAGCATTACGATATAACGTATAACGTTATGTAGCATTACGATGTAACGTATAACGTTATGTAGCATAACGATATTACGTACAACGTCATGGTATTACGTTATAACGTATGCCGTTATGTAGCATTACGATAAAACGTATAACGTTATGTAGCATTACGATATAACGTATAACGTTATGTAGCATTACGATATAACGTATAACATTATATTGCATTACGATATAACGTATAACGTTATGTAGCATTACGATATAACGTATAACGTTATGTAGCATTACGATATATCGTATAACGTTATGTAGCATTACGATATAACGTTTAACGTTATGTAGCATTACGATATAACGTATAACGTTATGTAGCATTACGATATAACTTATAACGTTATGTAGCATTACGATATAACGTATAACGTTATATTGCATTACGATATAACGTATAACGTTATATAGTATTACGTTATAACGTATAACGTTATATAGTATTACGTTATAACGTATAACGCTTTGTAGTATTACGTTATAACGTACAACGTTATGTAGTATTACGATATAACGTATAACGTTATATTGTAATACGCTATAACGTATAACGTTATGTAGCATTACGATATAGCGTATAACGTTATGTAGCATTACGATATAACGTATAACGTTATGTAGCATTACGATATAACGTATAACATTATATTGCATTACGATATAACGTATAACGTTATGTAGCATTACGATATAATGTATAACGATATATAGAATTACGTTATAACGTATAACGTTATGTAGGATTACGATATAACGTATAAAGTTATGTAGCATTACGATATAACATATAACGTTATGTGGCATTACGTTATAACGTGTAACGTTATGTAGCATTACGATATAACGTATAACGTTATATGGTAATACGTTATAACGTATAACGTTATGTAGCATTACGATATAACGTATAACGTTATATAGTATTACGTTATAACGTATAACGTTATATAGTATTACGTTATAACGTATAACGTTATATAGTATTACGTTATAACGTATAACGTTATGTAATATTACGATATAACGTATAACGTTATATGGAAGTACGTTATAACGTATAACGTTATGTAGCATTACGATATAACGTATAACGTTACGTAGCATTACGATATAACGTATAACGTTATATGGTAATACGCTATAACGTATAAGGTTATGTAGCATTACGATGTAACTTATAACGTTATGTAGCATAACGATATTACGTACAACGTCATGGTATTACGTTATGACGTATGCCGTTATGTAGCATTACGATAAAACGTATAACGTTATGTAGCATTACGATATAACGTATAACGTTATGTAGCATTACGATATAACGTATAACGTTATGTAGCATTAAGATATAACGTATAACGTTATGTAGCATTACGATGTTACGTATAACGTTATGTAGCAATACGATATAACGTATAACGTTATGTAGCATTACGATATAACTTATAACGTTATGTAGCATTACGATATAACGTATATCGTTATATTGCATTACGATATAACGTATAACGTTATATAGTATTACGTTATAACGTATAACGTTATATAGTATTACGTTATAACGTATAACGCTTTGTAGTATTACGTTATAACGTACAACGTTATGTAGTATTACGATATAACGTATAACGTTATATTGTAATACGCTATAACGTATGTCGTTATGTAGCATTACGATAAAACGTATAACGTTATGTAGCATTACGATATAACGTATAACGTTATGTAGCATTACGATATAACGTATAACGTTATGTAGCATTAAGACATAACGTATAACGTTATGTAGCATTACGATATAACGTATAACGTTATGTAGCATTACGATATAACGTATAACGTTATGTAGCATTACGATATAACGTATAACATTATATTGCATTACGATATAACGTATAACGTTATGTAGCATTACGATAAAACGTATAACGTTATGTAGCATTACGATATAACGTATAACGTTATGTAGCATTACGATATATAGTATAACGTTATGTAGCATTAAGACATAACGTATAACGTTATGTAGCATTACGATATAACGTATAACGTTATGTAGCATTACGATATATCGTATAACGTTATGTAGCATTACGATATAACGTTTAACGTTATGTAGCATTACGATATAACGTATAACGTTATGTAGCATTACGATATAACTTATAACGTTATGTAGCATTACGATATAACGTATAACGTTATATTGCATTACGATATAACGTATAACGTTATATGGTAATACGCTATAACGTATGACGTTATGTAGCATTACGATATAACGTATAACGTTATGTAGCATTACGATGTTACGTATAACGTTATGTAGCATTACGATATAACGTATAACGTTATGTAGCATTACGATGTAACGTATAACGTTATGTAGCATAACGATATAACGTACAACGTCATAGTATTACGTTATAACGTATGTCGTTATGTATCATTACGATAAAATGTATAACGTTATGTAGCATTACGATATAACGTATAACGTTATGTAGCATTAAGATATAACGTATGTCGTTATGTAGCATTACGATAAAACGTATAACGTTATGTAGCATTACGATATAACGTATAACGTTATGTAGCATTACGATATAACGTATAACGTTATGTAGCATTAAGACATAACGTATAACGTTATGTAGCATTACGATATAACGTATAACGTTATGTAGCATTACGATATAATGTATAACGATATATAGAATTACGTTATAACGTATAACGTTATGTAGGATTACGATATAACGTATAAAGTTATGTAGCATTACGGTATAACATATAACGTTATGTGGCATTACGTTATAACGTATAACGTTATGTAGCATTACGATATAACGTATAACGTTATATGGTAATACGTTATAACGTATAACGTTATGTAGCATTACGATATAACGTATAACGTTATATAGTATTACGTTATAACGTATAACGTTATATAGTATTACGTTATAACGTATAACGTTATATAGTATTACGTTATAACGTATAACGTTATGTAATATTACGATATAACGCATAACGTTATATGGTAGTACGTTATAACGTATAACGTTATGTAGCATTACGATATAACGTATAACGTTACGTAGCATTACGATATAACGTATAACTTTATATGGTAATACGCTATAACGTATAACGTTATGTAGCATTACGATATAACGTATAACGTGCTGTAGCATTACGATGTTACGTATAACGTTATGTAGCATTACGATATAACGTACAACGTTATGTAGCATTACGATGTAACGTATAACGTTATGTAGCATAACGATATTACGTACAACGTCATGGTATTACGTTATAACGTATGCCGTTATGTAGCATTACGATAAAACGTATAACGTTATGTAGCATTACGATATAACGTATAACGTTATGTAGCATTACGATATAACGTATAACGTTATGTAGCATTAAGATATAACGTATAACGTTATGTAGCATTACGATGTTACGTATAACGTTATGTAGCAATACGATATAACGTATAACGTTATGTAGCATTACGATATAACTTATAACGTTATGTAGCATTACGATATAACGTATAACGTTATATTGCATTACGATATAACGTATAACGTTATATAGTATTACGTTATAACGTATAACGTTATATAGTATTACGTTATAACGTATAACGCTTTGTAGTATTACGTTATAACGTACAACGTTATGTAGTATTACGATATAACGTATAACGTTATATTGTAATACGCTATAACGTATGTCGTTATGTAGCATTACGATAAAACGTATAACGTTATGTAGCATTACGATATAACGTATAACGTTATGTAGCATTACGATATAACGTATAACGTTATGTAGCATTAAGACATAACGTATAACGTTATGTAGCATTACGATATAACGTATAACGTTATGTAGCATTACGACATAACGTATAACGTTATGTAGCATTACGATATAACGTATAACATTATATTGCATTACGATATAACGTATAACGTTATGTAGCATTACGATAAAACGTATAACGTTATGTAGCATTACGATATAACGTATAACGTTATGTAGCATTACGATATATCGTATAACGTTATGTAGCATTAAGACATAACGTATAACGTTATGTAGCATTACGATATAACGTATAACGTTATGTAGCATTACGATATATCGTATAACGTTATGTAGCATTACGATATAACGTTTAACGTTATGTAGCATTACGATATAACGTATAACGTTATGTAGCATTACGATATAACTTATAACGTTATGTAGCATTACGATATAACGTATAACGTTATATTGCATTACGATATAACGTATAACGTTATATAGTATTACGTTATAACGTATAACGTTATATAGTATTACGTTATACGTTATAACGTATAACGCTTTGTAGTATTACGTTATAACGTACAACGTTATGTAGTATTACGATATAACGTATAACGTTATATTGTAATACGCTATAACGTATGTCGTTATGTAGCATTACGATAAAACGTATAACGTTATGTAGCATTACGATATAACGTATAACGTTATGTAGCATTACGATATAACGTATAACGTTATGTAGCATTAAGACATAACGTATAACGTTATGTAGCATTACGATATAACGTATAACGTTATGTAGCATTACGATATAACGTATAACGTTATGTAGCATTACGATATAACGTATAACATTATATTGCATTACGATATAACGTATAACGTTATGTAGCATTACGATAAAACGTATAACGTTATGTAGCATTACGATATAACGTATAACGTTATGTAGCATTACGATATATCGTATAACGTTATGTAGCATTAAGACATAACGTATAACGTTATGTAGCATTACGATATAACGTATAACGTTATGTAGCATTACGATATATCGTATAACGTTATGTAGCATTACGATATAACGTTTAACGTTATGTAGCATTACGATATAACGTATAACGTTATGTAGCATTACGATATAACTTATAACGTTATGTAGCATTACGATATAACGTATAACGTTATATTGCATTACGATATAACGTATAACGTTATATGGTAATACGCTATAACGTATGACGTTATGTAGCATTACGATATAACGTATAACGTTATGTAGCATTACAATGTTACGTATAACGTTATGTAGCATTACGATATAACGTATAACGTTATGTAGCATTACGATGTAACGTATAACGTTATGTAGCATAACGATATAACGTACAACGTCATAGTATTACGTTATAACGTATGTCGTTATGTATCATTACGATAAAATGTATAACGTTATGTAGCATTACGATATAACGTATAACGTTATGTAGCATTAAGATATAACGTATGTCGTTATGTAGCATTACGATAAAACGTATAACGTTATGTAGCATTACGATATAACGTATAACGTTATGTAGCATTACGATATAACGTATAACGTTATGTAGCATTAAGACATAACGTATAACGTTATGTAGCATTACGATATAACGTATAACGTTATGTAGCATTACGATATAATGTATAACGATATATAGAATTACGTTATAACGTATAACGTTATGTAGGATTACGATATAACGTATAAAGTTATGTAGCATTACGATATAACATATAACGTTATGTGGCATTAAGTTATAACGTATAACGTTATGTAGCATTACGATATAACGTATAACGTTATATGGTAATACGCTATAACGTATAACGTTATGTAGCATTACGATATAACGTATAACGTGCTGTAGCATTACGATGTTACGTATAACGTTATGTAGCATTACGATATAACGTACAACGTTATGTAGCATTACGATGTAACGTATAACGTTATGTAGCATAAGGATATTACGTACAACGTCATGGTATTACGTTATAACGTATGCCGTTATGTAGCATTACGATGCTACGTATAACGTTATGTAGCATTACGATATAACGTATAACGTTATGTAGCATTACGATATAACGTATAACGTTATGTAGCATTAAGATATAACGTATAACGTTATGTAGCATTACGATCTTACGTATAACGTTATGTAGCAATACGATATAACGTATAACGTTATGTAGCATTACGATATAACTTATAACGTTATATTGCATTACGATATAACGTATAACGTTATATGGTAATACGCTATAACGTATGACGTTATGTAGCATTACGATATAACGTATAACGTTATGTAGCATTACGATGTTACGTATAACGTTATGTAGCATTACGATATAACGTATAACGTTATATGGTAATACGTTATAACGTATAACGTTATGTAGCATTACGATATAACGTATAACGTTATATAGTATTACGTTATAACGTATAACGTTATATGGTAATACGCTATAACGTATGACGTTATGTAGCATTACGATATAACGTATAACGTTATGTAGCATTACGATGTTACGTATAACGTTATGTAGCATTACGATATAACGTATAACGTTATATGGTAATACGTTATAACGTATAACGTTATGTAGCATTACGATATAACGTATACCGTTATGTAGCATTACGATATAATGTATAACGATATATAGAATTACGTTATAACGTATAACGTTATGTAGGATTACGATATAACGTATAAAGTTATGTAGCATTACGATATAACATATAACGTTATGTGGCATTACGTTATAACGTATAACGTTATGTAGCATTACGATATAACGTATAACGTTATATGGTAATACGTTATAACGTATAACGTTATGAAATATTACGATATAACGTATAACGTTATATGGTAGTACGTTATAACGTATAACGTTATGTAGCATTACGATATAACGTATAACGTTACGTAGCATTACGATATAACGTATAACGTTATATGGTAATACGCTATAACGTATAACGTTATGTAGCATTACGATATAACGTATAACGTTCTGTAGCATTACGATGTTACGTATAACGTTATGTAGCATTACGATATAACGTATAACGTTATGTAGCATTACGATGTAACGTATAACGTTATGTAGCATAACGATATTACGTACAACGTCATGGTATTACGTTATAACGTATGCCGTTATGTAGCATTACGATAAAACGTATAACGTTATGTAGCATTACGATATAACGTATAACGTTATGTAGCATTACGATATAACGTATAACATTATATTGCATTACGATATAACGTATAACGTTATGTAGCATTACGATATAACGTATAACGTTATGTAGCATTACGATATATCGTATAACGTTATGTAGCATTACGATATAACGTTTAACGTTATGTAGCATTACGATATAACGTATAACGTTATGTAGCATTACGATATAACTTATAACGTTATGTAGCATTACGATATAACGTATAACGTTATATTGCATTACGATATAACGTATAACGTTATATGGTAATACGCTATAACGTATGACGTTATGTAGCATTACGATATAACGTATAACGTTATGTAGCATTACGATGTTACGTATAACGTTATGTAGCATTACGATATAACGTATAATGTTATATGGTAATACGCTATAACGTATAACGTTATGTAGCATTACGATATACCGTATAACGTTATGAGGCATTACGATGTTACGTATAACGTTATGTAGCATTACGATATAACGTATAACGTTATGTAGCATTACGATGTAACGTATAACGTTATGTAGCATTAAGATATAACGTATAACGTTATGTAGCATTACGATATTACGTATAACGTTATGTAGCATTACGATATAACTTATAACGTTATGTTGCATTACGATATAACGTATAACGTTATATTGCATTACGATATAACGTATAACGTTATATGGTAATACGCTATAACGTATGACGTTATGTAGCATTACGATATAACGTATAACGTTATGTAGCATTACGATGTTACGTATAACGTTATGTAGCATTACGATATAACGTATAACGTTATATGGTAATACGTTATAACGTATAACGTTATGTAGCATTACGATATAACGTATAACGTTATATAGTATTACGTTATAACGTATAACGTTATATAGTATTACGTTATAACGTATAACGTTATATAGTATTACGTTATAACGTATAACGTTATGTAGTATTACGTTATAACGTACAACGTTATGTAGTATTACGATATAACGTATAATGTTATATGGTAATACGCTATAACGTATAACGTTATGTAGCATTACGATATACCGTATAACGTTATGAGGCATTACGATGTTACGTATAACGTTATGTAGCATTACGATATAACGTATAACGTAATGTAGCATTACGATGTAACGTATAACGTTATGTAGCATTAAGATATAACGTATAACGTTATGTAGCATTACGATATTACGTATAACGTTATGTAGCATTAAGATATAACGTATAATGTTATGTAGCATTACGATATTACGTATAACGTTATGTAGCATTAAGATATAACGTATAACGATATGTAGCATTACGATATTACGTATAACGTAATGTAGCGTTACGATATAACGTATAACGTTATGTAGCATTACGATATAACGTATAACGTTATGTAGCATTAAGACATAACGTATAACGTTATGAAGCATTACGATATAACGTATAACGTTATGTAGCATTACGATATAACGTATAACGTTATGTAGCATTACGATATAACGTATAACATTATATTGCATTACGATATAACGTACAACGTTATGTAGTATTGCGATATAACGTATAACGTTATATGGTAATACGCTATAACGTATAACGTTATGTAGCATTACGATATAACGTATAACGTTATGAGGCATTACGATGTTACGTATAACGTTATGTAGCATTACGATATAACGTATAACGTTATGTAGCATTACGATGTAACGTATAACGTTATGTAGCATAACGATATAACGTACAACGTCATAGTATTACGTTATAACGTATGTCGTTATGTAGCATTACGATAAAACGTATAACGTTATATAGCATTACGATATAACGTATAACGTTATGTAGCATTAAGATATAACGTATAACGTTATGTAGCATTACGATATAACGTATAACGTTATGTAGCATTAAGATATAACGTATAACGTTATGTAGCATTACGATATAACGTATAACGTTATGCAGCATTAAGATATAACGTATAATGTTATGTAGCATTACGATATTACGTATAACGTTATGTAGCATTAAGATATAACGTATAACGTTATGTAGCATTACGATATTACGTATAACGTTATGTAGCATTACGATATAACTTATAACGTTATGTAGCATTACGATATAACGTATAACGTTATATAGTATTACGTTATAACGTATAACGTTATATAGTATTACGTTATAACGTATAACGTTATGTAGTATTACGTTATAACGTACAACGTTATGTAGTATTACGATATAACGTATAATGTTATATGGTAATACGCTATAACGTATAACGTTATGTAGCATTACGATATACCGTATAACGTTATGAGGCATTACGATGTTACGTATAACGTTATGTAGCATTACGATATAACGTATAACGTTATGTAGCATTACGATATAACGTATAACGTTATGTAGCATTAAGACATAACGTATAACGTTATGTAGCATTACGATATAACGTATAACGTTATGTAGCATTACGATATAATGTATAACGATATATAGAATTACGTTATAACGTATAACGTTATGTAGGATTACGATATAACGTATAAAGTTATGTAGCATTACGATATAACATATAACGTTATGTGGCATTACGTTATAACGTATAACGTTATGTAGCATTACGATATAACCTATAACGTTATATGGTAATACGCTATAACGTATAACGTTATGTAGCATTACGATATACCGTATAACGTTATGAGGCATTACGATGCTACGTATAACGTTATGTAGCATTACGATATAACGTATAACGTTATGTAGCATTACGATATAACGTATAACGTTATGTAGCATTACGATATTACGTATAACGTTATGTAGCATTACGATATAACTTATAACGTTATGTAGCATTACGATGTTACGTATAACGTTATGTAGCATTACGATATAACGTATAACGTTATGTAGCATTAGGATATAACGTATAACGTTATGTAGCATTACGATATAACGTATAACGTTATGTAGCATTACGATATAACTTATAACGTTATGTAGCATTACGATGTTACGTATAACGTTATGTAGCATTACGATATAACGTATAACGTTATATGGTAATACGTTATAACGTATAACGTTATGTAGCATTACGATATAACGTATAACGTTATATAGTATTACGTTATAACGTATAACGTTATATAGTATTACGTTATAACGTATAACGTTATATAGTATTACGTTATAACGTATAACGTTATGTAGTATTACGTTATAACGTACAACGTTATGTAGTATTACGATATAACGTATAATGTTATATGGTAATACGCTATAACGTATAACGTTATGTAGCATTACGATATACCGTATAACGTTATGAGGCATTACGATGTTACGTATAACGTTATGTAGCATTACGATATAACGTATAACGTTATGTAGCATTACGATATAACGTATAACGTTATGTAGCATTAAGACATAACGTATAACGTTATGTAGCATTACGATATAACGTATAACGTTATGTAGCATTACGATATAATGTATAACGATATATAGAATTACGTTATAACGTATAACGTTATGTAGGATTACGATATAACGTATAAAGTTATGTAGCATTACGATATAACATATAACGTTATGTGGCATTACGTTATAACGTATAACGTTATGTAGCATTACGATATAACGTATAACGTTATATGGTAATACGTTATAACGTATAACGTTATGTAGCATTACGATATAACGTATAACGTTATATAGTATTACGTTATAACGTATAACGTTATATAGTATTACGTTATAACGTATAACGTTATATAGTATTACGTTATAACGTATAACGTTATGTAATATTACGATATAACGTATAACGTTATATGGTAGTACGTTATAACGTATAACGTTATGTAGCATTACGATATAACGTATAACGTTACGTAGCATTACGATATAACGTATAACGTTATATGGTAATACGCTATAACGTATAACGTTATGTAGCATTACGATATAACGTATAACGTTCTGTAGCATTACGATGTTACGTATAACGTTATGTAGCATTACGATATAACGTATAACGTTATGTAGCATTACGATGTAACGTATAACGTTATGTAGCATAACGATATTACGTACAACGTCATGGTATTACGTTATAACGTATGCCGTTATGTAGCATTACGATAAAACGTATAACGTTATGTAGCATTACGATATAACGTATAACGTTATGTAGCATTACGATATAACGTATAACGTTATGTAGCATTAAGATATAACGTATAACGTTATGTAGCATTACGATGTTACGTATAACGTTATGTAGCAATACGATATAACGTATAACGTTATGTAGCATTACGATATAACTTATAACGTTATGTAGCATTACGATATAACGTATAACGTTATATTGCATTACGATATAACGTATAACGTTATATAGTATTACGTTATAACGTATAACGTTATATAGTATTACGTTATAACGTATAACGCTTTGTAGTATTACGTTATAACGTACAACGTTATGTAGTATTACGATATAACGTATAACGTTATATTGTAATACGCTATAACGTATGTCGTTATGTAGCATTACGATAAAACGTATAACGTTATGTAGCATTACGATATAACGTATAACGTTATGTAGCATTACGATATAACGTATAACGTTATGTAGCATTAAGACATAACGTATAACGTTATGTAGCATTACGATATAACGTATAACGTTATGTAGCATTACGATATAACGTATAACGTTATGTAGCATAACGATATTACGTACAACGTCATGGTATTACGTTATAACGTATGCCGTTATGTAGCATTACGATAAAACGTATAACGTTATGTAGCATTACGATATAACGTATAACGTTATGTAGCATTACGATATAACGTATAACGTTATGTAGCATTAAGATATAACGTATAACGTTATGTAGCATTACGATGTTACGTATAACGTTATGTAGCAATACGATATAACGTATAACGTTATGTAGCATTACGATATAACTTATAACGTTATGTAGCATTACGATATAACGTATAACGTTATATTGCATTACGATATAACGTATAACGTTATATAGTATTACGTTATAACGTATAACGTTATATAGTATTACGTTATAACGTATAACGCTTTGTAGTATTACGTTATAACGTACAACGTTATGTAGTATTACGATATAACGTATAACGTTATATTGTAATACGCTATAACGTATGTCGTTATGTAGCATTACGATAAAACGTATAACGTTATGTAGCATTACGATATAACGTATAACGTTATGTAGCATTACGATATAACGTATAACGTTATGTAGCATTAAGACATAACGTATAACGTTATGTAGCATTACGATATAACGTATAACGTTATGTAGCATTACGATATAACGTATAACGTTATGTAGCATTACGATATAACGTATAACATTATATTGCATTACGATATAACGTATAACGTTATGTAGCATTACGATAAAACGTATAACGTTATGTAGCATTACGATATAACGTATAACGTTATGTAGCATTACGATATTTCGTATAACGTTATGTAGCATTAAGACATAACGTATAACGTTATGTAGCATTACGATATAACGTATAACGTTATGTAGCATTACGATATATCGTATAACGTTATGTAGCATTACGATATAACGTTTAACGTTATGTAGCATTACGATATAACGTATAACGTTATGTAGCATTACGATATAACTTATAACGTTATGTAGCATTACGATATAACGTATAACGTTATATTGCATTACGATATAACGTATAACGTTATATGGTAATACGCTATAACGTATGACGTTATGCAGCATTACGATATAACGTGTAACGTTATGTAGCATTACGATGTTACGTATAACGTTATGTAGCATTACGATATAACGTATAACGTTATGTAGCATTACGATGTAACGTATAACGTTATGTAGCATAACGATATAACGTACAACGTCATAGTATTACGTTATAACGTATGACGTTATGTATCATTACGATAAAATGTATAACGTTATGTAGCATTACGATATAACGTATAACGTTATGTAGCATTAAGATATAACGTATAACGTTATGTAGCATTACGATAAAACGTATAACGTTATGTAGTATTACGATATAACGTATAACGTTATGTAGCATTACGATATAACGTATAACGTTATGTAGCATTAAGACATAACGTATAACGTTATGTAGCATTACGATATAACGTTTAACGTTATGTAGCATTACGATATAACGTATAACGTTATGTAGCATTACGATATAACTTATAACGTTATGTAGCATTACGATATAACGTATAACGTTATATTGCATTACGATATAACGTATAACGTTATATGGTAATACGCTATAACGTATGACGTTATGTAGCATTACGATATAACGTATAACGTTATGTAGCATTACGATGTTACGTATAACGTTATGTAGCATTACGATATAACGTATAACGTTATATGGTAATACGTTATAACGTATAACGTTATGTAGCATTACGATATAACGTATAACGTTATATAGTATTACGTTATAACGTATAACGTTATATAGTATTACGTTATAACGTATAACGTTATATAGTATTACGTTATAACGTATAACGTTATGTAGTATTACGTTATAACGTACAACGTTATGTAGTATTACGATATAACGTATAATGTGATATGGTAATACGCTATAACGTATAACGTTATGTAGCATTACGATATACCGTATAACGTTATGAGGCATTACGATGTTACGTATAACGTTATGTAGCATTACGATATAACGTATAACGTTATGTAGCATTACGATGTAACGTATAACGTTATGTAGCATTAAGATATAACGTATAACGTTATGTAGCATTACGATATTACGTATAACGTTATGTAGCATTAAGATATAACGTATAATGTTATGTAGCATTACGATATTACGTATAACGTTATGTAGCATTAAGATATAACGTATAACGTTATGTAGCATTACGATATTACGTATAACGTAATGTAGCATTACGATATAACGTATAACGTTATGTAGCATTACGATATAACGTATAACGTTATGCAGCATTACGATATAACGTATAACGTTATGCAGCATTACGATATAACGTATAACGTTATGTAGCATTACGATATAACGTATAACGTTACGTAGCATTACGATATAACGTATAACGTTATGTAGCATTACGATATAACGTATAACGTTATATAGTATTACGTTATAACGTATAACATTATATAGTAGTACGTTATAACGTATAACGTTATGTAGTATTACGTTATAACGTACAACGTTATGTAGTATTACGATATAACGTATAACGTTATATGGTAATACGCTATAACGTATAACGTTATGTAGCATTACGATATAACGTATAACGTTATGAGGCATTACGATGTTACGTATAACGTTATGTAGCATTACGATATAACGTATAACGTTATGTAGCATTACGATGTAACGTATAACGTTATGTAGCATAACGATATAACGTACAACGTCATAGTATTACGTTATAACGTATGTCGTTATGTAGCATTACGATAAAACGTATAACGTTATATAGCATTACGATATAACGTATAACGTTATGTAGCATTACGATATAACGTTATACGTTATGTAGCATTACGATATAACGTATAACGTTATATAGTATTACGTTATAACGTATAACATTATATAGTAGTACGTTATAACGTATAACGTTATGTAGTATTACGTTATAACGTACAACGTTATGTAGTATTACGATATAACGTATAACGTTATATGGTAATACGCTATAACGTATAACGTTATGTAGCATTACGATATAACGTATAACGTTATGTAGCATTACGATATAACGTATAACGTTATGTAGCATTACGATATAACGTATAACGTTATGTAGCATTACGATATAACGTATAACGTTATGTAGCATTACGATATAACGTATAACGTTATGTAGCATTAGGATATAACTTATAACGTTATGTAGCATTAGGATATAACGTATAACGTTATATTGCATTACGATATAACGTATAACGTTATATAGTATTACGTTATAACGTATAACGTTATATAGTATTATGTTATAACGTATAACGTTATGTAGTATTACGTTATATCGTACAACGTTATGTAGTATTACGATATAACGTATAACGTTATATGGTAATACGCGATAACGTATAACGTTATGTAGCATTACGATGTTACGTATAACGTTATGTAGCATTACGATATAACGTATAACGTTATGTAGCATTACGATGTAACGTATAACGTTATGTAGCATAACGATATAACGTACAACGTCATAGTATTACGTTATAACGTATGTCATTATGTAGCATTACGATAAAACGTATAACGTTATGTAGCATTACGATATAACGTATAACGTTATGTAGCATTAAGATATAACGTATAACGTTATGTAGCATTACGATATTACGTATAACGTTATGTAGCATTACGATATAACGTATAACGTTATGTAGCATTACGATATAACATATAACGTTATGTAGCATTAAGATATAACGTATAACGTTATGTAGCATTACGATATTACGTATAACTTTATGTAGCATTACGATATAACGTATAACGTTATGTAGTATTACGTTATAACGTACAACGTTATGTAGTATTACGATATAACGTATAACGTTATATGGTAATACGTTATAACGTATAACGTTATGTAGCATTACAATATAACGTATAACGTTATGTAGCATTACGATGTTACGTATAACGTTATGTAGCATTACGATATAACCTATAACGTTATGAGGCATTACGATGTTACGTATAACGTTATGTAGCATTACGATATAACGTATAACGTTATGTAGCATTACGATGTAACGTATAACGTTATGTAGCATTAAGATATAACGTATAACGTTATGTAGCATTACGATATTACGTATAACGTTATGTAGCATTAAGATATAACGTATAATGTTATGTAGCATTACGATATTACGTATAACGTTATGTAGCATTAAGATATAACGTATAACGTTATGTAGCATTACGATATTACGTATAACGTAATGTAGCATTACGATATAACGTATAACGTTATGTAGCATTACGATATAACGTATAACGTTATGCAGCATTACGATATAACGTATAACGTTATGCAGCATTACGATATAACGTATAACGTTATGTAGCATTACGATATAACGTATAACGTTACGTAGCATTACGATATAACGTATAACGTTATGTAGCATTACGATATAACGTATAACGTTATATAGTATTACGTTATAACGTATAACATTATATAGTAGTACGTTATAACGTATAACGTTATGTAGTATTACGTTATAACGTACAACGTTATGTAGTATTACGATATAACGTATAACGTTATATGGTAATACGCTATAACGTATAACGTTATGTAGCATTACGATATAACGTATAACGTTATGAGGCATTACGATGTTACGTATAACGTTATGTAGCATTACGATATAACGTATAACGTTATGTAGCATTACGATGTAACGTATAACGTTATGTAGCATAACGATATAACGTACAACGTCATAGTATTACGTTATAACGTATGTCGTTATGTAGCATTACGATAAAACGTATAACGTTATATAGCATTACGATATAACGTATAACGTTATGTAGCATTACGATATAACGTATAACGTTATGTAGCATTACGATATAACGTATAACGTTACGTAGCATTACGATATAACGTATAACGTTATGTAGCATTACGATATAACGTATAACGTTATATAGTATTACGTTATAACGTATAACATTATATAGTAGTACGTTATAACGTATAACGTTATGTAGTATTACGTTATAACGTACAACGTTATGTAGTATTACGATATAACGTATAACGTTATATGGTAATACGCTATAACGTATAACGTTATGTAGCATTACGATATAACGTATAACGTTATGTAGCATTACGATATAACGTATAACGTTATGTAGCATTACGATATAACGTATAACGTTATGTAGCATTACGATATAACGTATAACGTTATGTAGCATTACGATATAACGTATAACGTTATGTAGCATTAGGATATAACTTATAACGTTATGTAGCATTAGGATATAACGTATAACGTTATATTGCATTACGATATAACGTATAACGTTATATAGTATTACGTTATAACGTATAACGTTATATAGTATTATGTTATAACGTATAACGTTATGTAGTATTACGTTATATCGTACAACGTTATGTAGTATTACGATATAACGTATAACGTTATATGGTAATACGCGATAACGTATAACGTTATGTAGCATTACGATGTTACGTATAACGTTATGTAGCATTACGATATAACGTATAACGTTATGTAGCATTACGATGTAACGTATAACGTTATGTAGCATAACGATATAACGTACAACGTCATAGTATTACGTTATAACGTATGTCATTATGTAGCATTACGATAAAACGTATAACGTTATGTAGCATTACGATATAACGTATAACGTTATGTAGCATTAAGATATAACGTATAACGTTATGTAGCATTACGATATTACGTATAACGTTATGTAGCATTACGATATAACGTATAACGTTATGTAGCATTACGATATAACATATAACGTTATGTAGCATTAAGATATAACGTATAACGTTATGTAGCATTACGATATTACGTATAACTTTATGTAGCATTACGATATAACGTATAACGTTATGTAGTATTACGTTATAACGTACAACGTTATGTAGTATTACGATATAACGTATAACGTTATATGGTAATACGTTATAACGTATAACGTTATGTAGCATTACAATATAACGTATAACGTTATGTAGCATTACGATGTTACGTATAACGTTATGTAGCATTACGATATAACCTATAACGTTATGTAGCATTACGATATAACGTATAACGTTATGTAGCATTACGATATAATGTATAACGTTATGTAGCATTAAGATATAACGTACAACATCATGGTATTACGTTATAACGTATATCGTTATGTAGCATTACGATATAACGTATAACGTTATGTAGCATTACGATATAACGTATAACGTTATGTAGCATTACGATATAACTTATAACGTTATGTAGCATTACGATATAACGTATAACGTTATGTAGCATTAGGATATAACTTATAACGTTATGTAGCATTAGGATATAACGTATAACGTTATATTGCATTACGATATAACGTATAACGTTATACAGTATTACGTTATAACGTATAACGTTATATAGTATTATGTTATAACGTATAACGTTATGTAGTATTACGTTATAACGTACAACGTTATGTAGTATTACGATATAACGTATAACGTTATATGGTAATACGCGATAACGTATAACGTTATGTAGCATTACGATGTTACGTATAACGTTATGTAGCATTACGATATAACGTATAACGTTATGTAGCATTACGATGTAACGTATAACGTTATGTAGCATAACGATATAACGTATAACGTTATATTGCATTACGATGTTACGTATGACGTTATGTAGCATTACGATATAACGTATAACGTTATGTAGCATAACGATATAACGTAAAACGTCATAGTATTACGTTATAACGTATGTCGTTATGTAGCATTACGATAAAACGTATAACGTTATGTAGCATTACGATATAACGTATAACGTTATGTAGCATTAAGATATAACGTATAACGTTATGTAGCATTACGATATAACGTATAACGTTATGTAGCATTACGATATAACGTATAACGTTATGTAGCATTACGATATAACGTATAACGTTATGTAGCATTACGATATAACATATAACGTTATGTAGCATTAAGATATAACGTATAAGGTTATGTAGCATTACGATGTTACGTATAACGTTATGTAGCATTACGATATAACGTATAACGTTATGTAGCATTACGATATAACGTTTGACGTTATGTAGCATTACGATATAACTTATAACGTTATGTAGCATTACGATATAACGTATAACGTTATATTGCATTACGATGTTACGTATGACGTTATGTAGCATTACGATATAACGTATAACGTTATGTAGCATAACGATATAACGTAAAACGTCATAGTATTACGTTATAACGTATGTCGTTATGTAGCATTACGATAAAACGTATAACGTTATGTAGCATTACGATATAACGTATAACGTTATGTAGCATTAAGATATAACGTATAACGTTATGTAGCATTACGATATAACGTGTAACGTTATGTAGCATTACGATATAACGTATAACGTTATGTAGCATTACGATATAACGTATAACGTTATGTAGCATTACGATATAACATATAACGTTATGTAGCATTAAGATATAACGTATAACGTTATGTAGCATTACGATATTACGTATAACTTTATGTAGCATTACGATATAACGTATAACGTTATGTAGTATTACGTTATAACGTACAACGTTATGTAGTATTACGATATAACGTATAACGTTATATGGTAATACGTTATAACGTATAACGTTATGTAGCATTACAATATAACGTATAACGTTATGTAGCATTACGATGTTACGTATAACGTTATGTAGCATTACGATATAACCTATAACGTTATGTAGCATTACGATATAACGTATAACGTTATGTAGCATTACGATATAACGTATAACGTTATGTAGCATTAAGATATAACGTACAACATCATGGTATTACGTTATAACGTATATCGTTATGTAGCATTACGATATAACGTATAACGTTATGTAGCATTACGATATAACGTATAACGTTATGTAGCATTACGATATAACGTATAACGTTATGTAGCATTACGATATAACGTATAACGTTATGTAGCATTAGGATATAACTTATAACGTTATGTAGCATTAGGATATAACGTATAACGTTATATTGCATTACGATATAACGTATAACGTTATATAGTATTACGTTATAACGTATAACGTTATATAGTATTATGTTATAACGTATAACGTTATGTAGTATTACGTTATAACGTACAACGTTATGTAGTATTACGATATAACGTATAACGTTATATGGTAATACGCGATAACGTACAACGTTATGTAGCATTACGATGTTACGTATAACGTTATGTAGCATTACGATATAACGTATAACGTTATGTAGCATTACGATGTAACGTATAACGTTATGTAGCATAACGATATAACGTTCAACGTCATAGTATTACGTTATAACGTATGTCATTATGTAGCATTACGATAAAACGTATAACGTTATGTAGCATTACGATATAACGTATAATGTTATGTAGCATTAAGATATAACGTATAACGTTATGTAGCATTACGATATTACGTATAACGTTATGTAGCATTACGATATAACGTATAACGTTATGTAGCATTACGATATAACATATAACGTTATGTAGCATTAAGATATAACGTATAACGTTATGTAGCATTACGATATTACGTATAACTTTATGTAGCATTACGATATAACGTATAACGTTATGTAGTATTACGTTATAACGTACAACGTTATGTAGTATTACGATATAACGTATAACGTTATATGGTAATACGTTATAACGTATAACGTTATGTAGCATTACAATATAACGTATAACGTTATGTAGCATTACGATGTTACGTATAACGTTATGTAGCATTACGATATAACCTATAACGTTATGTAGCATTACGATATAACGTATAACGTTATGTAGCATTACGATATAATGTATAACGTTATGTAGCATTAAGATATAACGTACAACATCATGGTATTACGTTATAACGTATATCGTTATGTAGCATTACGATATAACGTATAACGTTATGTAGCATTACGATATAACGTATAACGTTATGTAGCATTACGATATAACGTATAACGTTATGTAGCATTACGATATAACGTATAACGTTATGTAGCATTAGGATATAACTTATAACGTTATGTAGCATTAGGATATAACGTATAACGTTATATTGCATTACGATATAACGTATAACGTTATATAGTATTACGTTATAACGTATAACGTTATATAGTATTATGTTATAACGTATAACGTTATGTAGTATTACGTTATAACGTACAACGTTATGTAGTATTACGATATAACGTATAACGTTATATGGTAATACGCGATAACGTATAACGTTATGTAGCATTACGATGTTACGTATAACGTTATGTAGCATTACGATATAACGTATAACGTTATGTAGCATTACGATGTAACGTATAACGTTATGTAGCATAACGATATAACGTACAACGTCATAGTATTACGTTATAACGTATGTCATTATGTAGCATTACGATAAAACGTATAACGTTATGTAGCATTACGATATAACGTATAACGTTATGTAGCATTAAGATATAACGTATAACGTTATGTAGCATTACGATATTACGTATAACGTTATGTAGCATTACGATATAACGTATAACGTTATGTAGTATTACGTTATAACGTACAACGTTATGTAGTATTACGATATAACGTATAACGTTATATGGTAATACGTTATAACGTATAACGTTATGTAGCATTACAATATAACGTATAACGTTATGTAGCATTACGATGTTACGTATAACGTTATGTAGCATTACGATATAACCTATAACGTTATGTAGCATTACGATATAACGTATGACGTTATGTAGCATTACGATATAACGTATAACGTTATGTAGCATTACGATATAACATATAATGTTATATAGCATTAAGATATAACGTATAACGTTATGTAGCATTACGATATTACGTATAACGTTATGTAGCATTAAGATATAACGTATAACGTTATGTAGCATTACGATATTACGTATAACGTTATGTAGCATTACGATATAACGTATAACGTTATGTAGCATTACGATATAACCTATAACGTTATGTAGCATTTCGATATAACGTATAACGTTATGTAGCATTACGATATAACGTATAACGTTATGTAGCATTACGATATTACGTATAACGTTATGTAGCATTACGATGTAACGTATAACGTTATGTAGCATAACGATATAACGTACAACGTCATAGTATTACGTTATAACGTATGTCATTATGTAGCATTACGATAAAACGTATAACGTTATGTAGCATTACGATATAACGTATAACGTTATGTAGCATTAAGATATAACGTATAACGTTATGTAGCATTACGATATAACGTATAACGTTATGTAGCATTAAGATATAACGTATAATGTTATGTAGCATTACGATATTACGTATAACGTTATGTAGCATTAAGATATAAAGTATAACGTTATGTAGCATTACGATGTTACGTATAACGTTATGTAGCATTACGATATAACGTATAACGTTATGTAGCATTACGATGTAACGTATTACGTTATGTAGCATAACGATATAACGTACAACGTCATAGTATTACGTTATAACGTATGTCATTATGTAGCATTACGATAAAACGTATAACGTTATGTAGCATTACGATATAACGTATAACGTTATGTAGCATTAAGATATAACGTATAACGTTATGTAGCATTACGATATAACGTATAACGTTATGTAGCATTAAGATATAACGTATAATGTTATGTAGCATTACGATATTACGTATAACGTTATGTAGCATTACGATATAACGTATAACGTTATGTAGCATTACGATATAACGCATAACGTTATGTAGCGTTACGATATAACGTATAACGTTATGTAGCATTACGATATAACGTATAACGTTATGTAGCATTACGATGTTACGTATAACGTTATGTAGCATTACGATATAACGTATAACGTTATGTAGCATTACGATGTAACGTATAACGTTATGTAGCATAACGATATAACGTACAACGTCATAGTATTACGTTATAACGTATGTCATTATGTAGCATTACGATAAAACGTATAACGTTATGTAGCATTACGATATAACGTATAACGTTATGTAGCATTAAGATATAACGTATAACGTTATGTAGCATTACGATATAACGTATAACGTTATGTAGCATTAAGATATTACGTATAACGTTATGTAGCATTACGGTATAACGTATAACGATATGTAGCATTACGATATAACGTATAACGTTATGTAGCATTACGATATAACGCATAACGTTATGTAGCGTTACGATATAACGTATAACGTTATGTAGCATTACGATATAACGTAAACGTTATATGGTAATACGTTATAACGTATAACGTTATGTAGCATTACGATATAACGTATAACGTTATGTAGCATTACGATGTTACGTATAACGTTATGTAGCATTACGATATAACGTATAACGTTATGTAGCATTACGATGTAACGTATAACGTTATGTAGCATAACGATATAACGTACAAGGTCATAGTATTACGTTATAACGTATATCGTTATGTAGCATTACGATATAACGTATAACGTTATGTAGCATTACGATATAACGTATAACGTTATGTAGCATTACGATATAACGCATAACGTTATGTAGCGTTACGATATAACGTATAACGTTATGTAGCATTACGATATAACGTATAACGTTATGTAGCATTACGATGTTACGTATAACGTTATGTAGCATTACGATATAACGTATAACGTTATGTAGCATTACGATGTAACGTATAACGTTATGTAGCATAACGATATAACGTACAACGTCATAGTATTACGTTATAACGTATGTCATTATGTAGCATTACGATATAACGTATAACGTTATGTAGCATTACGATATAACGTATAACGTTATGTAGCATTACGATATAACGTATAACGTTATGTAGCATAACGATATAACGTATAACGTTATGTAGCATTACGATATAACGTATAACGTTATGTAGCATTACGATATAACGTACAACGTTATGTAGCATTACGATATAACGTATAACGTTATGTAGCATTAAGATATATCGTATAACGTTATGTAGCATTACGATATTACGTACAACGTTATGTAGCATTAAGATATAACGTATAACGTTATGTAGCATTACGATATTACGTATAACGTTATGTAGCATTAAGATATAACGTATAACGTTATGTAGCATTTCGATATAACGTATAACGTTATGTAGCATTACGATATAACGTATAACGTTATGTAGCATTACGATATTACGTATAACGTTATGTAGCATTAAGATATAACGTACAACGTCATAGTATTACGTTATAACGTATATCGTTATGTAGCATTACGATATAACGTATAACGTTATGTAGCATTACGATATAACGTATAACGTTATGTAGCATTACGATATAACGTATAACGTTATGTAGCATTACGATATAACGTATAACGTCATGTAGCATAACGATATAACGTATAACGTTATGTAGCATTACGATATTACGTATAACGTTATGTAGCATTACGATAGAACGTATAACGTTATGTAGCATTACGATATAACGTATAACGTTATGTAACATTACGATATAACGTATAACGTTATGTAGCATTACGATATTACGTATAACGTTATGTAGCATTAAGATATAACGTATAACGTTATGTAGCATTACGATATTACGTATAACGTTATGTAGCATTACGATATAACGTATAACGTTATGTAGCATTACGATATAACGTATAACGTTATGTAGCATTACGATATAACGTATAACGTTATGTAGCATAACGATATAACGTATAACGTTATGTAGCATTACGATATAACGTATAACGTTATGTAGCATTACGATATAACGTATAACGTTATGTAGCATTACGATATAACGTATAACGTTATGTAGCATTAAGATATAACGTATAACGTTATGTAGCATTACGATATTACGTACAACGTTATGTAGCATTAAGATATAACGTATAACGTTATGTAGCATTACGATATTACGTATAACGTTATGTAGCATTAAGATATAACGTATAACGTTATGTAGCATTACGATATTACGTACAACGTTATGTAGCATTAAGATATAACGTATAACGTTATGTAGCATTACGATATTTCGTATAACGTTATGAGGCATTACGATATAACGTATAACGTTATGTAGCATTACGATATAACGTATAACGTTATGTAGCATTACGATATAACGTATAACGTTATGTAGCATTACGATATATCGTATAACGTTATGTAGCATTACGATATTACGTATGACGTTATGTAGCATTACGATATAACATATAACGATATGTGGCATTACGTTATAACGAATAACGTTATGTGGCATTACGTTATAACGAATAACGTTATGTAGCATTACGATATAACGTATAACGTTATATGGCAATACGCTATAACGTATAACGTTATGTAGCATTACGATATAACGTATAACGTTATATAGTATTACGTTATAACGAATAACGTTATGTAGCATTACGATATAACGTATAACGTTATATGGCAATACGTTATAACGTATAACGTTATGTAGCATTACGATATAACGTATAACGTTATATATTATTACGTTATAACGTATAACGTTATGTAGCATTACGATATAAAGTATAACGTTATGTAGCATTACGATATAAAGTATAACGTTGTGTAGCATTACGATATAACGTATAACGTTATATGGTAATACGTCATAACGTATAACGTTATGTACCATTACGATATAACGTATAACGTTATGTAGCATTACGATATAACGTATAACGTTATGTAGCATTAAGATATAACGTATAACGTTATGTAGCATTATGATATAACGTATAATGTTATGTAGCATTAAGATATAACGTATAATGTTATGTAGCATTACGATATTACGTATAACGTTATGTAGCATTAAGATATAACGTATAACGTTATGTAGCATTACGATATAACGTATAACGTTATGTAGCATTACGATATAACGTATAACGTTATGTAGCATTACGATATAACGTATAACGTTATGTAGCATTACGATATAACGTGTATCGTTATGTAGCATTACGATATAACGTATAACGTTATGTAGCATTACGATATAAGGAATAACGTTATGTAGCATTACGATGTAACGTATAACGTTATGTAGTATAACGATATAACGTACAACGTCATAGTATTACGTTATAACGTATATCGTTATGTAGCATTACGATATAACGTATAACGTTATGTAGTATTACGATATAACGTATAACGTTATGTAGCATTACGATATAACGTATAACGTTATGTAGCATTAAGATATAACGTATTACGTTATGTAGCATTACGATATTACGTATGACGTTATGTAGCCTTACGATATAACATATAACGTTATGTGGCATTACGTTATAACGAATAACGTTATGTGGCATTACGTTATAACGAATAACGTTATGTAGCATTACGATATAACGTATAACGTGATATGGCAATACGTTATAACGTATAACGTTTTGTAGCATTACGATATAACGTATAACGTTATATAGTATTACGTTATAACGAATAACGTTATGTAGCATTACGATATAACGTATAACGTTATATGGCAATACGTTATAACGTATAACGTTATGTAGCATTACGATATAACGTATAACGTTATATAGTATTACGTTATAACGTATAACGTTATGTAGCATTACGATATAAAGTATAACGTTATGTAGCATTACGATATAAAGTATAACGTTGTGTAGCATTACGATATAACGTATAACGTTATATGGTAATACGTCATAACGTATAACGTTATGTACCATTACGATATAACGTATAACGTTACGTAGTGTTACGTTATAACGTATATCGTTATGTAGCATTACGACATAACGTATAACGTTATGTAGCATTACGATATAACGTATAACGTTATGTAGCATTACGATATAACGTATAACGTTATGTAGCATTAAGATATAACGTATAATGTTATGTAGCATTACGATATTACGTATAACGTTATGTAGCATTAAGATGTAACGTATAACTATATGTAGCATTACGATATAACGTACAACGTTATGTAGTATTACGATATAACGTATAACGTTATGTAGCATTACGATATAACGTATAACGTTATGTAGCATTAAGATATAACGTATAACGTTATGTAGCATTACGATATAACGTATAACGTTATGTAGCATTAAGATATAACGTATAATGTTATGTAGCATTACGATATTACGTATAACGTTATGTAGCATTAAGATATAACGTATAACGTTATGTAGCATTACGATATAACGTATAACGTTATGTAGCATTACGATATAACGTATAACGTTATGTAGCATTACGATATAACGTATAACGTTATGTAGCATTACGATATAGCGTATAACGTTATGTAGCATTACGATATAACGTATAACGTTATGTAGCATTACGATATAACTTATAACGTTATGTAGCATTACGATATAACGTATAACGTTATGTAGCATTTAGATATAACGTATAATGTTATGTAGCATTACGATATAACGTATAACGTTATGTAGCATTAAGATATAACGTATAACGTTATGTAGCATTACGATATAACGTATAACGTTATATAGTATTACGTTATAACGTATAACGTTATGTAGCATTACGATATAAAGTATAACGTTATGTAGCATTACGATATAAAGTATAACGTTATGTAGTATTACGATATAACGTACAACGTTATATGGTAATACGTTATAACGTATAACGTTATGTAGCATTACGATATAACGTATAACGTTATGTAGCATTACGATATAACGTATAACGTTATGTAGCATTACGATATAACGTATAACGTTATGTAGCATTAAGATATAACGTATAATGTTATGTAGCATTACGATATTACGTATAACGTTATGTAGCATTAAGATATAACGTATAACTATATGTAGCATTACGATATAACGTACAACGTTATGTAGTATTACGATATAACGTATAACGTTATGTAGCATTACGATATAACGTATAACGTTATGTAGCATTAAGATATAACGTATAACGTTATGTAGCATTACGATATAACGTATAACGTTATGTAGCATTAAGATATAACGTATAATGTTATGTAGCATTACGATATTACGTATAACGTTATGTAGCATTAAGATATAACGTATAACGTTATGTAGCATTACGATATAACGTATAACGTTATGTAGCATTACGATATAACGTATAACGTTATGTAGAATTACGATATAACGTATAACGTTATGTAGCATTACGATATAGCGTATAACGTTATGTAGCATTACGATATAACGTATAACGTTATGTAGCATTTAGATATAACGTATAATGTTATGTAGCATTACGATATTATGTATAACGTTATGTAGCATTAAGATATAACGTATAACGTTATGTAGCATTACGATATTACGTATAACGTTATGTAGCATTACGATATAACGTATAACGTTATGTAGCATTACGATGTAACGTATATCGTTATGTAGCATAACGATATAACGTACAACGTCATAGTATTACGTTATAACTTATATCGTTATGTAGCATTACGATATAACGTATAACGTTATGTAGTATTACGATATAACGTATAACGTTATGTAGCATTACGATATAACGTATAACGTTATGTAGCATTAAGATATAACGTATAACGTTATGTAGCATTACGATATAACGTATAACGTTATGTAGCATTACGATATAACGTATAACGTTATGTATCATTACGATATAACGTATAACGTTATGTAGCATTACGATATAACGTATAACGTTATGTAGCATTACGATATAACGTATAACGTTATGTAGCATTACGATATAAGGAATAACGATATGTAGCATTACGATATAACGTATAACGTTATGTAGCATTACGATATAACGTATAAAGTTATGTAACATTACGATATAACGTATAACGTTATGTAGCATTACGATATAACGTATAACGTTATGTAGCATTACGATATAACGTATAACGTTATGTAGCATTACGATATAACGTATAACGTTATGTAGCATTGCGATAAAACGTATAACGTTATGTAGCATTACGATATAACGTATAACGTTATGTAGCATTAAGATATAACGTATAACGTTATGTAGCATTACGATGTTACGTATAACGTTATGTAGCATTACGTTATAACGTATAACGTTATGTAGCATTACGATACAACGTATAACGTTATGTAGCATTACGATATAACGTATAACGTTATGTAGCATTACGATATAACTTATAACGTTATGTAGCATTACGATATAACGTATAACGTTATATTGCATTACGATATAACGTATAACGTTATATAGTATTACGTTATATCGTATAACGTTATATAGTATTATGTTATAACGTATAACGGTATATAGTAGTACGTTATAACGTATAACGTTATGTAGTATTACGTTATAACGTACAACGTTATGTAGTATTACGATGTAACGTATAACGTTATGTAGCATAACGATATAACGTACAACGTCATAGTATTACGTTATAACGTATATCGTTATGTAGCATTACGATATAACGTATAACGTTATGTAGCATTACGATATAACGTATAACGTTATGTAGCATTACGATATAACGTATAACGTTATGTAGCATTAAGATATAACATATAACGTTATGTAGCATTACGATGTTACGTATAACGTTATGTAGCATTACGATAAAACGTATAACGTTATGTAGCATTACGATATTACGTATAACGTTATGTAGCATTACGATATTACGTATAACGTTATGTAGCATTTCGATATAACGTATAACGTTATGTAGCATTACGATATAACCTATAACGTTATGTAGCATTTCGATATAACGTATAACGTTATGTAGCATTACGATATAACGTATAACGTTATGTAGCATTACGATGTTACGTATAGCGTTATGTAGCATTAAGATATAACGTACAACGTCATAGTATTACGTTATAACGTATATCGTTATGTAGCATTACGATATAACGTATAACGTTATGTAGCATTACGATATAACGTATAACGTTATGTAGCATTAAGATATAACGTATAACGTTATGTAGCATTACGATATTACGTATAACGCTATGTAGCATTACGATATAACTTATAACGTTATGTAACATTACGATATAACGTATAACGTTATATTGCATTACGATATAACGTATAACGTTATGTAGTATTACGTTATAACGTACAACGTTATGTAGTATTACGATATAACGTATAACGTTATATGGTAATACGTTGTAACGTATAACGTTATGTAGCATTACGATATAACGTATAACGTTATGTAGCAATACGATAAAACGTATAACGTTATGTAGCATTACGATATTACGTATAACGTTATGTAGCATTACGATATAACGTATAACGTTATGTAGCATTACGATATAACCTATAACGTTATGTAGCATTTCGATATAACGTATAACGTTATGTAGCATTACGATATAACGTATAACGTTATGTAGCATTACGATATTACGTATAACGTTATGTAGCATTAAGATATAACGTACAACGTCATAGTATTACGATGTAACGTATAACGTTATGTAGCATTACGATATAACGTATAACGTTATGTAGCATTAAGATATAACGTATAACGTTATGTAGCATTACGATATTACGTATAACGTTATGTAGCATTAAGATATAACGTATAACGTTATGTAGCATTATGATATTACGTCTAACGTTATGTAGCATTACGATATAACGTATAACGTTATGTAGCATTACGATATAACGTATAACGTTATGTAGCATTACGATATAACGTATAACGTTATGTAGTATTACGTTATAACGTATAACGTTATGTTGTATTACGTTATAACGTATAACGATATGTAGCATTACGATATAACGTATAACGGGATACGGTAATACGTTATAACGTATAACGTTATGTAGCATTACGATGTATCGTATAGCGTTATGTAGCATTACGATAAAACGTATAACGATATGTAGCATTACGATGTAACGTATAACGTTATGTAGCATACCGATATAACGCACAACGTCATAGTATTACGTTATAAAGTATATCGTTATGTAGCATTACGATATAACGTATAACGTTATGTAGCATTACGATATAACGTATAACGTTATGTAGCAATACGATATAACGTATAACGTTATGTAGCATTACGATATAACGTATAACGTTATGTAGCATTACGATGTAACGTATAACGTTATGTAGCATTACGATATAACGTATAACGTTATGTAGCATTAAGATATAACGTATAACGTTATGTAGCATTACGATATAACGTATAACGTTATGTAGCATTAAGATATAACGTATAACGTTATGTAGCATTATGATATTACGTATAACGTTATGTAGCATTACGATATAACGTATAACGTTATGTAGCATTACGATATAACGTATAACGTTATGTAGCATTACGATATAACGTATAACGTTATGTAGCATTACGATATAACGTATAACGTTATGTAGCATTACGATATAACGTATAACGTTATGTATCATTACGATATAACGTATAACGTTATGTAGTATTACGTTACAACGTATAACGTTATGTAGTATTACGTTATAACGTATAACGATATGTAGCATTACGATATAACGTATAACGGGATATGGTAATACGTTATAACGTATAACGTAATGTAGCATTACGATGTATCGTATAGCGTTATGTAGCATTACGATAAAACGTATAACGATATGTAGCATTACGATGTAACGTATAACGTTATGTAGCATAACGATATAACGCACAAGGTCACAGTATCACGTTATAAAGTATATCGTTATGTAGCATTACGATATAACGTATAACGTTATGTAGCATTACGATATAACGTATAACGTTATGTAGCATTACGATATAACGTATAACGTTATGTAGCAATACGATATAAAGTATAACGTTATGTAGCATTACGATATAACGTATAACGTTATGTAGCATTACGATGTAACGTATAACGTTATGTAGCATTACGATATAACGTATAACGTTATGTAGCATTAAGATATAACGTATAACGTTATGTAGCATTACGATATTACGTATAACGTTATGTAGCATTAAGATATAACGTATAACGATATGTAGCATTACGATATTACGTATAACGTTATGTAGCATTACGATATAACGTATAACGTTATGTAGCATTACGATATAACGTATAACGTTATGTAGCATTACGATATAACGTATAACGTTATGTAGTATTACGTTATATCGTATAACGATATGTAGCATTACGATATAACGTATAACGGGATATGGTAATACGTTATAACGTATAACGTTATGTAGCATTACGATGTATCGTATAGCGTTATGTAGCATTACGATAAAACGTATAACGATATGTAGCATTACGATGTAACGTATAACGTTATGTAGCATAACGATATAACGCACAACGTCATAGTATTACGTTATAAAGTATATCGTTATGTAGCATTACGATATAACGTATAACGTTATGTAGCATTACGATATAACGTATAACGATATGTAGCAATACGATATAACGTATAACGTTATGTAGCATTACGATATAACGTATAACGTTATGTAGCATTACGATATATCGTATAACGATATGTAGCATTACGATATAAAGTATAACGTTATGTAGCATTACGATATAACGTATAACGTTATATGGTAACACGTTATAACGTATAACGTTATGTACCATTACGATATAACGTATAACGTTATGTAGTATTACGATATAACGTATAACGTAATGTAGGATTACGATGTAACGTATAACGTTATGTAGCATAACGATATAACGTACAACGTCATAGTATTACGTTATAACGTACATCGTTATGTAGCATTACGATTTAACGTATAACGTTATGTAGCATTACGATATAACGTATAACGATATGTAGCATTACGATATAACGTATAACGTTATGTAGCATTAAGATATAACGTATAACGTTATGTAGCATTACGATATTATGTATAACATTATGTAGCATTAAGATATAACGTATAACGTTATGTAGCATTACGATATAACGTATAACGTTATGTAGCATTACGATATTACGTATAACGTTATGTAGCATTAACATATAACGTACAACGGCATAGTATTACGTTATAACGTATATCGTTATGTAGCATTACGATATAACGTATAACGTTATGTAGCATTGCGATATAACGTATAACGTTATGTAGCATTACGATATAACGTATAACGTTATGTAGCATTAAGATATAACGTATAACGTTATGTAGCATTACGATATTACGTATAACGTTATGTAGCATTAAGATATAACGTATACCGTTATGTAGCATTACGATATAACGTATAACGATATGTAGCATTACGATATAACGTATAACGTTATGTAGCATTACGATATAACGTTTAACGTTATGTAGCATTACGATATAACGTATAACGTTATGTAGCATTACGATATAACGTATAACGTTATGTAGCATTACGATATAACGTACAACGTTATGTAGCATTACGATATAACGTATAACGTTATGTAGCATTACGATATAACGTATAACGTTATGTAGCATTACGATATAACGTATAACGTTATGTAGCATTACGATAAAACGTATAACGTTATGTAGCATTACGATAAAACGTATAACGTTATGTAGCATTACGATTTAACGTATAACGTTATATGGTAATACGTTATAACGAATAACGTTATGTAGCATTACGATATAACGTATAACGTTATGTAGCATTACGATATAACGTATAACGTTATGTAGCATTACGATGTAACGTAGAACGTTATATAGTATTACGTTATAACGTATAACGTTATGTAGTAGTTCGATATAACGCATAACGTTATATGGTAATACGTTATAACGTATAACGTTATGTAGCATTAAGATATAACGTATAACGTTATGTAGCATTACGATATTACGTATAACGTTATGTAGCATTAAGATATAACGTACAACGTCATAGTATTACGTTATAACGTATATCGTTGTGTAGCATTACGATATAACGTATAACGTTATGTAGTATTACGTTATAACGTATAACGTTATGTAGTATTACGTTATAACGTATAACGATATGTAGCATTACGATATAACGTATAACGGGATATGGTAATACGTTATAACGTATAACGTTATGTAGCATTACGATATAACGTATAACGTTATGTAGCATTACGATATAACGTATAACGTTATGTAGCATTAAGATATAACGTATAACGTTATGTAGCATTACGATATTACGTATAACGTTATGTAGCATTAAGATATAACGTATAACGTTATGTAGCATTACGATATAACGTATAACGTTATGTAGCATTACGATATTACGTATAACGATATGTAGCATTAAGATATAACGTATGACGTTATGTAGCATTACGATATAACGTATAACGTTATGTAGCATTACGATGTAACGTATAATGTTATATAGTATTACGTTATAACGTATAACGTTATGTAGTATTTCGATATAACGCATAACGTTATGTAGCATAACTATATAACGTATAACGTTATGTAGCATTACGATATAACGTATAACGTTATGTAGCATTACGATATTACGTATAACGTTATGTAGCATTAAGATATAACGTATAACGTTATGTAGCATTACGATATAACGTATAACGTTATGTAGCATTACGATATAACGTATAACGTTATGTAGCATTACGATATAACGTATAACGTTATGTAGCATTACGATATAACGTATAACGTTATGTAGCATTACGATATAACGTATAACGTTATATGGTAATACGTTATAACGTATAACGTTATGTAGCATTACGATATAACGTATAACGTTATGTAGCATTACGATATAACGTATAACGTTATGTAGCATTACGATATAACGTATAACGTTATGTAGCATTACGATATAACGTATAACGTTATGTAGCATTACGATATAACGTATAACGTTATGTAGCGTTACGATATAACGTATAACGTTATGTAGCATTACGATATAACGTATAACGTTATATGGTAATACGTTATAACGTATAAAGTTATGTAGCATTACGATATAACGTATAACGTTACGTAGCATTACGATATAACGTATAACGTTATGTAGCATTACGATATAACGTATGACGTTATGTAGCATTACGATATAACGTATAACGTTATGTAGCATTACGATGTAACGTATAACGTTATATAGTATTACGTTATAACGTATAACGTTATGTAGTATTTCGATATAACGCATAACGTTATGTAGCATAACTATATAACGTATAACGTTATGTAGCATTACGATATAACGTATAACGTTATATAGTATTACGTTATAACGTATAACGTTATGTAGTATTACGATATAACGTATAACGTTATATGGTAATACGTTATAACGTATAAAGTTATGTAGCATTACGATATAACGTATAACGTTACGTAGCATTACGATATAACGTATAACGTTATGTAGCATTACGATATAACGTATAACGTTATGTAGCATTACGATATAACGTATAACGTTATGTAGCATTACGATATAACGTATAACGTTATGTAGCATTACGATATAACGTATAACGTTATGTAGCATTACGATATAACGTATAACGTTATATAGTATTACGTTATAACGTATAACGTTATGTAGTATTACGTTATAACGTATAAAGTTATGTAGCATTACGATATAACGTATAACGTTACGTAGCATTACGATATAACGTATAACGTTATGTAGCATTACGATATAACGTATAACGTTATGTAGCATTACGATATTACGTATAACGTTATGTAGCATTAAGATATAACGTATAACGTTATGTAGCATTACGATATAACGTATAACGTTATGTAGCATTACGATATAACGTATAACGTTATGTAGCATTACGATATTACGTATAACGTTATGTAGCATTAAGATATAACGTATAACGTTATGTAGCATTACGATATAACGTATAACGTTATGTAGCATTACGATATAACGTATAACGTTATGTAGCATTACGATATAACGTATAACGTTATGTAGCATTACGATATAACGTATAACGTTATGTAGCATTACGATATAACGTATAACGTTATGTAGCATTACGATATAACGTATAACGTTATGTAGCATTACGATATAACGTATAACGTTATATGGTAATACGTTATAACGTATAAAGTTATGTAGCATTACGATATAACGTATAACGTTACGTAGCATTACGATATAACGTATAACGTTATGTAGCATTACGATATAACGTATGACGTTATGTAGCATTACGATATAACGTATAACGTTATGTAGCATTACGATGTAACGTATAACGTTATATAGTATTACGTTATAACGTATAACGTTATGTAGTATTTCGATATAACGCATAACGTTATGTAGCATAACTATATAACGTATAACGTTATGTAGCATTACGATATAACGTATAACGTTATATAGTATTACGTTATAACGTATAACGTTATGTAGTATTACGATATAACGTATAACGTTATATGGTAATACGTTATAACGTATAAAGTTATGTAGCATTACGATATATCGTATAACGTTACGTAGCATTACGATATAACGTATAACGTTATGTAGCATTACGATATAACGTATAACGTTATGTAGCATTACGATATAACGTATAACGTTATGTAGCATTACGATATAACGTATAACGTTATGTAGCATTACGATATAACGTATAACGTTATGTAGCATTACGATATAACGTATAACGTTATGTAGCATTACGATATAACGTATAACGTTATGTAGCATTACGATATAACGTATAACGTTATGTAGCATTACGATATAACGTATAACGTTATGTAGCATTACGATATAACGTATAACGTTATGTAGCATTACGATATAACGTATAACGTTATGTAGCATTACGATATAACGTATAACGTTATGTAGCATTACGATGTAACGTATAACGTTATATAGTATTACGTTATAACGTATAACGTTATGTAGTATTTCGATATAACGCATAACGTTATGTAGCATAACTATATAACGTATAACGTTATGTAGCATTACGATATAACGTATAACGTTATATAGTATTACGTTATAACGTATAACGTTATGTAGTATTACGATATAACGTATAACGTTATATGGTAATACGTTATAACGTATAAAGTTATGTAGCATTACGATATAACGTATAACGTTACGTAGCATTACGATATAACGTATAACGTTATGTAGCATTACGATATAACGTATAACGTTATGTAGCATTACGATATAACGTATAACGTTATGTAGCATTACGATATAACGTATAACGTTATGTAGCATTACGATATAACGTATAACGTTATGTAGCATTACGATATAACGTATAACGTTATGTAGCATTACGATATAACGTATAACGTTATGTAGCATTACGATATAACGTATAACGTTATGTAGCATTACGATATAACGTATAACGTTATGTAGCATTACGATATAACGTATAACGTTATGTAGCATTACGATATAACGTATAACGTTAAGTAGCATTACGATATAACGTATAACGTTATGTAGCATTACGATATAACGTATAACGTTATGTAGCATTACGATATAACGTATAACGTTATGTAGCATTACGATATAACGTATAACGTTATGTAGCATTACGATATAACGTATAACGTTATGTAGCATTACGATATAACGTATAACGTTATGTAGCATTACGATATAACGTACAACGTTATGTAGCATTACGATATAACGTACAACGTTATGTAGCATTACGATATAACGTATAACGTTATGTAGCATTACGATATAACGTATAACGTTATGTAGCATTACGATATAACGTATAACGTTATGTAGCATTACGATGTAACGTAGAACGTTATATAGTATTACGTTATAACGTATAACGTTATGTAGTATTTCGATATAACGCATAACGTTATATGGTAATACGTTATAACGTATAACGTTATGTAGCATTACGATATAACGTATAACGTTATGTAGCATTACGATATAACGTATAACGTTATATAGTATTACGTTATAACGTATAACGTTATGTAGCATTAAGATATAACGTATAACGTTATGTAGCATTACGATATTACGTATAACGTTATGTAGCATTACGATATAACTTATAACGTTATGTAGCATTACGATATAACGTATAACGTTATATTGCATTACGATATAACGTATAACGTTATGTAGCATTACGATATAACGTATAACGTTATGTAGTATTACGTTATAACGTATAACGTTATGTTGTATTACGTTATAACGTATAACGATATGTAGCATTACGATATAACGTATAACGGGATACGGTAATACGTTATAACGTATAACGTTATGTAGCATTACGATGTATCGTATAGCGTTATGTAGCATTACGATAAAACGTATAACGATATGTAGCATTACGATGTAACGTATAACGTTATGTAGCATACCGATATAACGCACAACGTCATAGTATTACGTTATAAAGTATATCGTTATGTAGCATTACGATATAACGTATAACGTTATGTAGCATTACGATATAACGTATAACGTTATGTAGCAATACGATATAACGTATAACGTTATGTAGCATTACGATATAACGTATAACGTTATGTAGCATTACGATATAACGTATAACGTTATGTAGCATTACGATATAACGTATAACGTTATGTAGCATTACGATATAACGTATAACGTTATGTAGCATTACGATGTAACGTATAACGTTATGTAGCATAACGATATAACGCACAACGTCATAGTATTACGTTATAAAGTATATCGTTATGTAGCATTACGATATAACGTATAACGTTATGTAGCATTACGATATAACGTATAACGATATGTAGCAATACGATATAACGAATAACGTTATGTAGCATTACGATATAACGTATAACGTTATGTAGCATTACGATATATCGTATAACGATATGTAGCATTACGATATAAAGTATAACGTTATGTAGCATTACGATATAACGTATAACGTTATATGGTAATACGTTATAACGTATAACGTTATGTACCATTACGATATAACGTATAACGTTATGTAGTATTACGATATAACGTATAACGTAATGTAGGATTACGATGTAACGTATAACGTTATGTAGCATAACGATATAACGTACAACGTCATAGTATTACGTTATAACGTACATCGTTATGTAGCATTACGATTTAACGTATAACGTTATGTAGCATTACGATATAACGTATAACGATATGTAGCATTACGATATAACGTATAACGTTATGTAGCATTAAGATATAACGTATAACGTTATGTAGCATTACGATATTATGTATAACATTATGTAGCATTAAGATATAACGTATAACGTTATGTAGCATTACGATATAACGTATAACGTTATGTAGCATTACGATATTACGTATAACGTTATGTAGCATTAACATATAACGTACAACGGCATAGTATTACGTTATAACGTATATCGTTATGTAGCATTACGATATAACGTATAACGTTATGTAGCATTGCGATATAACGTATAACGTTATGTAGCATTACGATATAACGTATAACGTTATGTAGCATTAAGATATAACGTATAACGTTATGTAGCATTACGATATTACGTATAACGTTATGTAGCATTAAGATATAACGTATACCGTTATGTAGCATTACGATATAACGTATAACGATATGTAGCATTACGATATAACGTATAACGTTATGTAGCATTACGATATAACGTTTAACGTTATGTAGCATTACGATATAACGTATAACGTTATGTAGCATTACGATATAACGTATAACGTTATGTAGCATTACGATATAACGTACAACGTTATGTAGCATTACGATATAACGTATAACGTTATGTAGCATTACGATATAACGTATAACGTTATGTAGCATTACGATATAACGTATAACGTTATGTAGCATTACGATAAAACGTATAACGTTATGTAGCATTACGATAAAACGTATAACGTTATGTAGCATTACGATTTAACGTATAACGTTATATGGTAATACGTTATAACGAATAACGTTATGTAGCATTACGATATAACGTATAACGTTATGTAGCATTACGATATAACGTATAACGTTATGTAGCATTACGATGTAACGTAGAACGTTATATAGTATTACGTTATAACGTATAACGTTATGTAGTAGTTCGATATAACGCATAACGTTATATGGTAATACGTTATAACGTATAACGTTATGTAGCATTAAGATATAACGTATAACGTTATGTAGCATTACGATATTACGTATAACGTTATGTAGCATTAAGATATAACGTACAACGTCATAGTATTACGTTATAACGTATATCGTTGTGTAGCATTACGATATAACGTATAACGTTATGTAGTATTACGTTATAACGTATAACGTTATGTAGTATTACGTTATAACGTATAACGATATGTAGCATTACGATATAACGTATAACGGGATATGGTAATACGTTATAACGTATAACGTTATGTAGCATTACGATATAACGTATAACGTTATGTAGCATTACGATATAACGTATAACGTTATGTAGCATTAAGATATAACGTATAACGTTATGTAGCATTACGATATTACGTATAACGTTATGTAGCATTAAGATATAACGTATAACGTTATGTAGCATTACGATATAACGTATAACGTTATGTAGCATTACGATATTACGTATAACGATATGTAGCATTAAGATATAACGTATGACGTTATGTAGCATTACGATATAACGTATAACGTTATGTAGCATTACGATGTAACGTATAATGTTATATAGTATTACGTTATAACGTATAACGTTATGTAGTATTTCGATATAACGCATAACGTTATGTAGCATAACTATATAACGTATAACGTTATGTAGCATTACGATATAACGTATAACGTTATGTAGCATTACGATATTACGTATAACGTTATGTAGCATTAAGATATAACGTATAACGTTATGTAGCATTACGATATAACGTATAACGTTATGTAGCATTACGATATAACGTATAACGTTATGTAGCATTACGATATAACGTATAACGTTATGTAGCATTACGATATAACGTATAACGTTATGTAGCATTACGATATAACGTATAACGTTATATGGTAATACGTTATAACGTATAACGTTATGTAGCATTACGATATAACGTATAACGTTATGTAGCATTACGATATAACGTATAACGTTATGTAGCATTACGATATAACGTATAACGTTATGTAGCATTACGATATAACGTATAACGTTATGTAGCATTACGATATAACGTATAACGTTATGTAGCATTAAGATATAACGTATAACGTTATATGGTAATACGCTATAACGTATGACGTTATGTAGCATTAAGATATAACGTATAACGTTATGTAGCATTACGATATTACGTATAACGTTATGTAGCATTACGATATAACGTATAACGTTATGTAGCATTACGATATAACGTATAACGTTATGTAGTATTACGTTATATCGTATAACGATATGTAGCATTACGATATAACGTATAACGGGGTATGGTAATACGTTATAACGTATAACGTTATGTAGCATTACGATGTATCGTATAGCGTTATGTAGCATTACGATAAAACGTATAACGATATGTAGCATTACGATGTAACGTATAACGTTATGTAGCATAACGATATAACGCACAACGTCATAGTATTACGTTATAAAGTATATCGTTATGTAGCATTACGATATAACGTATAACGTTATGTAGCATTACGATATAACGTATAACGATATGTAGCAATACGATATAACGTATAACGTTATGTAGCATTACGATATAACGTATAACGTTATGTAGCATTACGATATATCGTATAACGATATGTAGCATTACGATATAAAGTATAACGTTATGTAGCATTACGATATAACGTATAACGTTATATGGTAATACGTTATAACGTATAACGTTATGTACCATTACGATATAACGTATAACGTTATGTAGTATTACGATATAACGTATAACGTAATGTAGGATTACGATGTAACGTATAACGTTATGTAGCATAACGATATAACGTACAACGTCATAGTATTACGTTATAACGTACATCGTTATGTAGCATTACGATTTAACGTATAACGTTATGTAGCATTACGATATAACGTATAACGATATGTAGCATTACGATATAACGTATAACGTTATGTAGCATTAAGATATAACGTATAACGTTATGTAGCATTACGATGTAACGTAGAACGTTATATAGTATTACGTTATAACGTATAACGTTATGTAGTATTTCGATATAACGCATAACGTTATATGGTAATACGTTATAACGTATAACGTTATGTAGCATTACGATATAACGTATATCGTTATGTAGCATTACGATATAACGTATAAGGTTATGTAGCATTACGGTATAACGTATAACGTTATGTAACATTACGATATAACGTATAACGTTATGTAGCATTAAGATATAACGTATAACGTTATGTAGCATTACGATATTACGTATAACGTTATATAGTATTACGTTATAACGTATAACGTTATGTAGTATTTCGATATAACGCATAACGTTATATGGTAATACGTTATAACGTATAACGTTATGTAGCATTACGATATAACGTATAACGTTATGTAGCATTACGATATAACGTATAACGTTATATAGTATTACGTTATAACGTATAACGTTATGTAGCATTAAGATATAACGTATAACGTTATGTAGCATTACGATATTACGTATAACGTTATGTAGCATTACGATATAACTTATAACGTTATGTAGCATTACGATATAAAGTATAACGTTATATTGCATTACGATATAACGTATAACGTTATATAGTATTACGTTATAACGTATAACGTTATATAGTATTACGTTATAACGTATAACGTTATGTAGTATTACGTTATAACGTATAACGTTATGTAGCATTACGATATAACGTATAACGTTATATAGTATTACGTTATAACGTATAACGTTATGTAGCATTAAGATATAACGTATAACGTTATGTAGCATTACGATATTACGTATAACGTTATGTAGCATTACGATATAACTTATAACGTTATGTAGCATTACGATATAAAGTATAACGTTATATTGCATTACGATATAACGTATAACGTTATATAGTATTACGTTATAACGTATAACGTTATATAGTATTACGTTATAACGTATAACGTTATGTAGTATTACGTTATAACGTACCACGTTATGTAGTATTACGATATAACGTATAACGTTATATGGTAATACGTTATAACGTATAACGTTATGTAGCATTACCATATAACGTATATCGTTATGTAGCATTACGATGTTACGTATAACGTTATGTAGCATTACGATATAACGTATAACGTTATGTAGCATTACGATGTAACGTATAACGTTATGTAGCATAACGATATAACGTACAACGTCATAGTATTACGTTATAACGTATATCGTTATGTAGCATTACGATATAACGTATAAGGTTATGTAGCATTACGGTATAACGTATAACGTTATGTAACATTACGATATAACGTATAACGTTATGTAGCATTAAGATATAACGTATAACGTTATGTAGCATTACGATATTACGTATAACGTTATGTAGCATTAAGATATAACGTATAACGTTATGTAGCATTACGATATTACGTATAACGTTATGTAGCATTACGATATAACGTATAACGTTATGTAGCACTACGATATAACGTATAACGTTATGTAGCATTAAGATATAACGTATAACGTTATGTAGCATTACGATATTACGTATAACGTTATGTAGCATTAAGATATAACGTATAACGTTATGTAGCATTACGATATAACGTATAACGTTATGTAGCATTACGATATAACGTATAACGTTATGTAGCATTACGATATAACGCATAACGTTATGTAGCATTACGATGTAACGTAGAACGTTATATAGTATTACGTTATAACGTATAACGTTATGTAGTATTTCGATATAACGCATAACGTTATATGGTAATACGTTATAACGTATAACGTTATGTAGCATTACGATATAACGTATAACGTTATGTAGCATTACGATATAACGTATAACGTTATACAGTATTACGTTATAACGTATAACGTTATGTAGCATTAAGATATAACGTATAACGTTGTGTAGCATTACGATATTACGTATAACGTTATGTAGCATTACGATATTACGTATAACGTTATGTAGCATTACGATATAACTTATAACGTTATGTAGCATTACGATATAACGTATAACGTTATATTGCATTACGATATAACGTATAACGTTATATAGTATTACGTTATGACGTATAACGTTATATAGTATTACGTTTTAACGTATAACGTTATGTAGTATTACGTTATAACGTACCACGATATGTAGTATTACGATATAACGTATAACGTTATATGGTAATACGTTATAACGTATAACGTTATGTAGCATTACCATATAACGTATATCGTTATGTAGCATTACGATGTTACGTATAACGTTATGTAGCATTACGATATAACGTATAACGTTATGTAGCATTACGATGTAACGTATAACGTTATGTAGCATAACGATATAACGTACAACGTCATAGTATTACGTTATAACGTATATCGTTATGTAGCATTACGATATAACGTATAAGGTTATGTAGCATTACGGTATAACGTATAACGTTATGTAACATTACGATATTACGTATAACGTTATGTAGCATTAAGATATAACGTATAACGTTATGTAGCATTGCGATATAACGAATAACGTTATGTAGCATTACGATATTACGTATAACGTTATGTAGCATTACGATATAACGTATAACGTTATGTAGCATTACGATATAGCGTATAACGTTATGTAGCATTAAGATATAACGTATAACGTTATGTAGCATTACGATATTACGTATAACGTTATGTAGCATTAAGATATAACGTATAACGTTATGTAGCATTGCGATATAACATATAACGTTATGTGGCATTACGTTATAACGAATAACGTTATGTGGCATTACGTTATAACGAATGACGTTATGTAGCATTACGATATAGCGTATAACGTTATATGGTAATACGTTATAACGTATAACGTTATGTAGCATTACGATATAACGTATAACGTTATATAGTATTACGTTATAACGTATAACGTTATGTAGTATTACGATATAACGTATAACGTTATATGGTAATACGTTATAACGTATAACGTTATGTAGTATTACGATAAAACGTATAACGTTATATGGTAATATGTTGTAACGTACAACGTTATGTAGCATTACGATATAACGTATAACGTTATGTAGCATTACGATAAAACGTATAACGTTATGTAGCATTACGATATAACGTATAACGTTTTATGGTAATACGTTATAATGTATAACGTTATGTAGCATTACGATATAACGTATGACGTTATGTAGCATTACGATATAACGTATAACGTTATGTAGCATTACGATGTAACGTATAACGTTATATAGTATTACGTTATAACGTATAACGTTATGTAGCATTACGATGTAACGTATAACGTTATATAGTATTACGTTATAACGTATAACGTTATGTAGCATTACGATATAACTTATAACGTTATGTAGCATTACGATGTAACGTATAACGTTATGTAGCATAACGATATAACGTACAACGTCATAGTATTACGTTATAACGTATATCGTTATGTAGCATTACGATATAACGTATAACGTTATGTAGCATTACGATATTACGTATAACGTTATGTGGCATTACGATATAACATATAACGTTATGTGGCATTACGTTATAACGAATAACGTTATGTGGCATTACGTTATAACGAATAACGTTATGTAGCATTACGATATAGCGTATAACGTTATATGGTAATACGTTATAACATATAACGTTATGTAGCATAACGATATAACGTACAACGTCATAGTATTACGTTATAACGTATATCGTTATGTAGCATTACGATATAACGTATAACGTTATGTAGCATTACGATATAACGTATAACGTTATGTAGCATTACGATATAACGTATAACGTTATGTAGCATTAAGATATAACGTATAACGTTATGTAGCATTACGATATTACGTATAACGTTATGTAGCATTACGATATAACGTATAACGTTATATGGTAATACGTTATAACGTATAAAGTTATGTAGCATTACGATATAACGTATAACGTTACATAGTATTACGTTATAACGTATAACGTTATGTAGTATTACGATATAACGTATAACGTTATATGGTAATTCGTTATAACGTATAAAGTTATGTAGCATTACGATATAACGTATAACGTTACGTAGCATTACGATATAACGTATAACGTGATATGGTAATATGTTATAACGTACAACGTTATGTAGCATTACGATATAACGTATAACGTTATGTAGCATTACGATAAAACGTATAACGTTATGTAGCATTACGATATAATTTATAACGTTTTATCGTAATACGTTATAACGTATAACGTTATGTAGCATTACGATATAACGTATGACGTTATGTAGCATTACGATATAACGTATAACGTTATGTAGCATTACGATGTAACGTATAACGTTATATAGTATTACGTTATAACGTATAACGTTATGTAGTATTTCGATATAACGCATAACGTTATATGGTAATACGTTATAACGTATAACGTTATGTAGCATTACGATATAACGTATAACGTTATGTAGCATTACGATATAACGTATAACGTTATATAGTATTACGTTATAACGTATAACGTTATGTAGCATTAAGATATAACGTATAACGTTATGTAACATTACGATATTACGTATAACGTTATGTAGCATTACGATATAACGTATAACGTTATGTAGCATTACGATATAACGTATAACGTTATGTAGCATAACGATATAACGTACAACGTCATAGTATTACGTTATTACGTATATCGTTATGTAGCACTACGATATAACGTATAACGTTATGTAGCACAACGATATAACGTATAACGTTATGTAGCATTACGATATAACGTATAACGTTATGTAGCATTACGATATAACGTATAACGTTATGTAGCATTACGATATAACGTATAACGTTATGTAGCATTACGATATAACGTATAACGTTATGTAGCATTACGATATAACGTATAACGTTATGTAGCATTACGATATAACGTATAACGTTATGTAGCATTACGATATAACGTATAACGTTATGTAGCATTACGACGTTACGTATAACGTTATGTAGCATTACGATATAACGTATAACGTTATGTAGCATTTCGATGTAACGTATAACGTTATATAGTATTACGTTATAACGTATAACGTTATGTAGTATTTCAATATAACGCATAACGTTATATGGTAATACGTTATAACGTATAACGTTATGTAGCATTACGATATAACGTATAACGTTATGTAGCATTACGATATAACGTATAACGTTATATAGTATTACGTTATAACGTATAACGTTATGTAGCATTAAGATATAACGTATAACGTTATGTAGCATTACGATATTACGTATAACGTTATGTAGCATTACGATATAACGTATAACGTTATGTAGCATTACGATATAACGTATAACGTTATGTAGCATAACGATATAACGTACAACGTCATAGTATTACGTTATTACGTATATCGTTATGTAGCACTACGATATAACGTATAACGTTATGTAGCACTACGATATATCGTATAACGTTATGTAGCATTACGATATAACGTATAACGTTATGTAGCATTACGATATATCGTATAACGTTATGTAGAATTACGATATAACGTATAACGTTATGCATCATTACGATATAACGTATAACGTTATGTAACATTACGATATAACGTATAACGTTATATAGTATTACGTTATAACGTATAACGTTACATAGTATTACGTTATAACATATAACGTTATGTAGTATTACGTTATAACGTATAACGTTATGTAGTATTACGATATAACGTACAACGTTATATGGTAATACGTTATAACGTATAACGTTATGTAGCATTACGATATAACGTATAACTTTATGTAGCATTACGATATAACGTATAACGTTATATAGTATTACGTTATAACGTATAACGTTATGTAGCATTAAGATATAACGTATAACGTTATGTAGCATTACGATATTACGTATAACGTTATGTAGCATTACGATATAACGTATAACGTCATGTAGCATTACGATATAACGTATAATGTTATGTAGCATAACGATATAACGTACAACGTCATAGTATTACGTTATTACGTATATCGTTATGTAGCACTACGATATAACGTATAACGTTATGTAGCACTACGATATAACGTATAACGTTATGTAGCATTACGATATAACGTATAACGTTATGTAGCATTACGATATAACGTATAACGTTATGTAGCATTACGATATATCGTATAACGTTATGTAGCATTACGATATAACGTATAACGTTATGCAGCATTACGATATAACGTATAACGTTATGTAACATTACGATATAACGTATAACGTTATATAGTATTACGTTATAACGTATAACGTTACATAGTATTACGTTATAACATATAACGTTATGTAGTATTACGTTATAACGTATAACGTTATGTAGTATTACGATATAACGTACAACGTTATATGGTAATACGTTATAACGTGTAACGTTATGTAGCATTACGATATAACGTATAACGTTATGTAGCATTACGATATAACGTATAACGTTATATAGTATTACGTTATAACGTATAACGTTATGTAGCATTAAGATATAACGTATAACGTTATGTAGCATTACGATATTACGTATAACGTTATGTAGCATTACGATATAACGTATAACGTTATGTAGCATTACGATATAACGTATAACGTTATGTAGCATAACGATATAACGTACAACGTTATGTAGCATAACGATATAACGTACAACGTCATAGTATTACGTTATTACGTATATCGTTATGTAGCACTACGATATAACGTATAACGTTATGTAGCACTACGATATAACGTATAACGTTATGTAGCATTACGATATAACATATAACGTTATGTAGCATTACGATATAACGTATAACGTTATGTAGCATTACGATATTACGTATAACGTTATGTAGCATTACGATATAACGTATAACGTTATGTAGCATTACTATGTAACGTATAACGTTATGTAGCATAACGATATAACGTACAACGTCATAGTATTACGTTATAACGTATATCGTTATGTAGCATTACGATATAACGTATAACGTTATGTAGCATTACGATATAACGTATAACGTTATGTAGCATTACGATATAACGTATAACGTTATGTAGGATTAAGATATACCGTATAACGTTATGTAGCATTACGATATTAATTATAACGTTAGGTAGCATTACGATATATCGTATAACGTTATGTAGCATTAAGATATAACGTATAACGTTATGTAGCATTACGATATTACGTATAACGTTATGTAGCATTAAGATATAACGTATAACGTTATGTAGCATTACGATATTACGTATAACGTTATGTACCATTACGATATAACGTATAACGTTATGTAGTATTACGATATAACGTATAACGTTATGTAGGATTACGATATAACGTATAACGTAATGTAGCATTACGATATAACATATAACGTTATGTAGCATTACGATATAACGTATAACGTTATGTAGCATTACGATATAACGTATAACGTTATATAGTATTACGTTATAACGTATAACGTTATGTAGCATTAAGATATAACGTATAACGTTATGTAGCATTACGATATTACGTATAACGTTATGTAGCATTACGATATAACGTATAACGTTATGTAGCATTACGATATAACGTATAACGTTATGTAGCATAACGATATAACGTACAACGTCATAGTATTACGTTATTACGTATATCGTTATGTAGCACTACGATATAACGTATAACGTTATGTAGCACTACGATATAACGTATAACGTTATGTAGCATTACGATATAACATATAACGTTATGTAGCATTACGATATAACGTATAACGTTATGTAGCATTACGATATTACGTATAACGTTATGTAGCATTACGATATAACGTATAACGTTATGTAGCATTACTATGTAACGTATAACGTTATGTAGCATAACGATATAACGTACAACGTCATAGTATTACGTTATAACGTATATCGTTATGTAGCATTACGATATAACGTATAACGTTATGTAGGATTACGATATAACGTATAGCGTAATGTAGCATTACGATATAACATATAACGTTATGTAGCATTACGATATAACGTATAACGTTATGTAGCATTACGATATAACGTATAACGTTATGTAGCATTACGATATAACGTATAACGTTATGTAGCATTACGATATATCGTATAACGTTATGTAGCATTAAGATATAACGTATAACGTTATGTAGCATTACGATATTACGTATAACGTTATGTAGCATTACGATATAACATATAACGTTATGTGGCATTACGTTATAACGAATAACGTTATGTGGCATTACGTTATAACGAATAACGTTATGTAGCATTACGATATAACGTATAACGTTATATGGTAATACGTTATAACGTATAACGTTATGTAGCATTACGATATAACGTAATACTACATAACGTATAACGTTCTATGGTAATACGTTATAACGTATAACGTTGTGTAGCATTACGATATAACGTATAACGTTATATGGTAATACGTTATAACGTATAACGTTATGTAGCATTACGATATAACGTATAACGTTATGTAGCATTACGATATAACGTATAACGTTATGTAGCATTACGATATATCGTATAACGTTATGTAGCATTAAGATATAACGTATAACGTTATGTAGCATTACGATATTACGTATAACGTTATGTAGCATTACGATATAACGTATAACGTTATGTAGCATTACGATATTACGTATAACGTTATGTAGCATTAAGATATAACGTATAACGTTATGTAGCATTACGATATAACGTATAACGTTATGTTGCATTACGATATAACGTATAACGTTATGTAGCATAACGATATAACGTTCAACGTCATAGTATTACGTTATAACGTATATCGATATGTAGCATTACGATATAACGTATAACGTTATGTAGCATTACGATATAACGTATAACGTTATGTAGCATTACGATATAAGGTATAACGTTATGTAGCATTAAGATATAACGTATAACGTTATGTAGCATTACGATGTATCGTATAGCGTTATGTAGCATTACGATAAAACGTATAACGATATGTAGCATTACGATGTAACGTATAACGTTGTGTAGCATAACGATATAACGTACAACGTCATAGTATTACGTTATAACATATAACGATATGTAGTATTACGATATAACGTATATCGTTATGTAGCATTACGATATAACGTATAACGTTATGTAGCATTACGATATAACGTATAACGTTATGTAGCATTACGATATAACGTATAACGTTATGTAGCATTAAGATATAACGTATAACGTTATGTAGCATTACGATATTACGTATAACGTTATGTAGCATTAAGATATAACGTATAACGTTATGTAGCATTACGATATTACGTATAACGTTATGTACCATTACGATATAACGTATAACGTTATGTAGTATTACGATATAACGTATAACGATATGTAGCATTACGATGTAACGTATAACGTTATATAGTATTACGTTATAACGTATAACGTTATGTAGTATTTCGATATAACCCATAACGTTATATGGTAATACGTTATAACGTATAACGTTATGTAGCATTACGATATAACGTATAACGTTATGTAGCCTAACGATATAACGTACAACGTCATAGTATTACGTTATTACGTATATCGTTATGTAGCACTACGATATAACGTATAACGTTATGTAGCACTACGATATAACGTATAACGTTATGTAGCATTACGATATAACGTATAACGTTATGTAGCATTACGATATAACGTATAACGTTATGTAGCGTTACGATATAACGTATAACGTTATGCAGCATTACGATATAACGTATAACGTTATGTAACATTACGATATAACGTATAACGTTATATAGTATTACGTTATAACGTATAACGTTACATAGTATTACGTTATAACATATAACGTTATGTAGTATTACGTTATAACGTATAACGTTATGTAGTATTACGATATAACGTACAACGTTATATGGTAATACGTTATAACGTATAACGTTATGTAGCATTACGATATAACGTATAACGTTATGTAGCATTACGATATTACGTATAACGTTATGTAGCATTACGATATAACGTATAACGTTATGTAGCATTACGATATAACGTATAACGTTATGTAGCATAACGATATAACGTACAACGTCATAGTATTACGTTATTACGTATATCGTTATGTAGCACTACGATATAACGTATAACGTTATGTAGCACTACGATATAACGTATAACGTTATGTAGCATTACGATATAACGTATAACGTTATGTAGCATTACGATATAACGTATAACGTTATGTAGCATTACGATATAACGTATAACGTTATGCAGCATTACGATATAACGTATAACGTTATGTAACATTACGATATAACGTATAACGTTATATAGTATTACGTTATAACGTATAACGTTACATAGTATTACGTTATAACATATAACGTTATGTAGTATTACGTTATAACGTATAACGTTATGTAGTATTACGATATAACGTACAACGTTATATGGTAATACGTTATAACGTATAACGTTATGTAGCATTACGATATAACGTATAACGTTATGTAGCATTACGATATAACGTATAACGTTATGTAGCATTACGATGTAACGTATAACGTTATGTAGCATAACGATATAACGTACAACGTCATAGTATTACGTTATAACGTATATCGTTATGTAGCATTACGATATAACGTATAACGTTATGTAGCATTACGATATAACGTATAACGTTATGTAGCATTACGATATATCGTATAACGTTATGTAGCATTAAGATATAACGTATAACGTTATGTAGCATTACGATATTACGTATAACGTTATGTAGCATTAAGATATAACGTATAACGTTATGTAGCATTACGATATTACGTATAACGTTATGTAGCATTACGATATAACGTATAACGTTATGCAGCATTACGATATAACGTATAACGTTATGTAACATTACGATATAACGTATAACGTTATATAGTATTACGTTATAACGTATAACGTTACATAGTATTACGTTATAACATATAACGATATGTAGTATTACGTTATAACGTATAACGTTATGTAGCATTACGATGTTACGTATAACGTTATGTAGCATTACGATATAACGTATAACGTTATGTAGCATTACGATGTAACGTATAACGTTATGTAGCATAACGATATAACGTACAACGTCATAGTATTACGTTATAACGTATATCGTTATGTAGCATTACGATATAACGTATAACGTTATGTAGCATTACGATATAACGTATAACGTTATGTAGCATTACGATATAACGTATTACGTTATGTAGCATTATGATATAACGTATAACGTTATGTAGCATTACGATATTACGTATAACGTTATGTAGCATTAAGATATAACTTATAACGTTATGTAGCATTACGATATTACGTATAACGTTATGTAGCATTACGATATTACGTATAACGTTATGTAGCATTACGATATAACGTATAACGTTATGCAGCATTACGATATAACGTATAACGTTATGTAACATTACGATATAACGTATAACGTTATATAGTATTACGTTATAACGTATAACGTTACATAGTATTACGTTATAACATATAACGATATGTAGTATTACGTTATAACGTATAACGTTATGTAGCATTACGATGTTACGTATAACGTTATGTAGCATTACGATATAACGTATAACGTTATGTAGCATTACGATGTAACGTATAACGTTATGTAGCATAACGATATAACGTACAACGTCATAGTATTACGTTATAACGTATATCGTTATGTAGCATTACGATATAACGTATAACGTTATGTAGCATTACGATATAACGTATAACGTTATGTAGCATTACGATATAACGTATAACGTTATGTAGCATTACGATGTTACGTATAACGTTATGTAGCATTACGATATAACGTATAACGTTATGTAGCATTACGATATAACGTATAACGTTATATAGTATTACGTTATAACGTATAACGTTATGTAGTATTACGTTATAACGTATAACGTTATGTAGTATTACGATATAACGTACAACGTTATATGGTAATACGTTACAACGTATAACGTTATGTAGCATTACGATATAACGTATAACGTTATGTAGCATTACGATGTTACGTATAACGTTATGTAGCATTACGATATAACGTATAACGTTATGTAGCATTACGATGTAACGTATAACGTTATGTAGCATAACGATATAACGTACAACGTCATAGTATTACGTTATAACGTATATCGTTATGTAGCATTACGATATAACGTATAACGTTATGTAGCATTACCATATAACGTATAACGTTATGTAGCATTACGATATAACGTATAACGTTATGTAGGATTAAGATATAACGTATAACGTTATGTAGCATTACGATATTAATTATAACGTTATGTAGCATTACGATATATCGTATAACGTTATGTAGCATTAAGATATAACGTATAACGTTATGTAGCATTACGATATTACGTATAACGTTATGTAGCATTAAGATATAACGTATAACGTTATGTAGCATTACGATATTACGTATAACGTTATGTAGCATAACGATATAACGTACAACGTCATAGTATTACGTTATTACGTATATCGTTATGTAGCGCTACGATATAACGTATAACGTTATGTAGCACTACGATATAACGTATAACGTTATGTAGCACTACGATATAACGTATAACGTTATGTAGCACTACGATATAACGTATAACGTTATGTAGCATTACGATATAACGTATAACGTTATGTAGCATTACGATATAACGTATAACGTTATGTAGCATTACGATAAAACGTATAACGTTATGCAGCATTACGATATAACGTATAACGTTATGTAACATTACGATATAACGTATAACGTTATATAGTATTACGTTATAACGTATAACGTTACATAGTATTACGTTATAACATATAACGTTATGTAGTATTACGTTATAACGTATAACGTTATGTAGTATTACGATATAACGTACAACGTTATATGGTAATACGTTATAACGTATAACGTTATGTAGCATTACGATATAACGTATAACGTTATGTAGCATTACGATATAACGTATAACGTTATATAGTATTACGTTATAACGTATAACGTTATGTAGCATTAAGATATAGCGTATAACGTTATGTAGCATTACGATATTAATTATAACGTTATGTAGCATTACGATATATCGTATAACGTTATGTAGCATTAAGATATAACGTATAACGTTATGTAGCATTACGATATTACGTATAACGTTATGTAGCATTAAGATATAACGTATAACGTTATGTAGCATTACGATATTACGTATAACGTTATGTAGCATTACGATATAACGTATAACGTTATGCAGCATTACGATATAACGTATAACGTTATGTAACATTACGATATAACGTATAACGTTATATAGTATTACGTTATAACGTATAACGTTACATAGTATTACGTTATAACATATAACGATATGTAGTATTACGTTATAACGTATAACGTTATGTAGCATTACGATGTTACGTATAACGTTATGTAGCATTACGATATAACGTATAACGTTATGTAGCATTACGATGTAACGTATAACGTTATGTAGCATAACGATATAACGTACAACGTCATAGTATTACGTTATAACGTATATCGTTATGTAGCATTACGATATAACGTATAACGTTATGTAGCATTACGATATAACGTATAACGTTATGTAGCATTACGATATAACGTATAACGTTATGTAGCATTATGATATAACGTATAACGTTATGTAGCATTACGATATTACGTATAACGTTATGTAGCATTAAGATATAACGTATAACGTTATGTAGCATTACGATATTACGTATAACGTTATGTAGCATTACGATATAACGTATACCGTTATGTAGCATTACGATATAACGTATAACGTTATGTAACATTACGATATAACGTATAACGTTATATAGTACTACGTTATAACGTATAACGTTACATAGTATTACGTTATAACATATAACGTTATGTAGTATTACGTTATAACGTATAACGTTATGTAGTATTACGATATAACGTACAACGTTATATGGTAATACGTTATAACGTATAACGTTATGTAGCATTACGATATAACGTATAACGTTATGTAGCATTACGATGTTACGTATAACGTTATGTAGCATTACGATATAACGTATAACGTTATGTAGCATTACGATGTAACGTATAACGTTATGTAGCATAACGATATAACGTACAACGTCATAGTATTACGTTATAACGTATATCGTTATGTAGCATTACGATATAACGTATAACGTTATGTAGCATTACCATATAACGTATAACGTTATGTAGCATTACGATATAACGTATAACGTTATGTAGGATTAAGATATAACGTATAACGTTATGTAGCATTACGATATTAATTATAACGTTATGTAGCATTACGATATATCGTATAACGTTATGTAGCATTAAGATATAACGTATAACGTTATGTAGCATTACGATATTACGTATAACGTTATGTAGCATTAAGATATAACGTATAACGTTATGTAGCATTACGATATTACGTATAACGTTATGTAGCATAACGATATAACGTACAACGTCATAGTATTACGTTATTACGTATATCGTTATGTAGCACTACGATATAACGTATAACGTTATGTAGCACTACGATATAACGTATAACGTTATGTAGCATTACGATATAACGTATAACGTTATGTAGCATTACGATATAACGTATAACGTTATGTAGCATTACGATATAACGTATAACGTTATGCAGCATTACGATATAACGTATAACGTTATGTAACATTACGATATAACGTATAACGTTATATAGTATTACGTTATAACGTATAACGTTACATAGTATTACGTTATAACATATAACGTTATGTAGTATTACGTTATAACGTATAACGTTATGTAGTATTACGATATAACGTACAACGTTATATGGTAATACGTTATAACGTATAACGTTATGTAGCATTACGATATAACGTATAACGTTATGTAGCATTACGATATAACGTATAACGTTATATAGTATTACGTTATAACGTATAACGTTATGTAGCATTAAGATATAGCGTATAACGTTATGTAGCATTACGATATTAATTATAACGTTATGTAGCATTACGATATATCGTATAACGTTATGTAGCATTAAGATATAACGTATAACGTTATGTAGCATTACGATATTAATTATAACGTTATGTAGCATTACGATATATCGTATAACGTTATGTAGCATTAAGATATAACGTATAACGTTATGTAGCATTACGATATTACGTATAACGTTATGTAGCATTAAGATATAACGTATAACGTTATGTAGCATTACGATATTACGTATAACGTTATGTAGCATTACGATATAACGTATAACGTTATGCAGCATTACGATATAACGTATAACGTTATGTAACATTACGATATAACGTATAACGTTATATAGTATTACGTTATAACGTATAACGTTACATAGTATTACGTTATAACATATAACGATATGTAGTATTACGTTATAACGTATAACGTTATGTAGCATTACGATGTTACGTATAACGTTATGTAGCATTACGATATAACGTATAACGTTATGTAGCATTACGATGTAACGTATAACGTTATGTAGCATAACGATATAACGTACAACGTCATAGTATTACGTTATAACGTATATCGTTATGTAGCATTACGATATAACGTATAACGTTATGTAGCATTACGATATAACGTATAACGTTATGTAGCATTACGATATAACGTATAACGTTATGTAGCATTATGATATAACGTATAACGTTATGTAGCATTACGATATTACGTATAACGTTATGTAGCATTAAGATATAACGTATAACGTTATGTAGCATTACGATATTACGTATAACGTTATGTAGCATTACGATATAACGTATACCGTTATGTAGCATTACGATATAACGTATAACGTTATGTAACATTACGATATAACGTATAACGTTATATAGTACTACGTTATAACGTATAACGTTACATAGTATTACGTTATAACATATAACGTTATGTAGTATTACGTTATAACGTATAACGTTATGTAGTATTACGATATAACGTACAACGTTATATGGTAATACGTTATAACGTATAACGTTATGTAGCATTACGATATAACGTATAACGTTATGTAGCATTACGATGTTACGTATAACGTTATGTAGCATTACGATATAACGTATAACGTTATGTAGCATTACGATGTAACGTATAACGTTATGTAGCATAACGATATAACGTACAACGTCATAGTATTACGTTATAACGTATATCGTTATGTAGCATTACGATATAACGTATAACGTTATGTAGCATTACGATGTAACGTATAACGTTATGTAGCATAACGATATAACGTACAACGTCATAGTATTACGTTATAACGTATATCGTTATGTAGCATTACGATATAACGTATAACGTTATGTAGCATTACGATATAACGTATAACGTTATGTAGCATTACGATATAACGTATAACGTTATGTAGCATTATGATATAACGTATAACGTTATGTAGCATTACGATATTACGTATAACGTTATGTAGCATTAAGATATAACGTATAACGTTATGTAGCATTACGATATTACGTATAACGTTATGTAGCATTACGATATAACGTATACCGTTATGTAGCATTACGATATAACGTATAACGTTATGTAACATTACGATATAACGTATAACGTTATATAGTACTACGTTATAACGTATAACGTTACATAGTATTACGTTATAACATATAACGTTATGTAGTATTACGTTATAACGTATAACGTTATGTAGTATTACGATATAACGTACAACGTTATATGGTAATACGTTATAACGTATAACGTTATGTAGCATTACGATATAACGTATAACGTTATGTAGCATTACGATGTTACGTATAACGTTATGTAGCATTACGATATAACGTATAACGTTATGTAGCATTACGATGTAACGTATAACGTTATGTAGCATAACGATATAACGTACAACGTCATAGTATTACGTTATAACGTATATCGTTATGTAGCATTACGATATAACGTATAACGTTATGTAGCATTACCATATAACGTATAACGTTATGTAGCATTACGATATAACGTATAACGTTATGTAGGATTAAGATATAACGTATAACGTTATGTAGCATTACGATATTAATTATAACGTTATGTAGCATTACGATATATCGTATAACGTTATGTAGCATTAAGATATAACGTATAACGTTATGTAGCATTACGATATTACGTATAACGTTATGTAGCATTAAGATATAACGTATAACGTTATGTAGCATTACGATATTACGTATAACGTTACGTAGCATAACGATATAACGTACAACGTCATAGTATTACGTTATTACGTATATCGTTATGTAGCACTACGATATAACGTATAACGTTATGTAGCACTACGATATAACGTATAACGTTATGTAGCACTACGATATAACGTATAACGTTATGTAGCACTACGATATAACGTATAACGTTATGTAGCATTACGATATAACGTATAACGTTATGTAGCATTACGATATAACGTATAACGTTATGTAGCATTACGATATAACGTATAACGTTATGCAGCATTACGATATAACGTATAACGTTATGTAACATTACGATATAACGTATAACGTTATATAGTATTACGTTATAACGTATAACGTTACATAGTATTACGTTATAACATATAACGTTATGTAGTATTACGTTATAACGTATAACGTTATGTAGTATTACGATATAACGTACAACGTTATATGGTAATACGTTATAACGTATAACGTTATGTAGCATTACGATATAACGTATAACGTTATGTAGCATTACGATATAACGTATAACGTTATATAGTATTACGTTATAACGTATAACGTTATGTAGCATTAAGATATAGCGTATAACGTTATGTAGCATTACGATATTAATTATAACGTTATGTAGCATTACGATATATCGTATAACGTTATGTAGCATTAAGATATAACGTATAACGTTATGTAGCATTACGATATTACGTATAACGTTATGTAGCATTAAGATATAACGTATAACGTTATGTAGCATTACGATATTACGTATAACGTTATGTAGCATTACGATATAACGTATAACGTTATGCAGCATTACGATATAACGTATAACGTTATGTAACATTACGATATAACGTATAACGTTATATAGTATTACGTTATAACGTATAACGTTACATAGTATTACGTTATAACATATCACGATATGTAGTATTACGTTATAACGTATAACGTTATGTAGCATTACGATGTTACGTATAACGTTATGTAGCATTACGATATAACGTATAACGTTATGTAGCATTACGATGTAACGTATAACGTTATGTAGCATAACGATATAACGTACAACGTCATAGTATTACGTTATAACGTATATCGTTATGTAGCATTACGATATAACGTATAACGTTATGTAGCATTACGATATAACGTATAACGTTATGTAGCATTACGATATAACGTATAACGTTATGTAGCATTATGATATAACGTATAACGTTATGTAGCATTACGATATTACGTATAACGTTATGTAGCATTAAGATATAACGTATAACGTTATGTAGCATTACGATATTACGTATAACGTTATGTAGCATTACGATATAACGTATACCGTTATGTAGCATTACGATATAACGTATAACGTTATGTAACATTACGATATAACGTATAACGTTATATAGTACTACGTTATAACGTATAACGTTACATAGTATTACGTTATAACATATAACGTTATGTAGTATTACGTTATAACGTATAACGTTATGTAGTATTACGATATAACGTACAACGTTATATGGTAATACGTTATAACGTATAACGTTATGTAGCATTACGATATAACGTATAACGTTATGTAGCATTACGATATAACATATAACGTTATGTAGCATTACGATGTTACGTATAACGTTATGTAGCATTACGATATTACGTATAACGTTATGTAGCATTAAGATATAACGTATAACGTTATGTAGCATTACGATATAACGTATAACGTTATGTTGCATTACGATATAACGTATAACGTTATGTAGCATAACGATATAACGTATAACGTTATGTAGCATTACGATATATCGTATAACGTTATGTAGCATTAAGGTATAACGTATAACGTTATGTAGCATTACGATATAACGTATAACGTTATGTAGCATTACGATGTAACGTATAACGTTATGTAGCATAACGATATAACGTACAACGTCATAGTATTACGTTATAACGTATATCGTTATGTAGCATTACGATATAACGTATAACGTTATGTAGCATTACCATATAACGTATAACGTTATGTAGCATTACGATATAACGTATAACGTTATGTAGGATTAAGATATAACGTATAACGTTATGTAGCATTACGATATTAATTATAACGTTATGTAGCATTACGATATATCGTATAACGTTATGTAGCATTAAGATATAACGTATAACGTTATGTAGCATTACGATATTACGTATAACGTTATGTAGCATTAAGATATAACGTATAACGTTATGTAGCATTACGATATTACGTATAACGTTACGTAGCATAACGATATAACGTACAACGTCATAGTATTACGTTATTACGTATATCGTTATGTAGCACTACGATATAACGTATAACGTTATGTAGCACTACGATATAACGTATAACGTTATGTAGCACTACGATATAACGTATAACGTTATGTAGCACTACGATATAACGTATAACGTTATGTAGCATTACGATATAACGTATAACGTTATGTAGCATTACGATATAACGTATAACGTTATGTAGCATTACGATATAACGTATAACGTTATGCAGCATTACGATATAACGTATAACGTTATGTAACATTACGATATAACGTATAACGTTATATAGTATTACGTTATAACGTATAACGTTACATAGTATTACGTTATAACATATAACGTTATGTAGTATTACGTTATAACGTATAACGTTATGTAGTATTACGATATAACGTACAACGTTATATGGTAATACGTTATAACGTATAACGTTATGTAGCATTACGATATAACGTATAACGTTATGTAGCATTACGATATAACGTATAACGTTATATAGTATTACGTTATAACGTATAACGTTATGTAGCATTAAGATATAGCGTATAACGTTATGTAGCATTACGATATTAATTATAACGTTATGTAGCATTACGATATATCGTATAACGTTATGTAGCATTAAGATATAACGTATAACGTTATGTAGCATTACGATATTACGTATAACGTTATGTAGCATTAAGATATAACGTATAACGTTATGTAGCATTACGATATTACGTATAACGTTATGTAGCATTACCATATAACGTATAACGTTATGCAGCATTACGATATAACGTATAACGTTATGTAACATTACGATATAACGTATAACGTTATATAGTATTACGTTATAACGTATAACGTTACATAGTATTACGTTATAACATATAACGATATGTAGTATTACGTTATAACGTATAACGTTATGTAGCATTACGATGTTACGTATAACGTTATGTAGCATTACGATATAACGTATAACGTTATGTAGCATTACGATGTAACGTATAACGTTATGTAGCATAACGATATAACGTACAACGTCATAGTATTACGTTATAACGTATATCGTTATGTAGCATTACGATATAACGTATAACGTTATGTAGCATTACGATATAACGTATAACGTTATGTAGCATTACGATATAACGTATAACGTTATGTAGCATTACGATATTACGTATAACGTTATGTAGCATTAAGATATAACGTATAACGTTATGTAGCATTACGATATTACGTATAACGTTATGTAGCATTACGATATAACGTATACCGTTATGTAGCATTACGATATAACGTATAACGTTATGTAACATTACGATATAACGTATAACGTTATATTGTACTACGTTATAACGTATAACGTTACATAGTATTACGTTATAACATATAACGTTATGTAGTATTACGTTATAACGTATAACGTTATGTAGTATTACGATATAACGTACAACGTTATATGGTAATACGTTATAACGTATAACGTTATGTAGCATTACGATATAACGTATAACGTTATGTAGCATTACGATGTTACGTATAACGTTATGTAGCATTACGATATAACGTATAACGTTATGTAGCATTACGATGTAACGTATAACGTTATGTAGCATAACGATATAACGTACAACGTCATAGTATTACGTTATAACGTATATCGTTATGTAGCATTACGATATAACGTATAACGTTATGTAGCATTACCATATAACGTATAACGTTATGTAGCATTACGATATAACGTATAACGTTATGTAGGATTAAGATATAACGTATAACGTTATGTAGCATTACGATATTAATTATAACGTTATGTAGCATTACGATATATCGTATAACGTTATGTAGCATTAAGATATAACGTATAACGTTATGTAGCATTACGATATTACGTATAACGTTATGTAGCATTAAGATATAACGTATAACGTTATGTAGCATTACGATATTACGTATAACGTTATGTAGCATAACGATATAACGTACAACGTCATAGTATTACGTTATTACGTATATCGTTATGTAGCACTACGATATAACGTATAACGTTATGTAGCACTACGATATAACGTATAACGTTATGTAGCATTACGATATAACGTATAACGTTATGTAGCATTACGATATAACGTATAACGTTATGTAGCATTACGATATAACGTATAACGTTATGCAGCATTACGATATAACGTATAACGTTATGTAACATTACGATATAACGTATAACGTTATATAGTATTACGTTATAACGTATAACGTTACATAGTATTACGTTATAACATATAACGTTATGTAGTATTACGTTATAACGTATAACGTTATGTAGTATTACGATATAACGTACAACGTTATATGGTAATACGTTATAACGTATAACGTTATGTAGCATTACGATATAACGTATAACGTTATGTAGCATTACGATATAACGTATAACGTTATATAGTATTACGTTATAACGTATAACGTTATGTAGCATTAAGATATAGCGTATAACGTTATGTAGCATTACGATATTAATTATAACGTTATGTAGCATTACGATATATCGTATAACGTTATGTAGCATTAAGATATAACGTATAACGTTATGTAGCATTACAATATTACGTATAACGTTATGTAGCATTAAGATATAACGTATAACGTTATGTAGCATTACGATATTACGTATAACGTTATGTAGCATTACGATATAACGTATAACGTTATGCAGCATTACGATATAACGTATAACGTTATGTAACATTACGATATAACGTATAACGTTATATAGTATTACGTTATAACGTATAACGTTACATAGTATTACGTTATAACATATAACGATATGTAGTATTACGTTATAACGTATAACGTTATGTAGCATTACGATGTTACGTATAACGTTATGTAGCATTACGATATAACGTATAACGTTATGTAGCATTACGATGTAACGTATAACGTTATGTAGCATAACGATATAACGTACAACGTCATAGTATTACGTTATAACGTATATCGTTATGTAGCATTACGATATAACGTATAACGTTATGTAGCATTACGATATAACGTATAACGTTATGTAGCATTACGATATAACGTATAACGTTATGTAGCATTATGATATAACGTATAACGTTATGTAGCATTACGATATTACGTATAACGTTATGTAGCATTAAGATATAACGTATAACGTTATGTAGCATTACGATATTACGTATAACGTTATGTAGCATTACGATATAACGTATACCGTTATGTAGCATTACGATATAACGTATAACGTTATGTAACATTACGATATAACGTATAACGTTATATAGTACTACGTTATAACGTATAACGTTACATAGTATTACGTTATAACATATAACGTTATGTAGTATTACGTTATAACGTATAACGTTATGTAGTATTACGTTATAACGTATAACGTTACATAGTATTACGTTATAACATATAACGTTATGTAGTATTACGTTATAACGTATAACGTTATGTAGTATTACGATATAACGTACAACGTTATATGGTAATACGTTATAACGTATAACGTTATGTAACATTACGATATAACGTATAACGTTATATAGTATTACGTTATAACGTATAACGTTACATAGTATTACGTTATAACATATAACGATATGTAGTATTACGTTATAACGTATAACGTTATGTAGCATTACGATGTTACGTATAACGTTATGTAGCATTACGATATAACGTATAACGTTATGTAGCATTACGATGTAACGTATAACGTTATGTAGCATAACGATATAACGTACAACGTCATAGTATTACGTTATAACGTATATCGTTATGTAGCATTACGATATAACGTATAACGTTATGTAGCATTACGATATAACGTATAACGTTATGTAGCATTACGATATAACGTATAACGTTATGTAGCATTATGATATAACGTATAACGTTATGTAGCATTACGATATTACGTATAACGTTATGTAGCATTAAGATATAACGTATAACGTTATGTAGCATTACGATATTACGTATAACGTTATGTAGCATTACGATATAACGTATACCGTTATGTAGCATTACGATATAACGTATAACGTTATGTAACATTACGATATAACGTATAACGTTATATAGTACTACGTTATAACGTATAACGTTACATAGTATTACGTTATAACATATAACGTTATGTAGTATTACGTTATAACGTATAACGTTATGTAGTATTACGATATAACGTACAACGTTATATGGTAATACGTTATAACGTATAACGTTATGGAGCATTACGATATAACGTATAACGTTATGTAGCATTACGATGTTACGTATAACGTTATGTAGCATTACGATATAACGTATAACGTTATGTAGCATTACGATGTAACGTATAACGTTATGTAGCATAAAGATATAACGTACAACGTCATAGTATTACGTTATAACGTATATCGTTATGTAGCATTACGATATAACGTATAACGTTATGTAGCATTACCATATAACGTATAACGTTATGTAGCATTACGATATATCGTATAACGTTATGTAGGATTAAGATATAACGTATAACGTTATGTAGCATTACGATATTAATTATAACGTTATGTAGCATTACGATATATCGTATAACGTTATGTAGCATTAAGATATAACGTATAACGTTATGTAGCATTACGATATTACGTATAACGTTATGTAGCATTAAGATATAACGTATAACGTTATGTAGCATTACGATATTACGTATAACGTTATGTACCATTACGATATAACGTATAACGTTATGTAGTATTACGATATAACGTATAACGTTATGTAGGATTACGATATAACGTATAACGTAATGTAGCATTACGATATAACATATAACGTTATGTAGCATTACGATGTTACGTATAACGTTATGTAGCATTACGATATAACGTATAACGTTATGTAGCATTACGATGTAACGTATAACGTTATGTAGCATAACGATATAACGTACAACGTCATAGTATTACGTTATAACGTATATCGTTATGTAGCATTACGATATAACGTATAACGTTATGTAGCATTACGATATAACGTATAACGTTATGTAGCATTACGATATAACGTATAACGTTATGTAGCATTACGATATATCGTATAACGTTATGTAGCATTAAGATATAACGTATAACGTTATGTAGCATTACGATATTACATATAACGTTATGTAGCATTACGATATAACATATAACGTTATGTGGCATTACGTTATAACGAATAACGTTATGTGGCATTACGTTATAACGAATAACGTTATGTGGCATTACGTTATAACGAATAACGTTATGTAGCATTACGATATAACGTATAACGTTATATGGTAATACGTTATAACGTAGAACGTTATGTAGCATTACGATATAACGTATAACGTTATATAGTATTACGTTATAACGTAATACTACATAACGTATAACGTTCTATGGTAATACGTTATAACGTATAACGTTGTGTAGCATTACGATATAACGTATAACGATATATGGTAATACGTTATAACGTATAACGTTATGTAGCATTACGATATAACGTATAACGTTATGTAGCATTACGATATAACGTATAACGTTATGTAGCATTACGATATATCGTATAACGTTATGTAGCATTAAGATATAACGTATAACGTTATGTAGCATTACGATATTACGTATAACGTTATGTAGCATT